>OZ024813.1:18187428-18584720 GCA_964017055.1 Chloromyia formosa
CATCCCCTCTCCTACTTCTCCTTTGTGAACAATGGGCGCGGTCCTGGAAGCCTTCTGATATGGATCTGACTTTTCTGTTTTCTCCTCTATGTGCTTTCCCCTCCGGTAAATTTAGCACAGACAACTGTCAATTTTTGGATCTAAGAAATATTCCCACAGACGGCATACCCCGCCGTCTTGTCAAAAAAAGATCTGTCAAGTTTTTAATTTCAAAAAGGAAAATTTAATTATTGCGGAATTATTGGATGATTTCGGTGATATCCAAATTGTAAATAGTGTGTAAAGCATACTAAATATAGTGCGCGTTGTCATGGATAACAACATGACAAACGATTGGAGTTTGTTGGACGGGATTGAGCGCGAAAACCGACCCAAAAATGCACGAAGAAGTCCACGAATGAGGCTCCAAACACAGTCGGTTGGCTAATCCACAAAAGGGATTGTACTGCCAGGGTTTGTAAATCGTTTTTGATCGCCTACTCCTGCCCTTCTAGACGATTCGGAGCCATCTACCAGTTATAAACGCGTTGTTAACGTGCACTAATTCGCAGCACAATCACTCCACTATAAGGCAATTTACTAACAAATTTCTCAGGGAATTGTTAACTAGTTTGTTCAAATAGGTGTGTAGGCTAAATACGCAGCAAACTACCACTAAACACTTCGCAACACGTCCTGCACGCTGGCTAACGGATGACTGGCTATGCTGGTTTGGTGACAGGGGCGCCGGTGACATCTGAGAACTGAGACTAAGAATTGCTGATTCTGCTGACCGGAAAAATGTTCAGATCCAGAGGGGAAATTGTCAGATCCAATAAGTGACAGTTGTCTGTACTAAATTTACTGGAGCGGAAAGCAAATGGAGGAGAATTTGAGAAATGTCAAACCCAGATCCGCTCGCAGGAACGCAGCCAATAACATTCCATTCTGTCTCTCTGCCGCGGAACACCCGCCCGGTCCATATAGAAGCAAATGAGATGTCAAATTTCCATCCACCTTCCTACTCCTCACTTGTGCCGAATTACTTTATTTCTCTCGCTCTTTTTTATTTCCTCTGATTCTCTCTTCAAAGTTTCCTTCTAATTCTCTCTTCAGTGGAACTTTCTTATAAGAACACTTGCTTGCATCCTTTTTTTATTATGAATAAGCGCTTTTTAAGTAAGTAGTATAAGTAGAATAGGCTCCCTCAATTTTAGTATGTATTCTCACATTTTACTTTTATATCATAGTGTTATACACAATCAGTCGGTTTCATCTCGATTCTTGAATCTTCTTTTCAGCTGTGTTTTGTTGAAAAAAAAACAACTAATATTTATGTTGTCTAATTCGTCCTCTGGACGATGAAATGTTTCAATAAATTCGACTAGTAGAATTTCGATAATCCCGAGAAACGTGTATTTATTCAAGAAAGATGGATATGCTTTTTGAATCATTGGAAGAGATCACACAAATGAATAGCAGGCAAGTACTCAGCGACCAGTTGCTTTTCGAATGTATCACAAGGTATACGAGTTCATACATGCGATTGGAAAGTCCATCTGGTTTGTTATTAAATCTTAAATTACAAAAGGGAATGGTGGATTGACAGAAAATGAATTTGTAGTTTCTATGTCGCCCATTCATTCACATCAGAATCACTTTTATTAGCTCGCTGTCGGGGGTGACTCATTCAATTGCCCCTTGAGTTGCTGAAACAATATTAGGCGTGTTTTTTTGTACTGCGGTGCAGGTTAATTGGGGGCTATCCGGGTTAACTTATACACATTACATAAACAACATACCCTAGTTGTTTGTGTAATGTGTGTAAGATAACCCGGATAGCCCCAATTAACCTGCACCGCAGTACAAAAAAAACACGCCTATTGTAGCAGGGATAATTGCCGTACGGTTATCATTTGCTACAAAGAGTATTTTTTTTATATATTGGGCTATTGGTCATTGTTTTTTTTTTGTTATTAATATTGGAAAACGTGTGCTAAATGCGTTCCCCTTTTTTTATGTAATTGCAGATCGAAAATGGAGTCAGGACTGTTGAGCACCTTCCATGATGACCACTTTGATGGAAACTACTCCAAATATGAAAATAATCTTGATTTGTGGTCAGATGGAAATGAGTAAGTGTTTATCTATTTTTTGTTTTCTCAGGACATAATTTTAGACGCGCATTAACGACTACCATCCGTTCTCTAGCACTATGGGCTTGCAATTATCGGAAACTCTTCACGGTATTCTGCCAATAGCAGCCACCGAAGAGGCACCACATTTCTTCGAAACCGAATTGGAACATCGTATTCCGTATCGATTCGAATCGGAGAGTGATGGTCTTACAGAAACCATGATTGAAATGGATAAGGACGACGAGGAAGAAGTAAGTTGTCTGGACATTGATGGCAGTGTCGCATAGTTTGTATTTGTACACAAATCATGTACTAATTTCTCGAAACAAATTTCCCCTCGCGACCGAAAAGGGCTACGTTCTTACAAATTATGATGCTGCCGATGATATGTCCGATAGTATGTCGCCATCAATCGAAATAATCTCAGTCGATCCGAATTGCGAGTTTACGTCGCCGGTGACTGTGGACGATGATGATGATGATGACGACGAAGCCAGCAATAACGACGATGAGGACACAGCGAGCGATCGATGCAGTAGTCGCAATAGCGAAGATAGCAATAGTAATTCGGATGTATCATCAATAGCGGACTATGAAAGTCATTCAAGTGATGAAAGCGACAATGATGCTTCCAGCGATCTTAAAGTCCAGCCTTCGCATGAGCTTAAATCTACACCAAAGAAAGTAGAGACTAATTATGATAATTCATTGATAAACACAGTTCCAGCTACGAATGATATTATCACCGATATGAATCCAATAGCGAAGAAGTCTCACACTTCTTCACTAAGCATCAGTGAAAGTGATCCAATCTTTGATGGCGGCGAAGTTGTCGATATGAAGAATTTCGACTTAACCACCTTCATAACAACGGACGATTATGTCATAACCGAATTAAATAATATATTTACAACTGTTAGTCCACAACGTATTAAGCCTAGTAGTAACAATATAATTGTTAATAGTCTTAGCAATAATTTAGATAGGGTAGAAAATATAAAAATTGAATCGAAATGTGATTCCGACACCGAGGTGATAGTGGACATTGAAACGGTTCACGAGAATGAAGAGGAGGAAGATGTGAAGCCGATGTTGCTTCGCAAACCAACTGTCGATTATAATGCTAAAGGTGCGGACTTGAATGAAAGTTTTACACAATGTGATGATGATGTTAAGCACGATCCCTCGTGGAGTCCGAATAGTGGAAAGCCGACGAAAGGAACAAAAACGAGAGCAACACGACAGTCGATGAAGGGCAAACGGGGTAGTAATTTGGTGAGTACATTTCGATATTTTATTTTGTCTTTTTATTGAGAATGGATGACAGAGAAAGTGGAGTTTTCCAATGACAATGTTGACAAACCTCGTATTCATGTTAGCACCCGGAAGAAAACGTTAGGGTCTCCTTTAGAACTTATAATTTAAATCAGCTTCCTCGAACAATAGCTTTTAAGTGCCCAGCATGCTTTCGAAGACAAACCCTTCTAAGGTAAAAAAAAGGTTAACGATTTTACAAAAATTTGTTTCCCTCTTCAGATGACTAAATGCAATCGCATGATGAACAACAGCTATACACCCAATCTGAAATCGCATGCCGTTATGGATCGCAAAAAATACGGTCTTGGCAAAGGAAAGGATATTTCCATGTGCACAAAACCCGAACTATCTAATTTTTCGGATTCCGATATTGACGGCAATGCCGAGACCGAAGACGATATACGAAAAAGAAATGTGCTACCAACGATATACAAACCTAAAGAGACTGTTGCTAAAAATACTAAACAGACTAGTGCCATAGTCAACAGCAATGAACCTAATAAAAATATACAAAAACTCAGCCAATCATCGCCTCCTAGCAATAATAATAATAGCAAGAAAATTCCTGATGAAAGTATAGTCAAGAATGAGAGTGCAAATTTCAGAATTCCTAAAATTGAAATCAAAGTAGAATCAACGCCGACAATGGTGTCCAAAGCAACTCCAGTAGTTGTAGCTGTAAAGAAAGAAGAGCCGGCGGTTGGAGTAAAAAAAGAAACCGAAGAAAGTGCGGTAGATAAAAACGGTAAGGGAGAAAAGACTGTTGCAGAAGAGAACTTGCCTTCTGAAAATAATAACTGTGAAGTTCCAAATATCGTAGTGCCTGTGAAGAAGAAATTGAATCTTGAAGAGTACAAGCGCAGAAGAGAGAATCAACTGATTGGTGATACGAAAATCAAAAAATGTATTCCGTGCACTCCGATGCCTATACCAACTGCTTCTAATAATAAAAAAACGACTGATGTACAGACAATCGTTTCGCAGAATGATAACAAAGCAACGACCCCACAGGCAACCAACATTTCCTCATATCGGGTGAACAATACCATGCAACCGACAAGCAAGGAATTCTACGATCCCATTCTGGAGGCCAAAAACAAAGTTTTGCGTATGCAGGAATTGAAGAAGGCGGCACAAAGTAAACGTATCGATTCCACAGTTTCGGCGAAAGTCGGTCCAATCACGCCTATCCTCCCGCTCGAACAAATTTGCAATATAAACTACAAAGCACAAAGAGATTCCAGCGCGAAATTCAGTGTCGAATATGAGGAAATAATCATCGTTTCGGCTAGTTGTAATACGGAAATTTCTCTGCCACCGGTCTTTGAGAAACTGGATCCTCGTGTGATTGCCAATAGCAAGGATAATCATCCATTGACCGCGGTCATGAAATCATCGTCGTTACTCTCAAACATTAGCAATAGCATGAAGAAGACAAACACGGTCAAGTTGACGAGCAGTTCGTTGTTGTCCAGCATTCAAGATGTCGTTTTAAAAAAATCGACAACCACCTTGCTCAGCGGCACTCAACTTACACAGAAATCACCAAATGTTGGCGTGTCGCCGCCAAGTCAATTTTCACCGGAAAAGCCGGAAATGTCGCACACCGATGAGGCCAATGCACTTTGTGTTGACGGCGGTAAGACCAAGACTGACAAAGACATGGAACATGGCGAGGATAAAATTATTATGCATTTGCGAAAGGATCGGATACGTAAGAAAACATTTACGATAGCCACGCAAACAGACACTCTTCCACAATTCCCGCCACTAGTTCCTCTCGTTACCGAGAAAGATTCGCACAGCCATTGTAGCAAGACGAAAAAACGAAAAAGACACTATCGCTCTCGTCGCAATTCGTCGGCCATGTCGTCCGATGACAATGAAGAATATCGGTCGTCATCTCGTAGTCACGTAAGATATCGTTCGGTAAGCAGTCACAGCACAAATCGTTCAGTGTCACCACGCAGCTCGCGCTATTCGTATTCGAGTGGTGGTGGACGTCGAACGGCTTCGCCCTATCATAAAATTCGCAGAAGATCCAGTCGGAGTAGCAGTCGCACGAAATATGCATCGGATTCTTCGACGCATTCGGAATCGGGTCGTAGAAGTCGTAGTCGTGAACGTCGCACTCGTCGTTATAGTTCGTCGCATAGCAGTAGTAGCAGCAGCAGTCATAGTTCCTCACGATCTCGCGGCAGAAGTCGTTCAGTTCGATCTCGTACACGTTCGCGGTCACGATCCCGTTCACGCTATTCGAGCGGAAATCGTCAACGACGCACCAGTCTTCGTCGCAATTCATCGCCGGGTAAGAGTAGCGTTAGCCTTGATCTATTTATCGGAACGGCTATATAATGAATTGATTTTTTCTGTAGCGGTTGAAGAGCGACGAATCGTCTATGTTGGACGGATCGAACGTGAAACATCCAAGGAGGATCTTAAGCGAAAATTCTGTTCGTATGGACCGATCAGACAAATAACGGTGCATTATAAGGACACGGGGTATGTATGGATAGGATTAGTTTAGTTGTTGGCTTATTGTTTTGATTGTATTTTTTTTCATTGTTATTTCAGAATGAAGTACGGTTTCGTTACATACGAGAGGGCCCACGATGCCTATCAAGTAATCGATGGTAGTGCAAAAGATCCAAAAATTAATATGTACGATATTAGCTTTGGTGGGCGGCGAGCTTTCTGCCGTGCAACATATTCCGATTTAGGTAAGGCAACAGAATGTTTTTTTTTCAGTGTGTTAAACATTCTCTTCTTTTGTCGTAATGGGTTGGTACTTTTGTTAATTGTCATTCGCTGATGGTATTGCTAGCACTTCTGTTAGTACAATTCCAACGTTCGTCTGTAGTTGACAAATTAAACAAATAAACTCTGCCACCGGAGTGTGGAATATGCCTTCATCGCGAAAACGGCGGCGCTTTCGGCAATACGCATGGAAAGGGATGCCATGTGGCACCGCTTTGGAATTAGCAGCGGTCATAAGAGCATCCTAGACATTATTCATGATGAGGTCAGGGAGACTCTAATGCCGGTAGAAGGCATGAGTAGACGTAGGGTATTTGAAAGACTACACAAGACTCACATTGCAGATGGAAACATACATAATGAGTGTATGTACAATGACATCAGCATTTTTACTGATGGCTCTTTAATGGACGGTAAAGCGGGGGCGGGGGTTTACTCTGAAGAGCTAAACCTAGCATGTGCGCTTAGTCTAGGAGAGTATGTGTCCGTATACCAGGCAGAGATGCTTGGCTTGTTGCATGCGTTGGACCACTTGCTTGAAGGTCAGGTGCGGGGGAAGAAAATCCTTATTGCACTGGACAACCAATCGGTGATCAGACGCATGCAGCAGACGAACATAAACTCTAAACTGGTACTAGAGTGTGTCCGGAAGCTCAACACGTGTGCCTCAGAAAATGAGGTTACGCTGATGTGGGTAAAAGGACACATAGGTACAACAGGAAATGAGGCGGCGGATGCCCTAGCAAAACAGGGATCTGCGGCAACTTTCATTGGCCCAGAACCCAGAGTTGCTCTGGGGAACGGCATGATTGGAGCGAAGGTTGGGAAGTGGATGGACTCCATCCATCAACAAAGATGGCAGCAGCTAGTCACTTGCAAACAAGCTCGGAATGCAATGACCAGCCCTTTAGGCAGGGAAGCGAGAAAGGTACTTAGTTATAAACGGAATACCCTAAGCTGGATAACTGCCTTGGTCACAGGGCATGGTAATTTTAAGGCTCATCTGGCCAAGATGAAAATCGGGGAAGATGACGTTTGCAGGCTATGCCTGGAGGAGGCCGAGACGGCAGCACACATTGTGTGCGAATGTCCAGCACTGGCTAGCACGAGGTTGAGGATCACAGGCAGGCACACGATAAGTGTAGAAGCCATGAGTGAACTCAGCTTCAAACAAATGCTAGCAATAACACGGGACTCAGTGATGAAGAAAGAGGTCGACAATTATCAGTCGACATCTGGAAGTCACTGAATACCGGGAGGGGGCGAAAAGGGACCCAAACGTTAGTGGTCTGCTTCGGCTATCCCCCAGAGTATATAATAATAATACATAAAAATCCAAAGGATCTTACGAAATTATGCAGAGTGTGATAGTAACTCTATCACTAAATGTATTACAATTAAATTTACGATGTTCGTCACACTATTTATTACTCTCTCTCTCTCTGGATCCTGTCAACCCCTTGTGGGGCATAGGGCATTAACCTCGTCCTGTTCGCCGCAATCGCCTTCAACTGTCTCCACAATTTGCCTAATGACTTATCCTCGACCTCAACTGATCTTCTCCAGGTGTTTCTAGGTCGTCCAACGCGGCGACTTGCATCGGTTCCCTGTGGGTTCCAATCAAGGGCCTGTTTAGCAATGTTTTCCGGCCCCTTTCGAAGTGTGTGACCTATCCATTGCCACTTTCGCCTTTTTATAGAGGTGCCTATCCTGTCCTGGCCAGTAATGAACAGGAGGTCGTCGTTAGAAATGACCTCCGGCCAGCGTATGTACAGGATGCGCCGTAGACACTGGTTCACGAAAGTTTGCAATCTAGTTCTTATCGCCCTGGTCACCTTCCAAGTTGAACAGCCATAAAGAAGCACAGATTTTATATTGGTTTCGAAGATCCTGAGTTTGGTACGTCTGGAGATTTTGTTGTTTTGCCAGAAAGGAGTTAAACTGAAAAAAGCTGCCCGAGCCTTATTGATGCGAGACTGTACATCAGCATCCGCTCCACCATCTGCTCTAACTACGCTTCCGAGGTAGCAAAAATTGTGCACTTTTTCCACCGTCTGCCCCGAACACAAATTTCGCTCTGTCTTCCTGGATCCAAGCTCAAGTACTTAGTTTTGGCAGCATTGATTTTAAGCCCCGCATTGCCATTTTCGCGGTGCAGGGCATCCGTCATTTGAACTAGATGATCCGATATATTTGAGAGAAGACAAATATCGTCAGCGTAATCCAGGTGTTGAAGGTATTCAAACAGGTTCCATCTGATACCTTTGGTCTGGTGTTCACGAAGCGCACTGCAGAGTATGTCGTTAATGGCAATCAAAAACAATATAGGAGACAAAATGCAGCCTTGTCTCACTCCGCTATGTATCTCGAATTGATCTGAAAGCTTACCCTTGTGTAAGACGTGACATTGGGCTCCGTTATAGAACTCCTTAATGATGGACATGATTTTATCTGGTATACCTCTCCTATGTAAAGCCTTCCAGATGTATTCCCGGTCGACGCTGTCAAACGCCTTCTCGAAATCGATGAACATGAGATCTAATGGGGATCTCCACTCTGCAGATCGTTCAATTATAATTCGGAGGGTGTTGATGTGGTCGCTACATGAAAAGCCCTCGCCAAAAACCAGCCTTCTTGCCATCAGTTTGGAGACTGCGAGGAGGAGGCAAATTCCACGCCAATTATTACAATCCTTCAGGTTTACCCTATTTATTACTACATGTGGTAAATTGTTGTCGGCAGGTCACAATGTTAATAGAAACTAAAACGTGCGAATGTACAAGTTTTCGTTTTCGCTCGCATATCATCAATCAAATTAATTATTAGAAGATCTGAGAATCTGTTGTGCTTGCCGCAGGAGAGATGTTTAATATATACGAGGGTTAGGTGAAAAGTTGTCCTGGTGAAAGATGATTTTTTCTTCTTCAAGCCAGGCCTCTTCTCGCGAATTTTGGCATCCAGCTGGTCAACAAGTTTGGAGTAATATTCGCCTGTTTGTTCTGCCTTTTTCAAGGTAATCAATTAACAGGATCCCTTTCGCATCCCAAAACATGCTGGCCATGACCTTTCCGCCAGATGCGATCGACTTGCTTTCTTTGGCGCTGAACCACCGGCTTCCACCCACTGCGACTGCTGTTTCGCGTATGCCGTTACCTCGCACCCTCCCTCTTCTCTAGACTAGACAGCTACCTGTTGACTGCTGTTTAAAAGCGGGGGGGAAAAGCCCACCACTCTGGTCGTTAATATTACGTTAATTAGTCCAACCAGGCCAGGATCTACGCCAAGCCCTAAGAGTGCACCAGTAATTGGCTCCGGAAAGACATTATTCTTAACATTGTGTATTCCTTTAAATGCAGAGATTTTTCGATGTGACTGATGATAGAGTGTAACACTGCATCCACTGAACTACCCTTATTATAGGCTGGGCATGCTGGGATGCCGAGAGTAATTATACTGGAATGATGTTTCGTAGGTGGAAATTAACAAGTCTCTTTAGCAACTTTAGAAGGACCGCCGCACCGATAGACTAATGCGTTTAAAGTCCTTTGAGTACGTGGAAGCTCTTCCCCGCCTTGGGAATAAAGACCACGTTTACCTCCGTCCATATTTGGAGAATTTAAATTAGATCTAGACAAGCTTTAGGAATGGTTTCAACCCAGGGAATAACAAGGTCCCAAATATCGCGCTCGGTGGCCGTGATCGTTCGGTTACCGCTCTACGATAGTAATCTAGAGCTCGGAGATCAAATCTCGGTGCGATCAAAAACTGCCTGAGTACTAATAGAACTCTCACAGTGCTCTGAGCTTGTCAGTATAAAGACGGCGGATAGGAGGTGCATGTTAGCAACTGCACTTCCGAAAAGTCTTTGAAGATAGAGTATATGAGGAAATGAAAAAGAGCGAGAGAAACGACGCAATTCGGCACAAGTGAGGAAGTAGGAAGGGGGATGGAAATTTGACATCTCTTTTGCTCTATATGGACAGGGCGGGTGTTCCGCGGCAGAGAGACAGACTGGAATGTTATTGTTCCAATTGGAAAAGTAGGAGAGGGGATGACATTTTGCGTGCATCCTGTGCTTTTATATAGACTGCGCGGGTGTTGCGCAGTGGAGGGCGTGTGTCTCTCTACTTTTTACGACTGGAATTGCTTCAAATAGTTTAGTGTTGAGTATATGCGGATTGCTCCTCCATAGGTATTCTCTATGCGAAAAGTAGATATGCTATTGAAACGTCAACAAGGCATAGAAATGCTAGAGATGTTGACGCGCCCATGCCCCGGGAGGGGTCAAGGCAATTAGAGAAATATTTTGCGTATCTGCCGGATTGATGCCTCCAGAGGCTCAACGGACTTAAAAGTTTCGAAGCTGAATATATGTCATAATTTTTTCATTCGAAATGATGAAATCAGAGTCGTACGAGGCTATTCCGTTTTCCTCTGCGTGGGTTACTGAGTGATTACGGATGAAATATCCGTGTCTAGTAAGATTCCTAGAGTCTCTTTACTAGACGCTGTCCAGGACTCATCTAACTGCAGAATATAGCTTGACATCGATGGACTTGTTGATAGAATTTCCCGCAGTCCAGAGGTCTCGCTCAATTTGTCAATGCGTTCATAAAAGATCCTGCATGAGCTTCGTTTGGCGTTCCTCAACTTCTTTTTTTTTGTATTCACGAAAATGTTTTTTTTTTTATACGAGCACCAATCCGACTGCATTCTGGAGGTTTGGGCTACATTAAATTTTTTCCTACATAGCACCTTGTGAGCTGCAAGCTCCCTCGTCTACTATTTAGAAGCTGACGAAACTTCTTTTGTTAACAAATTTTGCCGGCATTTAAAACAATATTGCTGTGTATTTTAGAATGAACCTCGACATGCGTAAAATTCCGACTTACGTAAGTATTTCGTTCCAATGGAATTTACATAAGTCGGGGAGTGACTGTATTGTGCTTGCCGTAGGAGATATCATGTGTATATGTTTAAATAAGAAAGTTAGTGTTGCCAACGCAATCCTCAGATTTTTGAATTGGGTGACTTGTGCATCAATATATGTATTTCGAAAAGGGCGCATCTCCAAAAGAGATGAACCCTTTCCGAAATGCATTTGAGAAAAACGTGCTTTTTCTTTCTCTACGGAAAACAGATATTACCCCAATTCGCTCATAAAACATCCATCAATATCCGTCTAACCAGAAAAAAAAATATATTTTGAAACAAAACCGAGACGAGAGCACGAGTAAAGTACTCCTGCTTAGTTTTATGACGATACATTAACAAACATATCCCTAAACTTATCTGTTTGAACATTTTCAGATGGTGCTGCCACGAATAGTCTACAAAATTTAGGATATCAAATGGCTGCTCCACCCCGTGCTGCTGTCTCCTATAAGGAGGATTCATTCGAAAGTCTTTTGGCCAAGGTGAAAGAAAAACTTTCGAGCACAAAGTCCACCACCACCACATCATCATCGTCATCATCCAGCTCGTCAACATCATCGCGTTGTAAAACTTGACACTGTTTTATAGAGGCTACGGCCAATAACAATTGTAGTATGTCGCAGAATAGTATGAAAAAGATTAATGTCTTGTGCCGAGCAACAACAATCTTCTCAACAAGAACAACAACTAATTCATTAGAAGATTACGGATTTAATGATAGCAGTAGCAATAATACAAATATTACTAACGATAGAAATGAACTGAATGAATTGCATGTAATATATTTATGATTTACATTATGCTATGATAATAATTAAGGGTGCATTAACATTCGATATTAATATTAGTGAGATAAGAGCGCATGAAGAAAAGAAATCAATCAGGATAAATTATTTCTTATACGCTGCTGATATATAAAGAAAAGCAAGCAGATGTAAGGTGAAAGTATACCAAGTCTGTACTCATTCTGGTTTACATTGTAATATTTCAGGCAAATTATTTTCTAGGATATATTTTTCCTCTTTTTATTTTTTCATTTAACAGAACAATAAAGATTAGATTAATATGTACCACTATATTATATAATACAAAATATGCAGAAACTATGTAGATTTATTACGAATATAGTAATATAATATTGTAGTGTAGTTAGAGACTATTTGGCAGAATTGCGTTGAATGAAAAGATTTCTACATATTTTCTATGGAAATTTTTATTTTTCATTTGTTTAGTGTAAATACTTTTGTGTGGATTTCTTCTTTCGCTTCCTTCATAACCAATGAATTAAAAAAAAAAACGAAGCGAAATGAAGTCCACTTACGAATTGTTAACTTTTTTATAAGACCTACCTACTACTAATCATTACTCAGTTTGCAATCGTTCGGCGGCAAATTCAGTACAAATTACACGAGAAAATTTGTGTTGCAATATATCCATTATGTATATTACAGATGCAAAAAGTAAACGGTTTTTAAATATAATTTGGTACAGATTTATTTCTGGTTGATTTGATTTTAAGTTAAAAATTATTTCGATTATATTATTAAGTCTATTTCTCTGTGTTAAGTTTCCTGAATTTATTACACTTTCTTATTATTAGTTTTTATTAATTCATTGAAATCTACTCATGTTAATTTACTACTGTTAATATGTGTGTATCGGAAAAGGATTGAAAAGGAGCATATGTACGAAATAATACTAAAAAAAAGATAATCCGTTACTAGCGATATATGCAATAGTTAGAAATATGGCGTAAAATATGACATAGTGTAGGTATGTATATGCTCGACTACTATTATTTATTGTTTTTAAGTAAAATTGTAATGTTGTAATGTGTTACATTTTCTTCTCTTTTTTATTACTATTATACGAGGGTCAGTCAAAAAGTAAGTTTAAGGGTCCGATTAGGGGGGAAGGAGTGGTCAAAACAAAAAACAAGGTCATTTTCGGAAAATTCAGACATTTTTTTATTTTTCTACAAAGTCGCCATCACTCTCAATTCATTTTTTGTATCTACAAACTAATTTCGTAATTCCGACGTCGAAATGTTTTGCTTCCAAATTTTTAAAGTACGCTGTGACTGCTTCGGTGATGTCATCTGTCGTGTCGAATCGTATGCCGCCAAACGCTGTTTTCATCGCCGGGAAAAGGTGGAAATCACTTGGGGCCAAGTCAGGGGAATAAGGAGGATGCACAAAAACGTCCCATTTAAATGAGGCCAATTTTTCTTGGGTTAAACGGGCAGAATGCGGACGAGCATTATCGTGAATGAAAAACACTTTGCGACTCAACAAACCTGGCCGTTTGTTTTTGATTGCTTTTCGTAAACGATCCAAAACACCACAGTAGTACTCTGTGTTGATAGTCTTGCCTTTGTCGAGATAATCAATCAAAAGAATACCACTGCGTTCGTTGGTCTGCCTTGGCGCGCTTCGTCATGGAGTTCTTTTCTTCCGTTTAGGTATGCTCTTCGCCAACGCGTAACCATTTGAAGGCTCATACACTGCTCACCGTATACAGACGATAATTCTCGATAAATTTCACTAGCGGATAATTTTGTTGCGGTCAAAAAACGTATCACACTACGCGGTTCACATTTGGACACTACTTCTATCGGCGTCTCTATTTTAAATCGTTGTAAAAAACACAAAAATAGACTTATCGGACTCGGCGATGCGTCAAATTGGTTAGGATAGATGAGAGAACAACCTCCTAAAATTTCGTTAGTTTATCTTTTCACCACGCGGAGCGCTGCCACCCTTAAACTTACTTTCTGACTGACCCTCGTATTTACTTATTGTAAATGAGCACGCGAAGAGAAATCATTGTCTACTACCAGATTGGGCAGATGAAGTAATTAAAAAATACCATTTATTTGATTTTAAGTTTATATGATTTATTTTTTTCGTTTATACAGTTAATTGCAATATTTGTTTTTTCTTGGCGTGTATCTCAATGATAAAGTAACCTTGAATGATACATACGAAAACCTAAGTGTGCACTTTGAAAAGAAAGAAAGAAATAAATCAGGCAAAATTATTTGTTTTGATGAAAATGTATAATAGAATTTAATAACTGATATACAGGCTGTTTGACACAGTTAAAATACACTGCATTACACATATTTGCTCAAGATGCGTATAAACAAATTGAAAAAAAAAATGATTGTTATTTTGATAGATTTCAATCTTTTTGTTTTCATTTTCCTAAAAAATATCGCAGCATATTAGATAAACTTTTCAGTTGTGTCAATCGTCGCCTAAGTTAGGATCATTTTTCAAAGAGCGTAAAGATTAAATAAATTAATTTTGATAGGTTTAAGTAACATTGCCCTTTATTCTCTTCTTTAAAATTATAAACCGGTTATGAAAAGTCGTCTGAATTGTGGTTCTTGACGCACTACAGATGATGGTACTTCAAAGCAACATCCAGGCAAAACCTGTTAACGCACTTTCTCGCATATACTGGGTAGCGCAAAAGAAACGAAGTGGTTTGAATAGTCTATAATTCCTTTATTTTTGAATCATTCGAATTTCCTTTTTTTCTTAGTACACTTCATAAATGGGGAATTTTGTGAATTTAAATGTGAAAAATAACATCGCGTAAATGGTGCCCATTCTCAGCTTCGCATAGTCGCGCTCTTTCTAAAACATTTTTGTGCTTTTTTTTCAAGATTTCATGAGGTATCGCTCGAATTTCTTCTCGAATATTATTTTTTAGTTGGAGGTATGGTCTGTGGCTTATTCATATACACATAATGTGGTTGCAACAAGAAGGAGCCACAGTGCATACAGCAAGGCCAACAATAGCGTTGTTACAGGACATTTTCGGCGAACGCATTATTTCAAGAGACAGCGATTTTAATTTGCCGCCGCGTTCGCCGGTTTTAACTGCTCCCAATTTTTTTATCTTTGGTGATATTTGAAAGAACGTGTGTATATTAATAAGGCACAGACCATACTCCAACTAAAAAATAATATTCGAGAAGAAATTCGAGCGATACCTCCTGAAATCTTGGAAAAAATAGTGGAAAATGTTTTAGAAAGAGCACAACTATGCAAAGCTGAGAATGGGCACCATTTACGCGATGTTATTTTTCACGTTTAAATTAACAAAATTCCCCATTTATGAAGTGTACTAGGTTAGGTTAAAAGGGTTACTTAAGCACACTTAGACCACCACTGGGTCCGTTGTGATACCCCTGGACTCAGCAACTGAGACCAACTCACTCGTTAAACCAGCCTGAGCTCACAATGAAGCGATGTAGCCGACCAACATTTACCTTTTTCAGGTTATCCAGATCGGTGAAGAAGTAGGAACCAAGGAGGTCTTTCCTAAAACTCGCCAGGGCTGGAAAGTTACGCAGAAAATGAGACGTACTACTACTTAATTGCCCTAACCCCTTGTGGGGCATAGCGCGTCAACTGTTCCATGTGGCCCAGTTGGCGTTTCGTTGGCATAAACTGGTTTCGGAGAATGCAGTTGCCAGCATGCACCTCCTGCACATCCATGGCCACGTACATATGTCGTCGTGGACGGGATTCGAACCCGAAACGCCGGTAGTTAAATATGAGACTGATGCCTCAACACACTGCGCTACCGGTCGCCCCAAGAGAAGAAGATGAGACGTACTTTCCTCCTTTTCGTCGTCCCCACAGCTCCTGCAAAAATCATTATATGGAAGACGAAGTATCCTGGCGTGCTCCCCAATTAGGCAGTGTCCAGTTAACACTCCTACGACAGTTCTTAGATTATCTCTATTTAGCAATCCAGAAGAAGGTTTGGGATCCAGTTTGGGCCACATCTGTCGAGCCACATGACATGTACTGCCATTGCTCCATCTGATGCAGGCCCTATCATACGCCGCATCTTTGAAGTGTACTAAGAAAAAAAGGAGATTCGATTGATTCAAATATGAAGGAATTATAGACTATTAAAACCCTTCGTTTTTTTGCGCCACCCAGTATATAAATTGTACAATGAAGATGTATGCCAGCAACTACACCATCCGAAAAATATATGTTATCGAAACGTCAACAAGGCGTAGTAATACAAGAGTTGTTGACGCGCCCATGAGGGATCAAGCCAATTAAAGTACAATGCGCATTTTCCATGGCCCAAATTAAATATGTGATGGATTTCACTATGCGTACCAAGTTGTTAGTTACATACAGTGAAATCTACTATTAGCGGACACCCATGGAACCAAAAATTGAGTCCACTATTTAGAGGTGTCCGCTAATAGGTAAGGGTGTCTTCTGCTTTTTTTTATTCTCAACTAATATATAAGAAACTGCTTGTAAATTGCATACTCCAAAGGCCACTACCCTCGATTTATGCCCTTAACTGTATATATGTACATATATACTATCGTATTCTCTATTTTTGAAAATATCTCGGCATGCACACTACATTTTATGTCGGAATCAGTGACAAATTGATGTATGTACGTACTTATTCTTGTCTCCGCTAATGAGGTAAAATTTTTATGAATTTCACGTGAAGGGGATGCATTATTTATGTCCGTGGTCGTTTCTTGGAGAGTCCACCAATAAAGAGGTATTTGAAGATAAACCGAAAATGGTGGTTATTTAGAGGTGTCCGCTAATGGGAGATGTCCGTTAAGATAGATTTCACCGTATTTTATCATATAATAAAAATATATACCAAAACACCGTCCAATATGATCCCGGTGATTGGGCACGTTCATAAAACAACTGTTCAGTCAGCAGTTGTGGATTGTCTTTCCAACTGTTGAGGTGTGCTTCGAATTGCAGACCCATAAGTTGTCGCGGCTGAAAACAGAAAGGGCTGTTTCATTTAACTTAAATAAAAAAAGTATACATGTCTATAAGTATGCAAGTTGTGACCATCCTACCAACAGAGTTTCACCAATTTCAAGTTACCCATACACCCCGTAAAAAAGCCGATGACATTTGAATATGTGTCATTTTATTTAAAATTGAGTTTCCTTTTAAGTCGCTTCTGTTAAGCTCGTCACAGACGATCTAACCGAACCGGTCGTGACCACCATCAAATTACGCCAATTCCATCGAACGGTGGAAATGATATTTTTTTTCCGGCGGCTAAATGGACAGGATGTGTGTGCCAACAACATGCATCACCCAAAACCTGACATATGCTAACGAAACATCAACTATGCCTGTTAAGGTCCTACCACATTACCCATGACTCGCCGAGCCAAGAGCAAAAGCCAAAAAAAAAACATTGCATCTCTCCCGTCCAGCGATTCATGGAGCGGACAAATTTTCATGACTTAGAAATCATAATTGGTGAATATCGGGAAAGAAAAATTGCTCTGAATCATCGTGCTTCATCCTTAAGAATTTTTAGTTCAAAATTTGTCTTATCATTTCATTTCATTCGAGCTCTGTACGACCTTTCCTTTCAATCGTTCTTTATCTTCTACCAGTTTTCTTAAGCGGCCATTCTATAGTTAAACAATTTGACATGTTTGGCATCAACTTTTTTTTATATCAAATTGGTTGCTATAAAACGTGCCTTACACACACCGATCGATCGGCCGATCCGTCGTTCGATATCGATATCGGGCGACCGATCGGCCGATCGATCGCTGCGTCTATTGGGGGTTTTATGTAGAAAGTACTGGGAACACATCCGTTCAATCAAATTTTTGATGGCGCATTACTCGTCGACCTACTCGGTAGAAGGTTCAGAAACGTTATTTCCATGCAAACCCTGTGATTTGTACGGTCGGGGCTGTACAGCAAAGATATGACGACTCGCTATAGTTGACCGTGTGATACTTGCCTGCCTTAAGACCCGGGATATATTGCTTTCAACGTCGTTCTCAACCCACGCACAAGCCACGTGGTATTGTTGTTGTAACAAGTGTCGAAATCACATTTTACAAGAACAATGTCATGTGGCTTGTGCGTGGGTTGGGAGCAATATGCGTTCCGGCTAACACGTCGTATGATAATTATAGTTAGAGCTAATGAAGCATTTCGGGAAAAAGACCAAATCAGTTGATTCGAGTATTTGTCACACTTTGGCTGGGTTCAGAAGGTACTGAGCAGTCTGCGCCTGCTGAACGCCACCCTTGTTATCACACACTATATGAAAGTCAAGCAGAAAGAAGAAGAAGAAAGGTGTGAGCGGTGAGAAGAAATATTTTCTTGTTCGGTGATAATTCGATCAGTTCAGCAGAAGTGGCTCGGTATCTCCCGAACCCAGCCTTTGATTCTAAGTTGCGTCGCATATAGGACCCAGTACACGCACAACCCAGACCTAAGCCACTCGTGGGTCATTTCGTGTTTTACTGTTTTCCATATACCACCGCATATTGGGCCCAGCCCACGCAGTCATAACCCATGCGTGAGAATTTTCAGTTTCGTGTGCGTGGGTCAGACGGTTGTCTTGATTTGAACATTTGAAGCTATTTTTTTGTTTATGTTACTTGACAACGATGGAAGCAACATCGTCCTCTTCAGATTCAGGCTTAAGATCAAGGAGAAGCCACAATGCATATTCATGAATAGTATGGAAACGACTGAGTTGTGTTGAGTTCAATATGCTGTGACAGAATCAAGCGTGGCCGTGGGACCGTTCTGAGTTGGCCGTGGCGTGTGCTGGGTCCAATATGCAGAGAGACTAACACAAAAACTCACCCGGTACCTCATAATAAATTGAAATATGACTTACTGACTCATTTCATTGAGCGAGTGTCTTAATAGTGTTTCGTGCTTCCAGCATCCACCACTACTTTGCCAACAAGTCTCTCGACTAGCCGAATTAATATTCCTTTCTTTTCTAGTATGTTTGGGCTTGAACACTCGACTAATTAAATCTTTCTGTAAAATTGGTCTTTAGGTCACATCATTCTTCTCTCAGGTTCATTCAATTTCGAATATTTAAGCGAAACTACATCCCTACTCAAAAAAAATCTTACAGTCGCATTTGTCTAGAGACATCATGACTTACTAATATAATATTGAAGGTGTTGTTATTCAATTTGTTGTGGTCTCTACGAAATTCTTACCAAGTTCCAAAAGGCAACAACCATTCGCTCTGGAATTTCTCCGTACCCTTATCATCATTTATGGTTAAAACGCAATCATGTTCTGGATCTTAAACGTTGCAAGTATGTACAAATATTAACCATAAGGAAGATACCCTACTTCATACAAATTAACGCGACTGACTAGTAGTTGCGTATGTTAAGGTTCCCATATGCGTACACAAAGGGGTAATTCCAACTAACAGTCATGTTACTCACACATTGAAACTTTATAGGCAGTTGTCATTACTGAAGTGTTGCCTATCTCTCTTAAGGGAATTTACCTCTGAATTATTGGCAAAGATTAAACATGAGTGCATCCCGTTCTAAAAATTAAATCGTACTAAGTGAGGTATCTTAGTAATGTTTAATCTTTGGTATGTATTCTGAAAATCCTGAACGCAGGCATTGATGATGTGAAATTGTTGAGACTATCCTCGCTAATACAAACTCGAGTGTCAATAAGTGCGTTCAGGATCCTAAACGTTGCGAGTACTCAGCAACTCAGATGCATGTGAATCACTAAAAGGGGGAAATTAATGTTTTATATGGAATCTGCACTTGAAATTGAATTAAGTTAAAGGCAACTTTCAATGTTTTTTTTGTCAACGCAGGCAATTTAGAAACGAATCTTCTGATTGTCTCCCGAAATACTAGGTAACGTTAACTGTGTTCAAACTAAAACTGAAATTCTAGAAAATAAATAATAGCCCCCCCCCCCCCTTCGTACATTCAAATTAGTTTCAAAGAATCAATATATGTATTGTAAGTTATGTGATAATTATAAACGATTTCTATTCAATTAATATTGACAGCAGCAATAATTCTACATTATTTACGTTCATTATTTTTACGTGTCTTTGTACATAATTAGTTGCAAATTTACCAGAAGAATAATAAGGAAAGAAAATAATTTTGATGGTAAATTGATAATTATATTCTATATAATATTAAATGACATGTGTACTCGTAACATTTGACTTTGAGCAGTCTATTATCGAGATGATTATTATACGCAATTGTTGATGATATCATATTCTACGCTTTGTGATGTGAAAATACAAAAACACAATACGTTTATTATTTTGTAAGAACTACAAATGCAAAAATCTATTAATTTAATCAATAATGTGTCATAGCGTGAGAAAGATATTATAGCGAAATACAGAAGAGAATTTTGTCGAAAAGGGTCAATTGGTGTTTTTTTTTAATCCTAAAATTCAAGCGCGCATAGGAGGGAGGCAATCTGCCCCGGGTCCGCGTTCTCGGCACGAATGCAAAATGTACACTGTAAAAGTTGTTTTGCTAGACGCGTGTGAGTGACTATCTTTGTCGAAAAATGGTTGGTGAAAAAAAACGACTATAACGGAGCACTATTTAAAGCTGTTCGCTCGTTGCCTAAAAAATATCGCCGTATGATATCTTCTTACTTAAGTGGCTACAAACATACGATTTCATTCTTTCGACCACGATTTGGAAAAACTCCTGGACGATATAAATAAGATTCAGCGAAATTCGAAACTATAAACTTCTGAAAGCTATTCGTCGCTTGAGAGATTCCTGGGCGACCGTACTGACTGTAACCACTGTCCATTCCCAGCAAGACATTTGTCTCCGATACCCAGTGGAATCGAAAAGTCTTCAATCCTATAGCCATTTCAATTCATCGGTTTGTCTCCAAAGCTGGAAAAATTCAAATGTTTCCGATTATATGATGTATAGACCTTTGTCATCGGTTTGTCTCTGATGTGAAAGGAATCGAAATGTCTTCGATCATACTTCGATTCGATGAAATTTGAATTTATTTTAAACTATCAGCAGCATGAAGACCACTTAATTGCAGAAGTTTTAACTTTGTTAAAAAGGAAGCAGTCCGGATAGCGCAACGGTTAGCACGTTCGCCTTCTACGCACTGAGCCCCGGTTCGATTCCTATGAGCTCACTCAGCTGTCAAATGAGTACCCATTTATGGGGTAAATACATAACTCGGTTGAGCGTGTTGCTGATCACACACCTCTGCAGAAGACATATCGTCACGATCTAGAAAATGATGATGCTAACTCATCTCGAGGACTGTTGCGCCAGTTATTTATTTTTATTTTTAAAAGGAAGCCAATAGAGTAATGATTAGTATCGTAAATCGGAAACCAACCCTATGAAAAAATTTAGCAAATCCAACGAAAATTTGATAGAAATCTTACTGAAAACTGATGAAAATCTTATAGAACACTGAAACGAAACTTGAACTGATTATCGTCTACAAACTACTTTAAAAGACAATACATAAAGCAAAAAATGATACTCAACGTATAATTTTCAGATTACGAAAACTTGCGTCCAATCAGTTGTCAGCTGCAAAATCAGAATGTGTTAAATTAAAATTGTATTCAGGTTTCAAGTGTCTTTAATATCAATACGCTACGCAAGGAGCAAGTATAGCAAACTTTCTCACCTCTAAAATGATTTACAGCATTCCGGTGTAACCTGACATGTCTATGTCTCAGTTCTGCGATCTATACTTCTGCACGGTATTATTGTCTGGTGGACTGCCCTCAATTTTGCGGTTTACCGAAGTATGCACGAGAAATTCCAAAGAATGGTTAGCATCACCATCACGGGGCTTTTAGAACTAAGCCAGCAGCTGCCCTTGTTGTACTGCTCAATTTGCTCCCCTTAGATATTTTTGCTAAGCAGGTGGCCTCGAACGTAGCCATTCGTCTTCGGGAAACTCGACAGTTCACTGTGGCAGCCACGGGACACTCGTTTGTGCTTGGATTTTCCTGCGGTGACGGATTACACTCTTCCCAAGTATCTGTTCGGTAAGAATTTTGTAAGCCGAATCCCCTCACGGGACGAGTGGGAGGCCAACACTTTCCAGGAGTCAAATGCTATAAGTTTATACACCAATGGCTCCAAGACGGATAAAGGAGTGAGGGTGTACTCGGACAAGTTGAATATAAACTTATCACTACATCTCCCTGACTTTTGCAGCGTTCTTCAGGCGGAGATTGCGGCTATTTGGGAGATCCTCATATGGCTCGGGTGTAATGTCAGAGCTGTTAGGGACATTATCATTTTTACGGATAGTCAGCCGGCGATTAAATCCCTTGAATCTGTGATTACAAATTCAAAGATTGTTGCCGAATGCCGCACCTGTCTCCTGGAGATGGGAACATTTTTTAACATCTCCCTTTGTTGGACTCCGGCCCATAGTAGCTTTGACGGAAATTGTAAAGCGGATGAACTAGCTAGAGGAACCTCTATTGGGGGCACCGGGTTTAGTCATCGCCATCTCGGGTGGTCTTTATCAGCCTGTAAAATGTTGGTAAACGCTGAGGCGTTGAGCACTGCCAACGCGAGGTGGAGTAAAGGTAGCACTTGTATAGTTACTAGGCAACTTTGGCCTAGGATCGATCCCAAACGCTCTGCGGAGCTGCTGGCGTTGAATAGACGTAACCTACGGACTCTTGTGGGGGTGATTACAGGGCACTGCCCGATCGGCGAACATGCTAGGAGATAGGGGCTTGCACACAATGTAGGAGTTGCGGGATGAGGATGAGGAGGAGAGTACCTTTCATCTGCTATGTGGGTGTCATGCCCTGGTTAGAAGAAGAAGGATTACCTTGGTGTCTTTCTATTTTGGCGATCTGAACGACATTAAGGATGTTAGCATCAGCCGGCTCCAGCGCCTTATCAACAGCTCAGGCTGGTTCAATAAATAGATAGGACTCGGGTTGTGGAGTCGATGGTGGTATCACAAAGGACCCAGTGGTGGTCTATGTGTGCTGTGTGTATCACGGCAGCCCCTTTAACCTAACCAGGCATTCGTTTATTTTCCAATGGACACTTCCGGTTGAAAACGTAAGTAACCATATAGATATGGCCACTTTCGCCATGGCTAATTTCGGTGCCCGTGTATATTTTCAGCTAAAATTTGAATTCTGTTGGATAGGTAGTTAGATACAAGACATGTATGATGGGGCAACTACTAAAGTTAGATGCACAGCTGGTGAGTCTGAAGAATTTCTGGTTAAAGTCGGAATTCACCAAGGCAGTGTATTGAGTCCTTTGCTCTTCAACATCATCATGTTCTATTTATTAACACTCATCTCTGATGGCGTGGAAATATCCCTTCTTTTCGCCGATGACGTTGTTCTGGGTAGCAAAGACATCGCTGCTTTGCAGGCTGCACTGACCAAGTGGTGTAAGATACTGGAGGATCATGGACTGAGGATCAGCATAGCAAAGACTGAGTACCTTTGCTGTCCTTTCTCAGAACCAGAAAGACCGATACCAGATATCTACATTAAAGGAGAGCAGCTGAAGTCCTGTACAAGGTTCAAATACCTGGGTTCGATGATCAGCAAGGAAGCTAACTGCGATGACGACATCAAACATCGCACCAGTGTCGGTTGGATGAAGTGGCAAGAAAACTCTGGAGTCTTCTGCGACAAGAAGATGCCACGAAAGCTTAAAGGCAAGTTGTACAAATCGGTCGTTCGTCCCGCACTTATGTATGGGTCTGAATGCTGGACTATGTATAAGACATACGAGAGTAAAATGACTGCGACCGAAATGAAAATGCTACGGATGTCAGCCGGTGTGACCAAAAAGGATCGCATCAAAAGTACCTACATCCGAGGCAGCTTGTTTGTCGAGCAACCGATTACCGAAAAGCTCGAAGATCGTCGTATGGATTGGTATTGCCATGTTCTAAGGCGTCCACCTGAGAACCCAGTTATGAAGGCAATATCAATGAACGTTCCATTTGCTGGACCCAAACCCCGAGGCAGACGGAAACACACGTGGATCGATCAAATGAAGAAGCAACAACAACGCATAAATCTCGGCGATGAAACGATCCAAGATCGAGCTGCCTGCAGAAGGAACGTTTCTTAAAATGAAGGTATAGGTATGTACAATGAGCCAAATGACATCGCGGGATCACAAAATACAATGTGGATTTTCCTGACCTCCGGACTATGTGGTACTCCAGCAAAATTGGACGTATTTAAATATAATACTGTTGCCATTCTGGATCCGCTTTTGCAATTTTGACTTAAGATTCGCAATCAGCGAGCCGAAAACCCCTACTAGTTTCTCCCAGCAAGATTGAACGTAAATTTCCTACATAAAAAATCAATCAATATTTTCTTCTATTAAATCAAATATGATACATATCTACCCAGACCTGCAGACCTACCCCTGATCTTCTGTTAATTCAGAACCTATGTATCTAACCACTCTACTCCTTATCTACTGTTCTTTTACACTAGACTACACAGTCGCAAATCGCAGACGCCGTGTTCAATCATCATCGCACCTAGTAGAACACGTCCACACGATCATCATTAAACTATGTGTAATTGTTTTAACGATCGTCCCCAACTATCGCATCACCGCATCTCTTCGTTAGCAAATCCTCCGCGAAAACGGTTTCACTTGAAAAATACGACACAAGTAGAGTATATAACAACAATTCTGTTGGAAATACATTAAAAGATTCTTTTTACAAATATTAGCAATGCTTTATTTTACTATGTAGTATGCGAATTCATTGAATACATTGATTGGTTGTTCATCAGTTTTACAATGTTATTGTAATATCCAGTTTGAATTTTAAAACATTTATAGTTACAACATAAAAGAAAATTAAAAGAAATGAGTGAATAGATGGATAGGTGCTGTTTTTTTTATATTCCAAGCATATGAACGATGAGTTAAGTTACTGCACAAAAACTTGCCAACAGATTCGAAAAAAAGTGCAATAAAAGCGGATTGCAGGCCAATTTGATAATGAGGCTCGCGGCATGATATATAATTTTAGTGTTGAGATATTTTGTAAAAATTGGCTCTTGGATAACACGTCCATATGCAAGTATAAAAAAATATACATAGAAACTGTCATAAAATAGAGGATCATATTTTGTTGTTTGGAAATTTAGAGGTTTTATCATTATACGATGAAAATACAGTACAGTACATTATTGTTGATTATTACATATACATCTTCGGCGCGATTTTCCTAAACGGTTGTCACACATCCCGCTGTCACTATTCTTTTTTCAATTTCGTTTAGTCCGACGTCGCGCCGTGGTACTTTGTTGAGCCTGTGGATTGTGCCCGCTATAGATATTGTCCAATAATTTGCCAAATTCACGTTTCGATCGTTCCTTGCTCTGCTTTTCGTGCTGTTGTTTCTCCTGAACGCCACGAACAATACGATATTGTACCACATGTGAATTGGGCTGGAGGTAGGCAAGAGCACCCTTTTGACAATTGGCCCATTCGGTGATGTCGTAGACTTTACCCTCCATGAGTGCCAGATATCGCCAACGCAATCCAAATATACTAGTTTCCGTCCAAATGTCACCCTGGCAAATTGTAAAGGAGGAATTAGTTTAAAGACTGGGAATGGGTAGTATTTTGTAAGATTGTATTCAGATCTATTCATTCCCTGGGGACATGTAAGAAACGCTCTTCTTCTTTTTTTTCGAAACAAAAAATACGGAAATATATATTTCCAAAGAATGCCTTACCTCTCGTGCAGAATGTCGAATTTTACAGGAACTACATTCTCGTGCTGCATATGGTGGTCGTTCGGTCAACTTCCGAGGATGCCTTAACCCGCAGCTGCTACATCTACGAACAATCAAATTCACACAATCACTATCCTAGTGGAAATACACGACTATATCGCATTTATCTACCTTATCGTGTTGGCTGCCTCGGCAATTTTCTGTTGCAACTGTGACAAGAGATCATGAAGTTCAGACCAGTGCTTCTTCGCGTCCAACTGTTCAGCTAAACTTTTATCGTACGTTTGCCGATTTTCCGGTTCACCGATCAATTCGAAAGCCCGCTGTAACACTTTGAACGCTTCTTCGGCTCCGGGTTGCTTATTCTTATCCGGATGCACGAGCATGGCAATTTTCTTGTAGTGTTTTCGAATTTGCTCTTGCGAACTTTCCGAACTCACGCCGAGAATGCTGTCAATGAAAAAGAAAAACAATCAGCATTTGTACTAAAGAAAAATCTTCACTGCTGAAAACACACAACCCACCTGTACGCATCTTTCCCCTTGCAATTGAGCAACGAATAAATCGCCTCATCGCCCGTCTGTGGAAGTCGTCCGTTCTCATAGTAATCAGTTGTTGGCTCCGGAGGTTTCTTTTCTGTAAAACGTCGCCAAAATGCCCATTTAGAATTTTTCTTAAATTTCGCATCGATCTTCTTCAACACGTTCTTTATCCAAGCACTCGGTTTCCCGGAACTATTTCGCAAATCTTGGCGTAAATTCACAAACAATGAACACATGGAAATGGCGTAATTATTCACTCGATCGTAGATTACGCCGAAACCCAAGACAACGATATCGTACACCAAATAGAAGAGCCACGTCAAGATTTTCATCGTGTACTCGTACCATTTTTCCGCAATTTTAATCAGAAACTCGTACTTGGTGTCCTTACGCGACTTTTGGCTACGTCGCGAGTAATAGGTTGGCCTTTCAGAGGAACGGAAGCTTGTCTTTTGGCTGGATGATGTCAGACGGGATTTCTTGCTGATACTACTTGCATATTGGGAACTTTTCGGATGACGATCGAAAGCGGACTCGGTTTTCGCCACATTGTAGTAGAATTCTTTGTCGTTTTCCGGAGCGTTGGTTGTAAGAAAAACTTCATCGTCTAGATCGTGCTTGTACGAGCGACGTTTCACATTCTCACCATTGGATTGGACTTTGGGTTTTCCCTTGTTGTTGATGTTGTTTGGCAGAGTCGTCGGTTTCTTTGACGTTTTGCTCGAACCTGAACTCGCTCCATTTTCGCGACTACTATCTTCTCCGTTCGGCTTACGTTTATCTTTTTGCGATGAACCGCTTGACGAGCCCGAGTTATCCTCATTACGAAATGAAATTTGGGTTTCAAATTTCTTGCTCTTTGCTTCAAATTTATCTCTCGTGTCAGACGTTGCACTCTTTTTCTCGTCGGAAATTTGTCCAGGTTTCACTTTATCCCCAACAGGCTTAAATACCTTGTTGCCTGACACGTTTAAATTCGAGTCAGACGAAGACGAATAGTTCCCGTTGGAGGTTTCATTCAACGTCTTCTGATTGACTGCAACATTCTTGCTGAGAACATCCGAGTAGGACATGCGCATTGGCTTCACCTCGGCAACAATTCGTTTTCGTACTTCTGGTACGATAGTTGCACCACCGCTGCTTTCCAGATTTCCATTCGTCTTGGCAATGTTCAGGTTACCTGGTGTGCTTGAGAAGCCCTTATCAATTTGTAAGCTCGGTGACGACAGTGGTGGTGGTTCCAAATTCGCCGGCGATTGATGCAATAGTGACGACGGAGATGATGGTGGGGCGGATGATGAGGATGGTGGTGGTGTATCCAGGACATGGCTGAACGCCTTCAAATGAGAATGTTGCTCGCCAAAGGGTGAATATGTTCCGGACACGTTTGGTTTCCAATTGGTCGCCAGACGATTGATGAACATATTAGTGGCAGAGTCACTGACATAGTGATTTTGCGTTGACTGAGAGGGTAAATCCGAATTGGCAACTACAAAAAAAGAGAATATATTTTGAAAATTGTAGTTGATCAAAGAATTGTAATATTTGCCCCAACCCTCAGTGGGGCAGAGCGAGTCAACTACTCCTAAGAGACTTAGTTTCGCTAGCAAATAGCTGGTTTCGGGCGATGTACTCGTATGTTGCTATTGCTAGCATACACCTCCAGCCCATTAAGAATTTATTATGCGGCAACCAAGCCTCTATCGGCGTTTAAAAGACTAGTAAAAGCCAATGGCATGAATATATGGCCACGTTTATACCGTGGAACTAAAAGGCGATTTAACTAAATCGGTTTAGTGTTAATACTTGTTGGTGGAGTGTTTATGCCGACCATACGGAGAGGTACTTCTTCTTTCTCCGTTGACAGCACAGATAAATTTGACAGATATAAATTTTACGACAGAAAAAGGCTTTTTCTCGCCCGTGATCACGCACGGCTTTCCTGAAATTGCAAACAAAATAAACGCCGAACAAACAAAAAACGACAACAAAGGAAAGGTCAACCACCGCGTCAACATTAGCGATGACAGCGACATAGTCCCAATTTTTTTAGTCCACTTCCTCATCGCAAGTAGAGATAAGCCGAAACCAAAACTAACTAAACCGATACGTTTATATCGTCGAGAATTAGATTGATTTAGTTAAATCTCGAAGATAGACCCGCGATATAAACGTAGTGAGTGAAGATAACAAATCATCAAAAAAAAAAAGAGGGCAACCGGTGCCTGACGCTTTCAGAAAAAGCTTCCTTCTCCCGTTTTATAAGAAAAAGGGTGACTCACGCAAGCTCAACAACTATAGGGCAATCAAGTTAACATCTCACACATTGAAGACTTACGAGCGAGTTGTCTGCAATCGATTAAAAGAGATTGTACGGTTGGATGACAATCTGCTATTCAGTGCATACGTGTTACGATGGAAAAGCATCGTGATGCACGGACGGACTTGCACTTCGTGTTCATCGGTTTGGAAGAAGCCTTCGACAGAGTTCCTCGTGATCTGATATGGGTGGCTCTAAGAACACTTAAGGTCCCCGAGGCATATGTCAAAATGATACAAGAAATGTATGATGGGGCAACTACTAAAGTTAGATGCACAGCTGGTGAGTCAGAAGAATTTCCGGTTAAAGTCGGAGTTCACCAAGGCAGTGTATTGAGTCCTTTGCTTTTCAACATTATCATGCTCTATTTATTAACACTCATCTCTGACGGCCTGGAAATATCCCATCTCTTCGCCGATGACATTGTCCTGGGTAGCAAAGACATCGTTGCTTTGGAGGCTGCACTGAGTAAGTGGTGTAAGATACTGGAGGATCATGAATTGAGGATTAGCATACCAAAGACTGAGTATCTTTACTGTCCTTTCTCAGATCCAGAGAGACCGATACCAGATATCTACATTAAAGGAGCGCAGCTGAAGTCCTGTACAAAGTTCAAATACCTGGGCTCGATTGTCAACAAGGAAGCTACCTGCGATGATGATATCAAACATCGCATCAGTGTCGGTTAGATGAAGTGGCGAGAAAATTCTGGAGTTTTCTGCGACAAGAAGATGCCACAAAAGCTTAAGGCCAAGCTCTACAAAACGGTCGTACGTCCCGCACTCATGTATGCGTCTGAATGCTGGACTATGTATAAGACATATGAAAGTAAAATGACTGCTACTGAAATGAAAATGCTATGGATGTCAGCCGGTGTGACCAAAAAGGATCGTATCAAAAGTACCCACATCCGAAGCAGCTTGTTTGTTGAGCAACCGATCAATGAAAATCTCGAAGATCGTCGCATGGATTGGTATTGCCACGTTCTAAGGCGTCCGCCTGAGAATCCTGTCATGAAAGCACTATCAACGAATGTTCCATTTGCTGGACCCAAACACCGAGCAAACGGAAACACACGTGGATCGATCAGATGAAAAAGCAACAACAACGCGTTAATCTTGGCGATGATACGTTCCAAGACCGAGCTGCCTGCAGAAGGAAGCTGAGACTATACCGCCAGAATGGGCGAAGTGCCAACACCACAGGCAGAGCAACGCAAAGCCGCAGAGTGCCATGAAAGGGCAAGGAAGAAGTACGAGGGTCGTTCAACGAGTCCTTAAAAAGATACAAAAAAAAAAAAAATTGTTTTAGGTAGATTTTTTGTTATTTTTCAACATAATCTCCTTCTAGCTCTTTACACTTTTCAAGGCGTTAGTCTAACTTTTTCAAGCCACCCTGAAAGTAAGATTTCGGAAGGTCCTCAAAATAGGCATCTGTTTTGGGCGATGACCTCCACGTTCGACGTGAACCGTTGCCCAGCCTTTTTTTTTAAGTTTGGAAATAAGAAAAAGTCACTGGGGGCCAAATCCGGTGAGTACGGTGGATGTTGTAACAATTCGAGCTTTAATTCCATGATTTTGGCCATCGGAACTGCACAGGTGTGCACCCGTGCATTGTATTGATGGAAGAGGATTCTTTTGTTTTTCAAATGAGGAAGTTTTTTCTTGATTTCTTCGTGCAATAGCGACGCATAATACTGTCTAATACTGATTATTCCGCGTGCATCCGAAAAAAACCGTGGCCATCACCTTGCCGGTCGATTCCACCGTCTTTGCATTTTCAGACCCCATTCGCCTCCAAAAACCCACTGTTCCTTTATCTCGGGAGGGTAGTGGTGTATCCACATTTCGTCCACACTTATGTATCGACGCAGAAACTCGACAGGATTGCGACGAAAACGCTTCAAAATGGCCTCAGAGCCGACTACACGATTGCGTTTATCCTCCACTGAGAGGAAACGCGGCACTCATCTTGCCGAGATATTTTTCACATCAAAATTGTTCGTGCAAAATTGATAACACTATATCTTGCGATATGCCTCTGGTCTCAACTATTGGGTCGTCCGGAAAGTCATTTCGTTTTTTTTTCATAATTTTCGAACTTCTTTTATTAATACAAGCAACAAACATTAATCAATTATATATTGGCCATTTTGTTCGATGACCTTTTGCTATCTTTCAGTCAGCTGCATAATGTCGCGCTCGAAGAAAGTGTGGTCTTTAGAAGCAAAAAAACCGAATCAACTCATTTTTGACAGCCTCATCCGAGACGAATGTTTTTCCATTTAAATGGTTTTGCAGTGAACGGAATAAGAATAATCTGATGGTCCAAGGTCAGGGCTATACGATGGTGAACGGAATAAGTGGTAATCTGATGGTCCAAGGTCAGGGCTATACGGTGGATGAGGCATCACTTCCCAGCCGAAGGCCAATAATTTTTTACGAGTGACCAAAGATGTATGGGGTCTGGCGTTGTCTTGATGGAAGATGGCACCCTTAGGATTTGCCAGTTGTGGTCGTTTCTTCTTGATTTCTTTGTCCAATTTCACTAGCTGGCGACAGTACACATCTGAATTGATAGTTTGGTTCCTTGGAAATAGCTCAAAATAAACAACACCTTGGAAATCCCACCAAACAGACAGCATAGCCTTCTTTGATGGATATCTGCTTTTGATGTTGATTGTGCAGGTTCATCTCGCTTGCCCCAAGGTCGTTTTCGCACGACGTTGTCGTAAACAACCCATTTTTCATCGCCCATTATGAATCGGGTCGATTTCGTTACGTTTCAGCAGCAAATCGCAAACGTTAATTCGTTTGGTGAGGTGAATTTCCTTCAATTCGCGTGGAACCCAAATATCGAGCTTGCTAACGTATCCCAGCTTCTATAAAGGTTCGTAAACGGTTGATTCGAATAAGCTGAGTTTCTCCGCTATTTCCCGTGTCGTATCGTACTACGCCGTTTAGCTTCGATCATTGCCTTTATTTTGTTGCGTGTGTGTGTGTGTTGTAGCAATGGTCAGAAGTTCGTTGTGTGAGTGTGTTACATGTTGTGTTGTTCTTCGTCTTCCTCGGTGTTAAGTGATAGGAAGGTAGCTGTCTCTACGGGGTTCTCCCACAGCGATCTGGGGGTCAGGTGTGTGGGTGCAGCTGGGCATCTGAAAATGTGGTCTACATCGTGAGGTATACCATTGCAGGCGGGGCATGTGTTCGTGACATCCCGATCAATGCGAGACAGGTAGGAGTTAAGACGCGAACACCAACCCGACCTAAGTTGGGCAAGTGTCGTCCTCGCTGCTCTCGGAAACGTTCTCTCGTCTGGAGAAATGGCTGGTGGTTGTGTCGAGAGGACCTAGTCTCGCGATTGATGCTTGTACTCCTCCTGCAATGGTACACCTCACGATGTGGACCACATTTTCAAATGCCCAGCTGCACCCACACACCTGACCCCCAGATCGCTGTGGGAGAACCTCGTAGAGGCTATCTTCCTATCACTTAACACCGAGGAAGATGAAGAACAACACAACATGTAACACACTCAAACAACGAACTTCTGCTGACCATTGCTACAACAACAGACGTGATTTAAGGGACCTAGAGAGAGATGTCCAGAGGTACAAAAGGGTTCCCTTTAACAACGACGCATACAGCAACACATCATCACGAGGAGGTACAATCATCCTGGGCGTCAGCTGCACCCTTAACACCGTGGAAGACGACGAGCAATACCATGTTACACACAAACACACCGAACTTCCGACCATTGCTAACACAACACCAACGTAACTGAAAAGGTCCTGTGTGAGCACGCGTCTCAAAGAGACATTTTGGCACGAAGTCAATATTTGAAGCCCCAAATTTTACCGGCGGCTCATTTAAAATACGAGTGGCCTAAAAATATATAAAAAATTAAATGATGTACCATAGTAGGTTCATAACTACCTAAAGTGTAAAGTAGTGGTAAGTGGAGAGAAGTGGAAAGTAGCACGGGATTTTCCCGTACAAAAGTTTCAACTTTAAAGGTAAATATCTGCAAAACGGTTGAGTTCGTGGAAAAGGACTCCAGATTCGTTCATTTCAGACCCAGTTTGATTGACACCCATTATTAGAATTTGGCGCCTAAGCGACTGAAGTCGCCCCGACATTTTGGAAGAATCCCCAAATTTCGCTAGGCGCCTCACTTAGCCCCGCGATTCACAATTTAACAAACGACATTCCAGTGAATATCTTACCTTGCGCTTGTTGATGCTGATGTTGCTCCTGTTGCTGCTGCAATTGATGCAATGCCGCCTGGTGCGGAATAAACGAGTTTGGTGCAAACAACTCGTAACTGTTGAACACCTGCTGCTCCGGACTCTCAGCCTGATGGAAGACCTGCACATAATTGCCATGGCCCACGGGCATCATGGTAAAATTCCCTTGCATTCCAGGCGGCACATTATTCGCGTACATCGTGTACAAATCATTCTGATGATGAAATAAGCCTCCGATCGGCTGTGGCGGCGGAGCCTGATGAAGCGGCTCGGGTGCCATTTGCACGGGAATGCTGTTCATGTAGCTATGGTGCCAATTGACGTTCGTTCCGTCGTCCGGATCGTCTACTGCATTCGGCATTATTCCGCACAATGATCCAGCTCACGATTCTAGCGGAAAAAATACTGAAAAACCGTCCCGATCGGATCAAATCGATCATGCAAAGTTGGCTAATTGAAAAGTCAAGTAGTGTCAAGTTGTCGCTTGTAACGATTTGACAGTCCCAAGGCACAGGACAAAAGCAGACTAACCTAAATTAGGATGAATTAATTGGGCAATTTCACTTGGAATTGGGGGATCATTGATGCTGACGCTAAGCGTTGCCGATTTAAAATATCTCCACGGGTCCAAAAGCGGCGAAATCGACAAATATAAGTATTAAGTCAGATGTTTGACAACGAGTGAACTTGGACTATAAGAATGAAGTTGGCGACATATAGAACGTTGGTGATTCTCGTGCATACGCAAACTACATTCCTTTAAAGGCCGCTTGACACGTTAAAAGTACACATTGGCGAATCGCGTTGACAACCTACTTAGGCGGCTATTACACTATAAAAGTTCTTTTACAAATATCTTTTATGAAAGACATTTTCAAAGGAATTTTATAGTGTAATAACCGCCTGAGAAAAGATTTGCGACATGATATGGAAGTCTTGCCCTGTAGACTTGTCGACAAGTGCCTTGCCTGTAGCTGCTTGTATGACGTGTGCCAGTAGGTGTTTACACACACAATTCGACTTGCAAGTTGGCTGGGATTTTTTCTTGGGTGTCAATTTGACAATAGTCAAAATTTGACGTGTGGCGTTGATAAAATTAATTAAATTGATAAATATTTAATATTGAAAAAATGCCGCGTTTCACCAAGAGAGATTGTAAAATAATATTACGTTTACACTATCCCCAGATTACTTCATCTGCAGCGTAAGAGCGCGTTGACACGATCAAACTACGGTTTGACAAACCACCTACTTGAACGTGTCAACCCCTTGTCAAACTGGTTTGATGTCTTGTGCTTCTGTCAAACCGTAGTTGGACGGTGCTCAACTTTTCATCAAATGCTAGTTTGTCAAATCGTAGTTTGATCATGTCAACGCGCTCTAATCTGGGTGTGGTGAGTTCAAAATTGTATGTATTTGACAGTCGCAGATTATCTCAGCTGGCGCAGATGAAGTAATCTGGGGATAGTGTAAACGTAATATAAGAGCGCGTTGACATGATCAAACTACGGTTTGACAAACTAGCATTTGATGAAAAGTTGAGCACCGTCTAACTACGGTTTGACAGGAGCACAAGACTTCAAACCAGTTTGACAACGTTTTCACACGTTCAAATAGGTGGTTTGTCAAACCGTAATTTGATCATGTCAACGCGTTTTAAAGTCCATGAAAGATACTATACGTCAATATAGTCGAGTTATTGAAAAATGAACTACTTGATATGCTTGACGAAGAAGGGGAGCCTAAAGGTCGCCACCCATGAACGAGCACAACCACGACCAAACTTCCATCGAACCTTCAATTCCATAGAACGTGTAGAAAAAAATTCCCCCTATTTTCACCGTTTTATGATATTTGATGGTTCGATGGAAGTTTGGTCGTGGTTGTGCTCGTTTCTATTTGGAGCGCAAGCCGCAAGTGGATCGATCGGCGGGCAGAGCTAGGAGCGTCATCGCGCTTGCCGAAAGGAATTAATTTGCCTGTTTGCAATCCATTCTTCCATTTTCGGTTCCTTGGTGGGAGCATGGAATTCCTCGACTTGTTCTGTCAATTAATCTGTAAATCTGAAAAGCTATTCTGTCAACGCAAGGTGAAAATACATTCCCGTTCACAGTCCCGTCTACAGTTTTCCGTGAACAAACGACATTTCCAATTAGTTTGCACTGGAACGTCTCTTTACACAGTGAACTGATTTTCAGAATGGTTGCCGGGCCAAGTACGAATGTTTACTGTTTTATTTATTACCAGCTTGTTTGCATGTGGTAGAATTTGCGTCACAGAATTTAGTGTACAGGATAAAGTGGTTTCATCTCCTATTTATCTCTCTATGAACCGACCCCAGAAGAGAGAATCAGAGGAAATGAAAAAGAGCGAGAGAAATGAAGTAATTCGGCACAAGTGAGGAAGTAGGAAGGTGGATGGAAATTTGACATCTCTTTTGCTTCTATATGGACCGGGCGGGTTTTCCGGTAGAGAGACAAAATTGAATGTTATTATTCACAAAGGAGAAGTAGCTTCCTGTGCTTCTATATGGACTGCGCGGGTGTTGCGCAGTGGAGGGCGTGTGTCTCTCTGTTTACTTTTTACTAGTTCGTATGTGGTGGAATTACGTCCAGAATTTAGTGTACAGTAAATGGTGCTTTCATCTCCTTCTATATGCCTCTGTGTATATATCTATCTCTATTAACCAAGACGCTAACTAGAACACTCGTTTTGGAGTGCGCCTGTACCGTGCTTATTTTGGTACACTGTGGCTCAAAAACAGTCCTCACGTGTTCTCGAAATTTGCACATTTGCTGACTTTAATTTGACGTTTCTTGATATTTGTTTAGATTCGGATATTTCGGTGCAACCGCGCTGGCTGATACTTTCATCCCAGCCTTTGTTGTGAGTAAACGAGTGGTATCACGATACTTTTAGCTACAACAGTTACTGGATATCTAACTTTTTGGTTTAAACACGTGGTGCATAGTGCTGTTCTCTCTAAATTTTTGCGCACTGTTTGGGTCTCCTACTGCAATGCTGGAGCCTATTTGATAATTCAGATGACCTCCAAGAAAGCAGAAAAGTGATTCGTACATTCTTAATAGTGCTCCCGACGTGCCCACGCCAGACACATCAGGGACAGATAAGGGTACTGGTAATTTTGAGGTAATTGGCTCAAAGAGGAAGAAGACAGGATACACATAATTTGCTATAACCCGAGTCAATAAAACAAGGATACACATAATTTGCTATAACCCGAGTCAATAAAACACCGTAACTCTTGGAAAAATTTTTGCGAAAAAGAGAATAAAATAGTTTGAGCTTCTTTTTTTCACGTCGTTTTTGAGTGATCCAAACATCGCGGAACAAAACCAAAATTAATCAATCAATCAATCGCGCTCGGTGGCCGTGATCGTTCGGTCACCGCTCTACGATGCTAATCTAGAGCGCGGAGTTCAAATCTCGGCGCGATCAAAAACTGCCTGTGAGTACTAATAGAATTCTCACAGTGCTCCGAGCTTGTCAGTATAAAGACGGCGCGGGTAGGAGGTGGATGGAGGAGGAGGAGCAACTCATCATCATCAACATGGCGCAACAGCCCGACGTCGGGCCTTGGTCGCCTGTATCTTGTCCTCCAATTATCCCGGTCACGTGACCGCGTCCTTTAATTTTGGAAGCCCAGTAGCCCCAGTTCTCCAAGAAGATGGCATCAGGAAGCAAGTCGACAGCTAACTTAAGTTTTTTCGATCAGACATCTGAAAATCCGAGGCATTAGCAATGTCAGGAAAGTCAGTTTCAGAAGGTTTAAAATTACTTTCGATTTGGAAGAAAATGCAAATCACTTTATTCAACACAGTTCCATTCCGGGCAGTCTTTATCTGATCTGAGCTGTTACACAAAGAATGCACACGGGAGCTTGACACTCAGGTAGTGTACATTTGTAATGAACCACCTGCAATGGTGCAAACAGTTGACCGCACACTGAACGATGAACAGGCTGGTTTTCGCGAGGGCTTTTCATGTAGTGACCACATCAACACTCTCCGAATTATTATTATTGAACAATCCGCAGAGTGGAGATCCCCATTACATCTCATGTTCATCGATTTTGAGAAGGCGTTTGACACCGTTGATCGGGAATACATCTGGAAGGCTTTACATAGGAGAGGTATACCAGATAAAATCATATCCATCATCAAGGAGTCCTATAGCGGAGCCCAATGTCACGTCTTACACAAGGGTAAGCTTTCAGATCCCTTCGAGGTACATAGCGGAGTGAGACAAGGCTGCATTTTGTCACCTATATTGTTTTTGATTGCCATTAACGACGTACTCTGCAGTGCGCTTCGTGAACACCAGAGCAAAGGTATCAGATGGAACCTGTTTGAATACGTTCAACACCTGGATTACGCTGACGATATTTGTCTTCTCTCAAATATATCGGATCATCTAGTTCAAATGACGGATGCCCTGCACCGCGAAAGTGGCAATGCGGGGCTTAAAATCAATGCTGCCAAAACTAAGTACTTGAGCTTGGATCCAGGGAAGACAGAGCGAAATTTGTGTTTCGGGGCAGACGGTGGAAAAAGTGGACAATTTTTGCTACCTCGGAAGCGTAGTTACAGCAGATGGTGGAGCGGATGCTGATGTACAGTCTCGCATCAATAAGGCTCGGGCAGCTTTTTTCAGTTTAACTCCTTTCCGGCAAAACAACAACATCTCCAGACGTACCCAACTCAGGATCTTCGCAACCAATATAAAATCTGTGCTTCTTTATGGCTGTTCAACTTGGAAGGTGACCAGGGCGATAAGAACTAGATTGCAAACTTTCGTGAACCAGTGTCTACGGCGCATCCTGCACATACGCTGGCCGGAGGTAATTTCCAACGACGACCTCCTGTTCATTACTGGCCAGGACAGGTCACACACTCCGAAAGGGGCCGGAAAACATTGCTAAACAGGCCCTCGATTGGAACCCACAGGGAACCGATGCAAGTCGCCGCGTTGGACGACCTAGAAACACCTGGAGAAGATCAGTTGAGGTCGAGGGTAAGTCATTAGGCAAATTGTAGAGACAGTTGAAGGCGATGGCGGCGAACAGGACGAGGTGGAAAGTCGGCGTGGTTAATGCCCTATGCCCCACAAGGTGTTGACAGGATCCAGAGAGAGAGAGACCTGCAATGGACCATATCCTGGTAGTGTTGCTTCCACCGGCAGATCTATGGCAGCACCTGATGAGTAAGGATCTGTCGGTGGTAAGAAAGCAGAGGCTGAGGGTCCCATTACGCCTGGACCCTGATGCGAACGCGAGGGAATGTGCACCGTCCGCCAACCATTCCGTCCTTATCGCCTCATTTTTTTTATCATTCCCCATTTTTACCTCCTCTGTTTGTGTTGTCAAAGAGGATTGATATTCTACAAGAGCTATCACTCCATAGAACTTTCCCCTCTTCCAGAAGATTTGTATGTATTGACAAATTGTATACGTAAAAGACAGGGGCAAGGAGCGGCGAAAACCCCGCCCACATCTCCCGAATTGAGCTACAGCAAGTATAGGCCGCTGCTTAGCGCGTTGAGGGGCCTTTTTCTGCGACAGATGGCGCGGCCCGACCTTCACGGTCATTATGCTCCCTAAGGTTCCGTCCCCACGGGCATCTTCGTATGCCCAACGAACCGTCCATTACACATTATAACAACTTCTTCAGCAAGCTCTTGTCCTTTAAACGTGAATTTGACTGTAGTAGAGGGAACAAATTTGGAAGGATCCTTGTAATCCCTCCTGTTGAATCGTAGCACATTAACAATTTCAAAGGGAGATTGTGTTTCTTCTAAAATTTCATTTTCAGTTACTTCAGTGTTAATATCTTTGACAATTTCAAACCGGTAGACTAAACTAGCCGGTATGAAGGCTTTAAAGCCTAAGTTCTTAACTTCTGTATCTTGAACAAAAAAATTGTCATTTTCTGCCGATTCGAAAATAACTTTGAACCTTCTAAAGCTGACTTCCCTGACGTTAGTAATGCCCTGGATTTTAAAGCGTCTGATTTTCATAAAAAAAAACTCAGTCTATCAACTTGTTTTCTAGCACGATCCTCTTGGAGAACCCTGTCTACCATTACCATACACACTTTTACACTTTGGATTATGATCGTGCAAAACAGGTCTCTTTGATAGGTTGATACTTGAAGGAGCAGTTGTGCTACTCGCAGGCAGTGAAACTTACTTTTCATTTCCTTTATTCATGCTAGCATAATCGTTTTTTTTTCGACAATACCTATATGGATGGAATCGGCGTTTTTTCCTTGTGACTCTCTTCCTCTTTGAGCCAATCAGACTCACCAGTACTGCTATCTGTTCTTGATACGCCCGGTGTGGGCACATCAGAGGCACTATTAAGCATGTCCGAATCACTCACTTTACTGCTTGTTTGGAGGTTATCTGAATTATCAGATAAGCTCCAGCATTGCAGTAGGAGACTCTAAAAATTGACAAAAATTTAGAAAGAACAGCACTTTGCACCACGTGTTTAAATTTACAGATACCCAGTAACTGTTATAGCTAAAAGTAGCGTACTACCACGCAACCCTGAAAAGGAACTAGAACGCCGCAAAACGTCTAATCACAATTATCATTCATTCTCGATCATCGCTCGTGTTATAGACTTTGCATGCCAACCGTCTCGACGAGAGTTTGCGCATTGATTTTAGGGTGACCCAAACATCGCGGGACAAAAACAAAATTAATCAATCGATCTTGTGCTGGCATTTTAAATTCTAACAAAATTATGACAAGAACTTGGAAGAAATTTATATTTTGGTTTGCTCAAGAACATGTTGAATTTAGACGACCGGTAATTTCAAATGTTTTCTGAATTAAATTCTGAAGTATTTTGTTATAATTCTTCTTCTTATGTAGGAGATTGATTCGTTGACTCAGCTTTTTGGAATCAAGTGGATATTGCAGCCATTGAAACATTCCGAGGTAATTGTCGGATCGAAGTCATTTAACCAATATCCTATACCATACACAGTTCATGTCCCCTTTAACCCACAGCAACCTTTTTGGATAGTCGAACTGCCCGACGAGAACTGTGCAAAAGTACTCGCCTCACGTTCCATCTCGTTGCGATGCATTCTCCACCTTTGGGGTCACGAGTCGTCCATTGCGAAATTGCACGACAGTGTTCGTGACTTTATTGCCCGCCATGCTGACGATATCAACAGTCTCTTCAGTCCCGATAAGTCCTTTAAAATAACCGTTGATACCTACAACAAACACTTTAGTCAAAAGGAAAAAGTAGCAAAAATCGAATCGTTCGATTATTTGCCCTTTAAGGGGGATGTTGATTTGAAAACGCCCACCGTCGAGTGGTTCTACATCGAGTATTACGGATTGAATCCCCAGGATGTGCCGCCGGAGCCTTTTGATGTGCTTTTTGGACGATGGGTTGGTGGTTTATCTGCTTTTGTCAATTGTAAAACTATCTGAAAATATGATTCAAATCAATAGGTCGTTGACGGGCAGCGATATCTTATCAAGGAAATGTCCTTGAAAACGAGGAAATTCATTGGAAATACCAGCATGGATACGCAGCTCAGCTTGTTGATGGCAAATCAAGCCAAAGTTAGATCAGGCGACTTGGTATTTGATCCTTTTGTTGGAACTGGATCGCTGCTAGTAAGCGCCGCTAAATTTGGAGGTTCGCAGTTGCCCCTCTTCGATTAAGTCAGTGTACATCATTTCTAGTCTTCTTCAGGATATGTAATGGGAACAGACATCGACTACATGATGATCCATGCCAAATCTCGTCCAAGTCGGATAACACAGAAACAACGTGAGAAAGATGAAAGCATTCGCGCCAATTTGCAGCAGTACAATTGCGTCGATCGTTACGTGGACGTTCTCGTATCCGATTTTTCAAACCCCATTTGGAACGCACGCTTACGATTCGATAGCATAGTTACCGATCGTAAGTCTTAACGAAACGATAGTGGGAGAAAGAATGTCAACCAGTAATTTTAAAATTTTAGCTCCTTATGGCATCAGAGAGGCGACCGCGAAAATTGACACAAAAGTTAGCCAGAAAGCAGACACACGAACCGAGGATTCGCCCCACTATCCATCGACGAGCCACTACTCGTTGGCCAATCTTTATGCGGATTTGCTGATTTTTGCAACCAAGTATTTAACTATGAACGGACGACTAGTGTGCTGGCTGCCTGTTCACAAGTAAGTCTACTTGTAATGTTCGCTCCAAACTTCATCAACCTTTTGTTTCTTCTATTCTAGCGACGATTACACTGAAGATCAAATTCCTAAGCATCCATGCCTTCAATTGATCGCCAATTCCAATCAGCCTTTGACCGGAGCTACTGCACGACGATTGCTGACATACGAGAAAATTCGAGAGCCCGATGAAGAATCGGACGAGTTGGAGTCGACTGTGATTCTGGAGGATTTCAGGCAACGGTACGGTTTACTTTTCAAATATTTTCAAATCGTGTGAAGTAATCGAAGTGAATTGTGTGTTGTAGATACTTTGCATTTGGCGAGGAAACCAGGAAGGAGAGAAGAATGCGAAGGGCAGAACTACGCGAGATTGGAAGACAGGAGGCTCTTAAGCGTGGCAAACAATTAGATGAAAATGGCAAAGTGATAAAAAATAAGGCAAAATGATTATATTTTATTTTATTATTCCCATGAAAGTTTCTTTTATACGGCGGTTGGATACGTTAGGAGTAGACGGTTCCGATATTATCAGGAAAATGAGAGATTGAAGGAACTGTCTGTAGTCCACAGTGACGTGCAGTGGGAATTCCCGATAGTCAAACAAAACAGTTGAGATAATTGTAAAGCGACTGTATGGCGCAATACCTACATTCGCAAAATACAAAGCGGTTTTTATATTTTATGAAAAAATCGGTAAATATACCCATCAAATTTGCACAAAAAATAGAATACTTTATAACATAAATGCAACAAATACAAACTAACCTATAGGTGCGTGCGACGTTCTGTGCGTAAAAGCATTTTAACTACATTATCCAAATCATTTTCTTTTCGCATTTGTATAAGAATATCCTTTAAAACAGCAATTGAAGGAAGCGCCAAAAGTGGTTTTGGGGATAAACAATTTCTTAAAGAGATGTAGTTTCGTTTTAAAATTGAAAACGACCACGGTTGGTTGGTCAACACTCTCGATTAGGACTTGTAACAGATCAGACGTGTTGTTGTTGCAAATTGAGACGTGCAATTGTGTGTGTTCCTTTTCCATGCTCTCCTTGTCGAGGCCAAGGAATATAGCCACCTCAATGGGGTCTTGCTAGAGCGCTATTGATGTTAGTTGCGTTGCTGGACAATTAAAAATATGTTCCACATTGTGAGGAGTAAGGAGGAGGATGTGATTCTAGGCCTGTTCCCATTGGATATTCTTGGCGAACAACTGGCAGCAAACACGGCTTTGCGCCTTCGCGAGACGGGCCAGTGGCGTGCGCTGAGTGGAGGACACTCTACTATACTGAACAGCCTGGATCTCCCCAGGGAGACGGACTACACTTCTCCAAAGTATCATTTTGGCAGAAACTTCTTCAGCCTGATTACGTCGAGGAGTCTATGGACCAGGGATGTGCCCTTAACTACCGACATACAGATGGCTCTAGAGCCAACGAAGGGGTTGGGGTGGGCATTTACTCGGAGGGTTTGGGGATTAACCTCTCACTCAGTCTTACCGACTATTGCAGTGCCCTACAGGCGGAGGTTTCGGCGATCTCGGAAGTCCTGTCCTGGCTGGGCAGTCATGTCATTAGTGTGAGGGACATCACCATTTACACAGACAGTCAGGCGGCGATTCGCTCACTCGAATCCGTCCTCACGACATCTAAAACCATTGATAACTGCCGCTCAGCCCTCGCAGAGATGGGTGGCTTCTTCAATATCACTCTCTGTTGGATCCCGAGCCATAGTGGTTTTGTGGGTAACTGCAAGGCGGATGAACTGGCTCGGGAGGGTACAACTGGGGTGGTTGCCGAAAGACGCAGAGACTTTAAAATGCCACTAAGCATGTGCAAATTGTTGATCAAGACAGCTGCTGTGGACAGGGCTAACATAAGATGGCTCAGCAGCAACACATGCCAAACAACGAGGATGATTTGGCCGATTTTTGACCCCAGTCGCTCTGCAACACTGTTGTCGCTCAATAGAAAGCACATTGGCAGGGTAGTAGGGGTTATCACGGGGCACTGCCCAATCGGGGAGCTCGCCTGGAGGCTCCGGATTCCTCATCACGATTTCTGTAGGAGTTGTGGTGATGTAGAGGAGAGTGTTCTCCACCTTCTCTGTCACTGTCCAGCCTTGGCCGGTAGGAGAAAAATTTTTTAGTCTCCTGGGTCTTATATGATCTGGATGACCTCAGGAATATGACAGCCAGAAGGCTTTACAGTTACATCGCTAGCACAGGCTGGTTTGATACGTAGGTCGGTTGGAGGTGATTCCTGGTGGTAACACAATGTACCCAATGGTGGTCTAAGTGTGCTGTGCACCTAACCTAACCTAACTATCACACGCTGGGCAGTTATAACGTACTGTAGGGTCGATTCGGGACAAGTACGAGTTTAAGCGAGAACACCAACCTGAGCGGAGTTGAGCGAGTATCGTCCTAGTTGCTGCTAGTTTTACTTCATCCGGTGATATGGTTGGTGGTTGCGCTGCTGGTACAGGGTTTGACTTAAGTCCCTTAATCGTTGCATGAACTTTCTCTCTATGTAGAGTAGCAATACCAGTTTAATAGATGGTGTCGTCGTATGGCTCTCGCTTGAAGCGTTGGACCTCTCTTTCAAGGTCTCTTAAGTTGCCGCGGATGTGGCGAGGTGGTGGCGTTCTGTCCATCAGGTTTGTGCTGGGATAGTCATGTCAGTAGCATCCCACAAGGTATTGCCTTGCTAGGAGGTTGTTGTGGCATCTTAACGGTAGCATTTGGATCTCTTGATGTAGATGGTCTTGTGGTGGACATCAGGAGGCAGCCTGTTGCTGCGCATAGTGCTGCATTCTGACAGGTCTGAATGTTGTTCCACTGCGTATCACACATTTTGAGACCAGATGGGGGCTGCATAATTCGCCACAGATCTACCGATAACTTCATATGATATCAGTAGCGTCTCCTTATCCTTACCCCAGGAACTTCCAGCTAACAATATTTCTACTGATAACGAGATTGTTCTTGAATAGGATGGCTAATAATTTTGGGTTTATGTTTTACATTTAAGCATTGTAATACCACACCTTCTAAGTTTGTATTATAATAAATTTTCTTAATCTTTATCAGTTTGTTGATGATAATGGCAGAGCCACCCCGGCCATTATTAAATATTGTAGCCCCTAAACTTCAAAACATCATTATCTTTCAGGTATGTCTCTCGTATTAAATGTCACCATACACTGTCGAACTCGAACTCGAGCTCGAACTCGAATCTAGTACAAGTGGACCGGTTTTCTTCACATCTATGTGAAGTGTGTGTGTGTGCCAGAGGACATTTGTACCAGGTTCGTGCTCGAGTTCGAGTTCGACAGTGTATGGAGACACTAAGGCACAATCAATTTTATTGTTTATTAGTAAAATTTCCAGTTCTTCCTTGTAAAGTTTTAAACTTTGTAAATTTATTTGTAGAAACTTCATAGTATAATATAAAGAACAGAAAACAGAAAATTTAAAATTTAAAAGTTATTTATTGTGTCCATTGAACACTTGGTTATCTAAATTAATATCATCTATTTTGTAAAGGTCATTTGTAATATGTAGGCTTCTTCCAGTTTTGGCTAGTTTGACAAATTCATCTTTTAGGTTAGTAGGAATATGTTCGTAAAGATTTGTTTCAGCATGTCTTATTAAATCCTGCATTACTGATTCATATCTATTGCATAAAAGCTTATACTTTTCATATTTTGAATCATCCAGTGATCTGGGCTTTGGTGTATCCACATTATTATGTCGGACCAAAGAAGCACAGTGTTCAGAGTCCTGGTGAATATTATTTACATCACCGTTAACTTTAATTTTTTGAGGTTTTAGTTTTAGTTTCTGAGTAAATGTATTTTTGTTAGTTAAAATGTTATTGGGAATTTCCTGCTTATTGTGAGTCTGTGTGAGTTGGTCAGGTTCCCGTGAAACAGAGGGGAAATCTTGATTGTCATTAATGTTGATTCCTAACAATTCATTGGAGTACTTGAACATGGCTTCTTTTCGCATATAGTTACCAACGGTCATTAATTTAATAATTTCTTTTTCTTGTACTTTAAGTGGGCAAGAAGATGAGGAAGCTGAATGTCCTGTTTCATTACACAGAATACATTTTTCAAGTTCATCTTTGGCTTTGCACCACTTATCCAAGTGCCCTAGCCTGCAACATCTGATACATTGCTTAATTTTGTAGAAAAAATGCTGTACATATCGTGTACTGTAGTTAAGTGTTATTTCTTTAGGCAACTTACAACTGTTAAAAGTAATTTTGACCAGTTTCAGTGGGATAAATGTATCTTTGTTAGTAGAATCACGCCTTTTGAACCTTTCAATTTTTATAATTTTGGTGTCAGATTTGATGAGATCGTACAATTCATCATCACTGATATCAGTTGAGACGTCCCTAATTATGCCTATTTTATTCGCATGGTTGTTGGGAATGTAGACGCTGATGTTTAACGAGAATTTAGAATCAATGACAAATTTGTTTGCATCAAAAGCTGACTTAAAGAAAACCTTGATTCTTGAATATTGCTAATTTTTATCACATTAACAATGCTTGGTTTTAGGTTACGAGAGATTCCATCAAAGATACGCACATCGTTAAGATATTCGTTTTTATCGTTATATATCATATTGGTGTTATATGTTATTTTGTCTTTAACGAAATCCTGGCTTAATGAATTGTCCTGCGAAACAGATTCTGTACTAACAAGCTCAACATTGTTTTTAGATTTAAGGTGGCTACTTTCAGCATCGTCAATGGAGACACGATTTTGTCGGTAAATTATTGCTCGACGCCTCAAAACCTACGAAGTTTGCAATATCCGTAGTGCTATCAGAATCATTGAATTTCCTTCCTTTTTTCGATTTTTTTTTACCGATTAATACATTTTGTTCATTATTACATCGCGTAAGAACATTCGCCGAAGCGGCAAAATCAGTTCCCGTAACTGTAAATTAATTTGATGCAACGATAGTTACAACGGCAAAACTGTTAGGATTATCGGGCGATTTAGTTTGGCATTTGTTTATTAAACCCTGCCAGCAGTGCTCGGTAATTCTGCCACAAAATCATGTCCAGTTACCAGACATAAAGGAAAGAGGAAACCGCCCTGGTGGGATGCTCGGATTGGAGAGCTAAGGGCTGTGAACAGAAGAAGCTTCAATGTGGCGAAGTTCTCGGGGTTAGACTCCGATTGGTCAAACTACAAAGGAAACCTAAAACTCCTTAAAAAAAGAAATCAGAAGTTCTAAGCGGGAGTCGTGGAGAAGTTTCTGTGAACAAGTTGAGGGATGCAGCGAGACCTCTAGATTGCGGAAAATTCTATCCACTGCTCCAAATATGCCTAGCTATCTGCTGAAACAAGATGGGACGTGGACAACCTCTAGTGAAGAAACTATCGAGGTCTTGTTTGACACTCACTTCTCTGATAGCTCACCTGGTGGAATGCCAGAGTACTCTTGGACTGTAATAGCCCCCTGTGATACTGATTCTATTCTATCGAAAAGTTAAATAGAATGGGCTATTAATAGTTTTGACCCGTTTAAATCCCCGGGACCGGATGGCAATATTCCGGCGGACGTACAACAAACAATAGACATGGTGTATCCCTGGATTGAGAGCATTTCCCGGGCCTATTTTGAGCTGGTACACATTCCCCGCTCATGGTCGGATGTGAATGTGGTTTTTATTCCAAAGACGGGAAGAAGCTCTCACCCTCGTCCAAAGAATCTTCGTCCTATATGTTTATCGTCGACTCTGCTGAAGATGCTGGAGCGTCTGATCGACATACACTTGCGTGCCACTATTCCATCGTGCCTTCTCTCCCTTTCTCAGCATGCCAATTGGAAGGGTAGATCGGTGGACACTGCTCTGCACTCATTGGTAACCTATATTGAGGGGTCTCTGAGTTGCAAGGAGTATACGCTGGTTGCCTTCTTGGACATTGAAGGTGCCTTTAACAACGTCAAACCAGCGGCTATTTCAAATGCTCTATCTAGTGTGGGTGTAGATGGCCCACTCTGTCAGCTTATTAATCTGATGCTTACATCTAGATTTATTTGCACCAGTTTGGGATCATCACAAGTACGCAGACAGGTGTGTAGGGGAACCCCTCAAGGGGGTGTCCTATCCCCACTTCTTTGGAACTTGGTGATTAACAGGCTGCTCCTGGACTTTGAGGGGCTGGGCTGCATGGTCGTTGCTTATGCGGACGATATCGCCATTGCTATCTCGGGAAAGTTTCCCGGGGTTCTTAGTGATATTATGCAGAATGCCCTAAATATTCTATCTCAGTGGGCTAGGCAAGTTGGTGTTGGAGTCAATCCGGTTAAAACAGAACTTGTACTCTTCACTAGGAGGAACACTCCACCTTCGCTGTTACCACCATTTCTGGAGCGGACGAGATTAGTCCTTAGCGAAAAAGCCAAATTTTTGGGACTCATATTCGATAAGAAGCTATCCTGGAAGGCAAATATTCAGGAGCGCGTCACTAAAGCAACGGTTGCTCTGTACTCTTGTAGGCAGGCTATTGGCCTGAAATGGGGCATGCGACCGAAGGTGGTTTTCTGGTTGTACGTATCGGTCATACGCCCCATATTAATGTATGGGGTAGTTGTATGGTGGACGGCGCTCAATAAAGCATCATACAGGAATCTGTTGCATAAAGTTCAAAGATTGTCTTGTATTGCTATCACTGGTGCTCTGAAGACCACACCGACCGCTGCTCTTGGTGTACCTACACAGATAGTCAGGTGGCGATTAAGTCCTTGGACGCAAACCTTACTACTTCGGAAACCGTGGTGGTATGTCGCACCGCTCTTAAGGAGCTCGGCAACTTTTTCAACATCACTTTGTGCTGGATTCCGGGTCACAGTTGTGTCAGCGGAAACTGCAAGGCAGACGAGCTGGCTCGGGCAGGTACGGCCATTATGGACATGGGATGTTTCCGCAATGTCAAAATGCCTATAGCAGCATGCAAGAAGCAAATTAAGGCAAACGCAATAAGCCGTGCTAATATCGGTTGGCTAAATGGTAATACCTGCAACGTTACGAGGCAGATTTGGCCGCACTTCAATCCTCGCCGCTCCTCAGGGCTGATGATGCTGGAGAGAAGGCATCTCAGAAAGGTTGTGGGAATTATCACGGGGCATTGCCTGATAGGTGAGCATGCTAGGCGTCTCCGGCTTCCATACAATGATTTTTGCAGAAGCTGTGAGGACGAAGTAGAGGAGGAGACAGTACATCACTTCCTGTGCACCTGCCCTGCTCTGGCCGGTAGAAGAGAGGATATTTTATGATCCCTCTATTTTATTGACCTCGATGACCTAAAGGACGTAAATGCTGGTCATCTGCATCGTTTCATTGATAGATCCGGGTGGTTTGTCGACTAGGCTCACATGGCGTCTTTGCGCCGCCTATGAGGTATTACAATGGACCCAGTGGTGGTCTATGTGTGCTATGTTTGTGCGTAGCTGCCTCTTTAACCTAACCTAACCTTATTAAGGCCGTCACACATGAACGAGCACAACCACGACCAAACTTCCATCAAATATCATAGAACGGTGGAAATGGGGGGAATTTTTTTCCCACGCGTTCTATGAAATTGATGGTTCGATGGAAGTTCGGTCGTGGTTGTGCTCGTTCATGTGTGGCGGCGTTTAGACAAAACCCCCCTAGATGACGGAAAAACAATATAGAGATTCTTCTATTATATATTTGCCAAATAGGAGTGTTGCACCTATGTTAGCCTAGATGAAAAGTACGCCTTTATCCCTACAGAAGGTGAATCTTACCCATTGCCTTAACCCCTCCAGTAGGACATGGCCGCGCGCGCATCATCATGTATGCCTGTTGTTGCATATTGACTTTTCGTTAGCAAATACTTTCCGGGTTGCTAGCATACACCTCCTATCCGTATAGTATTGCCGTAAAGTATAAAAACGAACATTTTCATTTAAAACATATTTTTATTTCATCATTTTAGACTCTTAATATTTTTAACAAATATATCTCACTTTCTTCTTTCTCAATGCTTCATCTCTATGTATAATAGATTTTATGTAATTGTATCTATATACTGTTATTCATTAATATACATATATATATAATCATCTTTAAAAAATACCTTAGGTACAAACAGTACATTTCTTAGTTCTTTTTTTTAACGTTATATTTACATTTGTATATAGTTTTCATTCAGTTTATTTTATTTGTTAGTTTTTCGTTTTGTAATAATCCTCTGACTAGGAATCAATTGCAAAATAGTTTATACATATTTATTTAACTATAACATTTTGTAATATGTATATATGTATATTTTTTAACATTTATATGAACAGCGTTTACTCATGACAAAAACACAAATCACTCATTTCACTTAAGATCAAAGAAACAGGCAAATCAAACTCTTGTGAACGTTCTTACAACATCTTTGACCGATATTGTTTTTATTTTGTTGTAAATATTACCTATTCTTCAAAGTTACTTAATACAAAGAAAAATAATCTTCTTTTACTTAAAAAAATATTTGGAAATACAAATAATGAACAATCCTTGGAAAATGGTTTAGAATGATCTCTATCGAATTTCGATTCCTAAATTCTCTAGAAATCATCAGAAGAGAGAAAATTATTTATACATATTTTACTATTGATATAATAGTCAGTAAAGTTAAGAAAAATGTGAACATGTAATATATAACTATTTACGAGAAAAAGAGTTACAAAAATACTCTCAATATTTTGTGTATGCTATAAACAAATCAATCACAACAAAGACGATAGAACAGAAGGAGAGAAGAAGGAGTACATTTGTATTTAATAAAAAAAAATTAATGGAAAAATTTAAAGAAAACATCTTATCCTGATTTTTTTTTTGGAAATTGTCAAGTCTGTGATCATTACAATCAGACCAATCAGCCTTGCCTGAAAGAGATGATCAGTCGAATGCGATCGATCTTCTATTCAAATCTAAAATATAGAGGTAGATGTCAATCTCCTAGCAGCAATAGCCCACCCGGCACCTGTGCCTTGAAATTTACCAGCCATTGGCTATTGCTTCCACTTTAGGTCGTGCGAAATTTTGCGCTCGCGTATGACTGCTAGGCGAAAAGTTTACACTAATATTAATTGGATGCAAGGCCGGGACACTGCAATAGTTCTTGTCGAGCAGATCGACGCCATGCAAATAGGGTAACAATGCCTCATAGTCAACATTGAGCGGAACATAGAAGGTGCCGTGACCGTGCAGAGCAAATATGGGAACGGTAAAATGACGATTTCCATTCAGTGTGGGTTTTGGATGGTGCAGCGGTGACTCCGACTTAATATCACCATTGGTCAGAGACTTATCGTCATAGCTTCCATTTTCGTTGGGTTCACAGACGCTTATCTTACGCTTCTTACAGCTCACGGTCGAATCCAGAGTGGGTTTCGTATGATCGCCACTAGGATTGGCCTCACCCATGTTGGATCCCCCGATACTATGCTCATCCGTCGATTCATCGTGCAAATGACTGTCCTGATTGAATCGTTGCTTGATGTGATTCTTGTACTTGTAGTTGTTGTTGTGCTCGATCTCGTGCGATGATTCCGAGAGGTTTCGGGTTCGTCCCGTACGCAGTATATTGCCCGGTTGCATAGGTGGCGGCGATTGTGTGCCGTTCTCTTGATGGCATATTGGTTCACGGGACGATTCAAAATCATGATTGCTGGAATCATGTAGAGCCGATGACGGGGCAGTGGATGTTATGACCGGAGCTTGATGCGGTTGACTGCGAAAACTCAAATCCTTGACATCGTTATGATCGTTACTGTTACTGTGTTCAACATCGGATGGTATCATATCACGCAGCTGCGACAGCGACGTAGGCGGATGGTAGTTGTGAGCCGGTGGACTACCGCTCGATGCGCTAATCGAATCCACGTTGCATCTGTTCTTGTAGCATTCGCCTGCAAAGAAGCACGAAAAAAGCATTCATTACAAAGTATCTACAAGGAAGATGGAGTTTTGGTACTTACTCTTCATCACTTCGTCGCAATGTTCCTGTAGGTGGGCGAGCAATTGATAGCATAAATCTTGCATTTGGGTGTCATAGAGGAACTTGGCTGTCTCCTTCATACAGTCAGTGTAGCCCATCTTGTATTCGATATCCTTGTGACCGCATTCGTTCTGCAGATGTTTCAAATGTCGAATGGCCATCTCAATGATTTCTGTTTTCTCTATTCGACCTCGACCCTTCCGTTGATATTGGGGCGGAATTAAGCGTGATAAATCGGCCAGACATGAGTTCATCCGATCCCGTCTTCGTTTCTCAATAATACGATGTGATAGTGGATCTTGCTGTAATTGGAAAAACGAAAAAAAATTGCAATATAAACATTGAACATTTTCATTTCAATTTATTATTTTTTATTATAAATTTCTATTGGATTGTCCTTTTCAAATTCTTGTCATCTTGTTTAATTTTTTTTCCATACGGTCACTTGTATTTTGATCATTTTTCTTACATTTATTACGTCTTTTTGACGAAATTGGCTCTGATTGATCTATGCCGATCAGGCCCCAAGTACTATTGCCTCGTTTGTGATAGATTACCCATTGATAATTGTCCTGTCGACCCATAATACAATTTTGTCTTGTCATACATATTGTCTGCAACTCTGTACTGCCTGGTGACATCTTGCGATACTGCTCTCAGATCATGTTCATTCTTACAATCCTTAATACGAAGGGACTAACGAAAGTTCGGTTAGTTGGTGATTTTTTATTAGTATTTCACAAATTAAAAAATTGTAGTCGATAGTTTATGGTTTCAATATATTCCATTACAATTTTTTGGATTTTTTTAAATGGAGACGAGAAAACGTAAAGTGAGAGAAGGAAGGTCGGAAGAGCGACTGCTGCCAACAAAGGATATAGATTTTGATGGCATTTGACGAAGCCAATAGAGATATATTTGACGAATGCCAAAATGACTATGAAGTGAATGCACCATCTCTAGTGAATGTTTCGAAATGGTACAAGCGATTCCAAACAGGACACCTTTCTGTGGAAGACGAGTCTCGTGAAGGTCCCCCAAAATCTGCTACCGATGACAAAAATGTGGCTCACGTAAAGACAAAAATTGACGGAGATCCAAAACTAACCCAACAATTGATTGTTGATAATTTGGGCTTGAATGACATGGCTGCATCACGAATCTTACACGACAACTTAGGATAGACCAAGAAATCTTCCCGGTGGATGCATTTTGACTGACAATCAAAACGAGGCATGTGTGCGTTTTGTCTAATTTTTTTCTAAATCTGAAGAGCGGAAGTGTAGCACCTTCCATAAAATCGCCACAGGTGACGAATATTGGTTTTGTAAGTACGACGCGGAAAACCAAAGAGAAATCTATTGCTCGGATCCCAGTAGGTGCCAATTGACCCATTCAAACAAGGCAGGACAAGTCAGCAACAAAAGTAATGATGTCGATTTACCTCACCAGCGCAAACATTTTAGCTGCTATTTCCTTGGAAAATGGTCAAACGGTTACTTCTAAGTGGCATATAGAAATTTGCTTACAAGAATTACTGGACAAAAAGGAAGCAATTATCCCAGAAACATATTCCCCGGATCTAGCACCGCAATCGGGACATCAAATCTTAAACTTGGGAAACTACAAAAAGTGGATTTTTAGGATTGCTTTGGAGAATGGATTTACCTGTCGAAAAAGCGTATAGAAATTAATGGAATTTATCTTGAAAAAGAAAAAACAAAAAGTTATGAAGATTAAGAATATGAAAATATTTTTTTTATTATGTTTTTTTTAGCCCTCGTAACCAAACTTTTGTTAGTCCATCTCGTGTTGCATAACACAACCGCTTACAGCAATACCGCATTTATGCACCACCCTTGTTTGTCTGAATTCTACACAATAAATTATGGTAAGAGTATACTTTCAATTTGCTTACCCTAGACGCTTTATTTCGTCTCCCTGGTGCATATTCGGCATCGTCCTCACTGTAAGCGGCTGCTGATGTTGAAAAATTTAAGCCCGATTCTCCACAATATGGAAAACCTGCGACTGCTGCCTCACTGCAATAGAAAAGGAAAGACAAACCTAAAATAAGGTGACTTTTTTCTTTCTTATTTTAGATAATATACAAATATTTTATAGAAAAAAGGCATTTTAAAAAAGACAAACGAATTTTCCACCATTCTCAAATCACAGGTAAAGACTAAACTTTGAAGGAGAGCATGATCTCGTTGTAAGCCTAGTTGCATAAACCATTTGTAAAAGGGAAATAGCGAAATATTAATTTTTCTATCCTTCTAAATTCAATCCAACGTTTAAAAATATGTCCAAAAATTCCAAATCATTTCGGAACGAACAGTTTAATTATTCATCATCACGTTGGTTCTTTCTACCGAGATTGGTCGCGATCCTGGAAGCCTGACCGGTTAAAGAAATGACAGTGAGCAACAGAGATGGCAAGGCATTGTGTATCCGTGAGTGAAAGAGAGACGCATTGAACTGATACATTCACACATTCGACTCACACGACTCATGCCAAAGCATCTACATACGAATCCCGAGAGCAGAATGACAACTAACCAATTTTCGTTAAGCCTGTTTCTTAATAATTGCACTAGAGCGAAAGAGACAGAGAGTCCGGTAAATGTATTTGTTTAGAAAACATCGGCTGGGGAAACGAACCAACAAATTTGTCCGGTAAATTTCCCCTCTAAAATTCTGTCAGATAAGCGACACTCTCTTTTCGACTTACGGATATACAATACTTCACATCTCTGTTACTGTCAAATTGTTTGATCCCAGAACGCAGCCATTCATAACATAAAATGCATCATTTAGAAGTAATATAGAATTTAAATCGCTGCTCTTTGGTAACCAGACAGTAAAAAATATTCGGCTCCTTTTAACGTCAGTTGATGAATAGTGCACTTTTTTACCCATTCGGTGAATTTATACTCCCGGAATACATGTCCTGTAATATACGTGAGTTTCGAAGCTTGTCGAACAATATCAAAACTTCTATCGAAGTCTCGAACCGTATCGAGGCTTATATCCAAACCACACAATCGATCAGTCGGAACTTTCGCATAAATCTTGTGTGAGTTTTAAACGAAATGGCTTTTACTATCGAATAAAAAAATACCAGCGGAAAGGTGGCTACAGAAATACATAACAATAGCTTGGTGTCTTTATTTCACAGGTGATGTACATAAAAGACAATATGGTTACCAAAAATACATAACCAGAATCGAAAAAACCCGACCGGAGTCATAAACTAAATGCGTGGTGTAAATATTAAGAACATTCCTAGTTCACCGAGCGATGCATAGAGGTTCGCGTTTTTGAATTATTGGTTTTTCATTGATGATGATTTCGCACTCCCCTTTCGTAGACTCAGCTCGCTACGCGAGCTCCGCGGCTTAAGGGATTCCAACCCTCAGTATGCCGCCATAGAACGATCGCTTCGCTCGATCTATACGCTACAGTGGTAAAACCACTATTAGCCAAGGCGCGAACCACGATGCGTCGCCCGGTGAAATAGGAATACACCAAATATTTATATGACGTTTCGTTAGCATATAAAGATTTCGGATAGTGCAAGTTGCTGGCATACACATCCTGTCCTTTGATTGTCGGTTTTAACGACAGGCCCTCAAAGGGAAAGGCCGTGGTATTTTTTTTCACACCCCACACCACAGGGGTACCTCAACCAACTCATCGCACCGCCATCACTGGCGGCTTGACGTTGGTTGGCAATGGTCTGTGACCACTGCCGTTCCAGGGGGCGCCCACGCGGAGGACTATGGAAGAGGAGGCGAAAATGGCAGTGGATAGGTCACACATTGCGGAAGAGTGATAACTGCATTGCTATGCATGCCATGAAATGGAACCCCATTTCCAACCAAGGCCGACCAAGAGGGGGTCCTCGAATCACATGGCGTCGATCTGTGGCAAAGAAGTGTCAGGTACTGGGTAAGTCTTTTGGGGAGTTGCGCCCCATTGCCCAGAACAGAGTACGATGGCGCGCAGGAGTAGTTGACGCGCTATGCCCCGCTAGGGGTTAAGGCAAAGTAGTAAATATTTATATGATATATGTAGCTCTGTTTGGAAACACGCATGCATCGGCATATCAATGAGTCTGTGCTTAGTGCGTTAGTCCGATATATTCATCCTCCCACTCAAGGTTCAAATGAAACTATGGCACTGGTTTTTGCCTGAGCTTTTAGTGAATTTGAACAAATTCACCGTATGGATAATTTGTTTTCACCGTTTTCACTTATTCAATCCAATCCAATATCCTGAATATTTTGGATATGTATGTTTGTCGACTTTTCGCGGAGAGCAATGAAATTTGTAAGCTTTTGTTTGCAAGCACTAGCTGTTATTTGCATAATATGAGAAAAAGTTTATATGTTGTGTGTGGAAAATTGACTGCGAGCGAATGAGAATAATTGATCAAAAAGATGATCAATCGAAAATTGCTGTCCGTCCGTCTACATGTATTTTTACTTATGTAGAAAGGTATAGCGCCGAACTGCCAAGAAAGAAGTTGACGTTCAACCAATTCACTTTCAACTCTGATCCAGATGTGATCCAATACGAGACTTGAATCATAGATCGGTCAGTCATTTTGTATGGGAATGTGCCCTTTGGACGGGTGAAAAAACACGGCTTTTGTCTCCCACAGACTGGATCAAATCAGCAGAAACAAAACTCTTCCAAGAGATGAGTATGCTGTCCTCATGAATAGCTATATTCGCAGAAAATGTTCTTCTCCGGATCAGAATACTTTTCCGGATCTGAAATGTTCCTAACCCTAGTCAATGCAACACACAGACAAGACTATCGACATTGTCGCTTCTGCCTTTCTTTAGTCTTTTAAGTTAAAAGAAGAATAAGCTTTGGATTAGACGCTGGAGGTCCCGTAAAACTGACAGAAGACCTTTTGGATGCAGGACCATTGATGCAACCGTGCAGTGTGAGTGATATTCTGGCAATTCCAAACGCATCCGCCCATTAATACACTAAATGGCGCCCAACGTGGGAGTAGTTCCTCTAGATACTCTCTCTCTCTCTGGAACCTGTCAACCCCTTGTGGGGCATAGGGCATTAACCACGCCGACTTTCCACCTCGTCCTGTTTGCCGCCATCGCCTTCAAATCTCCCCACGATTTGCCTAATGACTTACCCTCGTCCTCAACTGATCTTCTCCAGGTGTTTCTAGGTCGTCCAACGCGGCGACTTGTATCGGTTCCCTGTGGGTTCCAATCGAGGGCCTGTTTTGCAATGTTTTCCGGCCCCTTTCGAAGTGTGTGACCTATCCATTGCCACTTTCGCCTTTTTATAGAGGTGCCTATCCTGTCCTGGCCAGTAATGTACAGGAGATCGTCGTTAGAAATGACCTCCGGCCAGCGTATAGAGACTAGCATAACTCAAAATTCATTTTACAAGTGAAAAAATAAAGTTTCACCAGTGAAAATAAAATGTTACGTGAACACAAAAGCGTATACGCATTTACTCGTACATTGCTGCTAAGGTCACTTAATTCGTCATAGCCGTATTAACATTTGATCAAAGTCGAAAGGTGAAATAAAAACAGAAACACAAAATTTTAAATATAAGCGTAATTGTAAATATTCTTGTAATTTCCAATATCACTGATTATTTTTTGCATGGGCGTATTGAAATCAAATATACGACGTTGCGGCAGAGCACTTTAAGTCATAATTTTTTTTAGCATGCTGGACTCAGCGAAAATCGGGGTATGGTGTGTTGTCTGCAATTTGCGTAGTGGTTGTAATTGGCTTGAATTCTTCCGCAGCACGTATTTGAAGCTCAAATTTCGCGTTTAAATCTATAGTGGCGGCCAATGGTTTCCCCATATTCCTGCCCATCATATGTAAACAAGAAAGCATGGTGGTTTTTGAAATGCTTAGCCCCTAAAGTCGCTCCCAAAGTCATTTTAGGCCATTTCAAGCTAGCCCTATCTACGAGATTGTAATCACTTGTCATGGAATTTGGCGGTCCGTGATGCAGAGAAGCCTTAACTTAAGGATCCACTAGCTATAATAAAGGCTAAAACAAAACTACCCACTTATTATGGAAAGATTCAATCAATCACGGACATCCAAAAATCAAATTTTCCCTGGTCGAATCCAAAATTTTCTTGTCAAATCCATACAGGGACCAGGAAAATTTTGGATTCGACAAGGGAAAATTTGGATTTTGGACGTCCCTGAATGTCCACCATAGTAGTGAACAATTACTTGCGTCCAAAATCCAAATTTTCCCCGTTCGATTACAAATTTCCCCAGTCGATGTATGGATTTGGCAGGGAAATTGTGGATTAGACGCGGCACAATTTAGATTTTGGATAAAAGTGTGTCAAATCTTAAGAGTTTCTAATAGGGGCGCTCTAACTTTGACAGTGTGTAGCGGCCATGTTGTTGAAGCTACAGCTGTCAAATTTCGAGGTTATGATAAATAATGTTGGGCAAATGATCATAGTAGCATCGAGCATTCGCTGACTGAGCTCTGGAGCAATAAGAAGTAGACCCCGATTTCGAATGGAAAATCATATTCAGCGACGAGCCCCATTTTGGGATGAATGGCTATGTCCACAAGCAAAATTGTCACATTTGGAGAGATAACAATTCACGTGAGACCTCAGAAGAGATAAAAAGGAAATCAAGCACAAAGTATGATAGAAGTATCAGTGGAATATGAGTTTGACAGTTTGTTGGTGACCATATGGACTGAGCGGGTGTGTGTCTCTCTGTTTACTTTTAACCAGATCGTATGTGATGGAATTACTTCAGAGAATTTAGAGTACATTATATGCTGTCTCGATATATGTCAATGCAAGAGACCCACCAGTTTCAAATGCATCCAGAAAATATCACTGTTTGTTGTGGATTTGGGTCCGGCGAGATCATTTGTCTGTTCTTCTTCTAAAAATGAAGCTGGCGCTGCCATAACTGTCACTGTCGAGAGGTACAAGTCGATGATAACCAATTTGTTAGGGCCTAAAATGGAACCACTGGGTCTGAACGACATATGGTTTCAACAAGACGGCGCTACGTGGCACACACTGCATGCGACATTGGATTTTCTGAACGACAAATTCGAAGACAGGCGCCCTTAATGTAAAACCCTATATAAACAGAGACATGAAAGTCTATCTGCTATTGACTTTGTTTTGTGAAGTGCTCCAGTTGTTTACCATCCATGAATTTGTTATTCAATTGGTCACGTGTAAGGGGGGATGTTTTCAATTAATTTAATCATTAAACCCGGGCAAAAATTGTATATTGCGTTTATCTGTTTCACAGTATCAGTATCAAAAAGTGATTTTCTTCGAAAAATGCAGAGGCGAATATCAAGCAAGAGCATAAGTACATAAACGGTAAGCTCATAAACTTATTCATAAGTTTCATCTTGTATATTACTAACTCATTGTCGATACAAGTATGCAATTAAGTTGTTTGGCGGTGGAAGGAAATTGTTGAATAAGGTGAGCCACCATGGAGTAGGCTAATAAAGCTAGTACGCTATACTGTATCTATCTTTATTCGTACACACTATTGACGTGCTGCACACTAAACAATGCAGGGCGGAGAACGTGTCTACGTTTTCAGCTCTAGCTCGAGTTGTAGTTACTGAAGGAAAATGTGAATCGAACTCGTGAATGATTGAATAATAACATGAATAATACAAGTAAAAAAGCTAGGAATTTAAATTTAGCATGCGTTTTAATGTTGACCAATTGGAAATGCAGTTGCACTGTAGGTACTACAGTAAGCGTACTGAATACATTTACGAGTATTGTGAAATGAACGAATGAATTTGTTAAGTTGAATCTGATTAAAATTGCAAAATATCGTATATGACCGTTATTGAGTTTGTGCTGTTTTATTTGAATTTACATACAACAAAGTACAATAGCATATACTCGTATAGCACAGAACGTACTAAGTATACGAGTAGCCTTTATATGCAGAAACAAAAGGTACTAGCCAAAATCAGATTTATTTCCACCGGTAATGCAGTTGCAAATATGTTTAAACCGAAAACATAACCTGACATTCGTATGACAATTATTGGTTCCCCAGTGAAACGGTTTGATTCATCTGAAATGGATATGTGATTCATTTTATGGCGAAAAAAAAATAATTTACTGGCAAAAATACCTTTTACAAGCAATTACGCTTCGATAGCTTTGTACTGAGGAAAGGATTTTGGTAGATTAATTAGTCGGATACAAACCCACGTAGTTACTCCTTTAAAAAGAAACATTTTTCTGCTAGTGTTTCACCATTTTCTTAATCACGTTCGTAATTACATACTCGTACACACATAATCATTTTTATTCCTATCCTAAAAACTATTTACCTAATTATACCACGTTCACATTATTTTGCCACGTGCTTCACACGCCATCTTGAAAATTGAGTTAAAAGATTTGCCAGTTCAGAGTTCATTCTCCAATGTGGTCTTTTGTCTGGCATCACGTTTAATCAGGCGTGATTAAATTTGGAACGTGCTAAATCTTATTTGCAAGCAGGATACATAATTGAAATTGTTATAGGGGTAGTAATGGCGTAATGTTGTCAGTTGGTTAGATAATACAGAGGATATTGTTTTTATACCCTAGACCTTATAAGGTATACGGTACGAATGAAATGATGAAAATATACACGATCAACGGTAATCATCTTGCTATTTTTTTATGCTCGCCTGATAACCAGCCAGCAAGTACATAATTCGAAAAATAGGTATACTCGATACTAACCGACCTAATAAAAAGTTGCCATCCCCATGTTATTATGCTGTTCCTTTCGTATTGTACAGAAATGTTCGGAGTGACTACTGACAGTACTACTGACGCAGGAGAACCTTTGAAGGTATTTTGAGTCCTTTGATTAGAAAAAAGAACCTACTTGGCAATGAAGTGAAATCCAGGCGATATGGGTATTTTCTTTGCTCGGAGATATTCATTTTCTTCTTCTTTGGATATAATACACTAGAACTTTTTACGTAATATGAATTTGCTGAAGCGGCTCGTCGCTACTTTCAAAAGTTTCACATTTGACGCGCGGTACTGTGAGCACTGGATTTTTTTTTTAACAAACCCCTAAATAAATGCATATGTCACAGTAAAAAATTACCGAGTCGGTGTGCCATTACGACAGTTTTTTTTTTTATTTCGGTGTAAATAAAATCAATTTTGTGCAGATAATATTTTTTACTTATTTCAAAATATCCCAAATGAACTAAATATAACGGAGAAAACAATTATCCACACAGTGAATATGTAATTTTAGGTGCGTTCTTTTGAGAATCTTAACCTATACAGGTTAGTGAAATAACACGCACTACAACAACAACATTAACCTACCTATATATGGGTTAGCGTTCTAACCCAGTGGCTTATTTGTGGCTAGATCTAACCTGGCTGGAATATAAATCTGCACACTTATGTAGGCTACATCTAGCGATTGCCGCAAGAAGTTCGTTCGTTTTTGCTTCATTAGACTGCAATGGAATTCAATTTGGAATCGACATTTTTTTGACTGGAAAAATGATTTTCGTTGAAATATTAGAGAACTGTTCGGAATAAATTACTTTCTTTTACCGCAGTTGCATTTGACAAGCTTAATGCTTTGTCTTGATATATTAGAATTATGTAAGTTTATTTTTAATAATTTTTTTTCAAATCGATTTATTCAAACCTGGATCATGAATGAATAAAACGGCATGGATCTGAAAAGTCAGATCATCCATTCAAAATCTAACAGTTGGCTGTACTTACTAAAATGAGAACAAGACAACGTCAAAGTGATGGGAGTTGTCAATTGGCACACAAAAAACTATGGAACTCAGAACAATCGAAGCGCACAGTCGCAAGCTAAATCCTATTGAATAAAATGCGTGTTCTGTGCACATATCTTGTATCTTGTTTACGACATGGCAATTTTCCAAACACGCAATAAATTCACAATTTAATACGTGTACAGCGTACGCATTTCTTTAAATTCCATATTAAATTTGAGAACTGTCAGATAGATATCAGAGGGCGCGACTTTATGGAACCCCGCAGAACAACCCAACGAGATCCAACAACTGCCTAGATTAAAGACTGGTCTGCCAATTTGTATGGAGATCTTACGAGATCCAGGCGAATCGAATGCACCTATTGAGATTGGACAATCATCCACAATCCAAACCTTTAGCAGAGACATTCATTCATCTATATCATATCAAATGCATGTTCCTACCCTATATGGGTCAGATACAATCGTTTTTTGTGCAATGAGTTCGCCTAAACTACACTCGACCTGGATAATTGCAAAAGAACGCACCTTTTATAAAAAAAAAACCGGACAACAACAACAGCAGGATTTGGGCCTTCGAATGGAAGGATGAATACATCGGACTGACGCCTCAACGCACTAAGCTACGGACTCACTGATATGCAGATACGTGTTTCGGAAGAGGAATAGAGCTATATTAGCTTATATAAATATTTACACCACGCATTGGATTAATAACTCCGGTGCGGTTTTTTTCGATTCTGCTTATGTATAGTATTTTTGGTCTTTCACACCATCGGTGAAATAAAAACACCAGCTTAAGATATGCAATGTCAAACACCAATCGTGCAATGTATTCCAGGAGTATTAATTCACCGAATGGATAGAAAAAGTGCATTATCCAGCAGGAGCCCAATATTTTTTACAGTGTAATACAAATCCACTGCTAACATTTCCCATACAAGTTCCGAGAGAATTTATGTAAATTTTTAAAATAATTTCATTTCATGTTGAAACACTATTAATTTCTTGTTTCTTTTAGAGTCTTAATAGAGTTTAAATTTAACTCTCGAATAAATTAGAATATTTATAGTATATTATAATTTTCTTAAGCTTAGAACAAAGAGGAACTACAATCATGTTTGTTTTATACTGTGTTTTTTTTAGTAGATTTAATGGGTTTTTTGATATTTTAGCCACGAGTAGTTCCGCTTCAGAGATATTTTTGACAGTTTTTTTTACGATTTTTTTTTTTTGAGTTCTTGAAATGTTACAATTTATATTTATGTTTGGTCATGAATTGACGTTACTATGGTGTCTGCACATTCTGATAGCTATTTCTGTTATGAAAATGGATTTTCACTTTATTCGTCGGATAGTCATGTAGATATCCAGCTATACTAGGACATTTCTAAGGGTAGGGCGCACAACCAAAATGTTTTGCTTCAGCTATTATGAAGGCAACTGCCCGTATAACCAAACAACTATAGTGCAGAAGACTACGCAGGGAAAGACTTTTGCATTGGCTCGAGGTTTCATACTCAGAATTGGCAGTATTCGTCTGGAACCTGGATATCTGGAAGACTACATTTTGCTGAAAGCGAAATTGCTTGCACTTATTTTTGGGAAAAAAGTTACAATGAAAGTCTAACATATGAGGAAGGCTACTATTGCTCTGTATTCTTGTTAGCTCTAGGTATAAAAAACCTGCAACCAAAAAGGTTTAATGACTTTAGGCCCCATATCATAGGTATGGGGCGTATAACCTCAGACTGAAAATTGGTGAGTTAAGATTCATAGGTCATAGGTCATTAGTGGTCCTGAGAACTACTCCAGACGAGTGTGATCTTGTGTTTGCTCCAAATCGTATTTTTTAGGTAGAGGTCACAGTGTATTTGTAAGCTGTATGTATACTAGGCATACTATGTCCACTAAAGCGGCATTTTAGGAGGATAACTGATGCAAATTTCGACCACGACTCCATGTTTAAATGTATAATGTCGTGATGCATTTAGCCACACTTTTCAAAAGTTGGCTCATGGTCAACCAAACATAGTGTTCCATATATCTGCTTCTTGGTTTAAGGTTTAAAAATAGACAATAAAGAATCATTCCTGAACACCCATCTCCCCCTCCCCCTGTTTAATTAAAATTGCGAAGAACATTAAAATTTGTCATAATTAAATAATAATAAAGTTTTAGTTGAAAAGGGGATCCCAGGGTAGAAGATTTTTATGGGTGGGCCCAATTCGTTTGAACCACTTAAAAAGTTGTCTCTCACAAAGGAGTATTTGCCTTTTTGACAGCCTTCGGGAGCTTTTAGTGAAATTTGTCATTTCGTAAAATCACCTGGTAAATAATGCAGAACTTTAAACACATCGTTTGCCGGCCGTATTCCATGCAGTGCCGGCAAATATGGCAGCATTGCCTTTGCACTATAAGCCGGCATCTTCAGAAACTATATGTCAATCGAGTTGTTATTATTTGATTGAAACTAGAATAACCAAATGTATGTAAGGTGAGTTTGTACTGCCAAAAGCGAAAATTCCCACTTTAGGTAGTACGTAGTGCATACATCACATCACACCTGACGGTAACAAATATAACACTAAATGACGACCATGTTTAAATTAGGCAGTTAGTGAAGTAGTAGTTCACAGCATTTTATTCACAATTTCCCGGGATTTCTTGAAATTATGACGGTATACAATGTAATCAAATAAATACACTGTTTGCCGGGCAGTTCGTGAAATGACAGGTTTCGCTAAAAGCCTACGACATCTGCATTGTGATGAAAATGCGAATATGTACCATAGAAGCAAACAAAACTTGTTCTTTGTTCATAATAGTCGGATATTCACGTGAGCCTAAAAGTTCCACCTGAATTTTGCATTTCAATCTCCATAACAATAGATTAACTCATTTCTATAAATAGGAGAACTGCACGGTAAAGTAAAAATATAACACCTGACTGTTTACTATGTATCTAATTGGCTATTATTAGAATAGCCGGATTTCTTCAAATGGTGAACTGTGACGCAAAACACGAGATATTAAAAAAGAAGAATGATCAAGAAAAAAAAAAGATCTAGTCAATTTTAGGCGGATACGGAACATTTTTCTGTTTCGACCGGTTTCGTGGCCACTCCTGATTAATTTAATTATGTGATTTCTGGTTTTTCATGTTTCCATGTGTGATCGCACTTTGATCGAACAGGACAACAGATCGACCCATTATAATAATTTTAATAAAATTCGAATTGAAATTTAATAGTCTGAAAAGAAGCAGAACAGATTGGAAGGCCGAAAAGGAGTTCATTGCGAATATGTTGTTGAGCAAAGGATAATTTTTGTATGGCTTATATCTTATAATAACCGATATTATTTCATTTTTACATTTAGATACATATTGAGATATAAAGAACAGACACCGAGTTAACTTTGACGACACATGCAAAGTACTTAGGGATGATCCTGGACAGCAAACTTACTTGGAGACAACATTGATGAACGAACTAGTAAAGCAGCCATCACCCTCTACACTTGCAAGAGTATGATAGGTAAGGCGTGGGGCTGAATACTGAATACTGACATACTGGGTGTGCACAGCCGTACTAAGGCCGATTCTAAAGCACGGAAAATTGGCAGGCCTGACAAGAGGACGGTGGGAACGGGGTGATTCCCCCCGAGCCCTGATTTTCAGAGGGGTTCCCGATTTTGTCAAAATATCATATCGAAACTTCTTTTTCCAGGTTATTTTGGAAATTAATAAAAAAAAAACTTGTATAGCTAAAATAGTGCAATGCATTTGTGCTAATTTTTCATATTTTCTACAAACAAAGAAATTAGCTGCGATATTGCATTGAATCCGCTATAGTTTTTTAGGTCATTCAGTTACGAAATATAACAAGTATTGTGCGGTAAATTGTAACTAGTTCGAACTCGCAGGGCATTTAAATATCGTGAGGTAATTTAGACAAACACCCCTTGTAGCAAATTTTTGGACTAAATATATGAGTTCTCGTGCTTCTGGGGCGACCGGTAGCTCAGTGTGTAGAGGCACCAGTCAGCCAGAGCATCTCCCGACTTGTCGCAGGTAGGCGGCTAAATGGGGGTGCGGGAGGTGCATGCTGGGAATTGCATTCTCCGAAACTAGTTATGCCAACAAAACGTCAACTGGGCTACGTGGAACAGTTGACGCGCTATGTCCTACAAAGGGTTAGGATAAATAAGTATGAAAAGCTTCTGGCGCAAGTTTGTCCTCACATGGCGCACAAATACGATTGATCGTGAAAAGACAAAGAATCCAGCACTTGTACTTTTTTTTTTAACAAATTGCCCTGTGGAATATCGAGCAATTGCGATTAATTTTCATTACAACTTGGAGTAGGGAATGCGGTATCTTGGGCTATTAAATCTCAATTGCACCTCCAAAGATTATTTTTGGACGATTTGCTTAATTAAAGGTTACTGGAGTTGTACGAAATATATTTTTTGGACAAGATAGAAAATTTCTTAAGCAGCGCGGAATGGAGAAAATTCAATGAAAATTGTTGCCGCTTTTGAATATATTTAAAGATTAAAAATGTTAAACAATGCTATATGTTAAATAATTAGTGAATGAACGTGGACCCGAGTGTCCATCCAACAACTATTGATATAATAATTGATTTATATAATTGGATTTTAAGCACATTGGGCACAAGATATTTGAATTGTGTTGTTCAATTTCGTCATTCGACGTCCGATTTGTAGCATAGGGGACTGGTAACGTTTTTAATGCAAAAAGTCTTTCGAATTTGCAATATACATCCAATTATTACCTACGGAGGTTTATGAAAAATTCATTCACATTTCTTTTCAAAACGGATAGATTTATGTGAATAGCCTTCAATAACGATTTTGAACAAATCAAAAGTTCGAATTCGTTACTGCACTTATTTGAACAAATCTATTGCCTTTGCATAGTCCTGCCAATTAGGTTCTTGCGCCCTGTGACTTTGCAAGTCTGTTATACTACAAGTTGGAAATTAAATGGCGAAATTCAACACATGAATTCGAATAAAGTGGTTTCAAAGTACTTACAAACCAATTGTAAAATGTACAAAAACTGCTTATATTCAACTCATGTAAAAAATAATTCTCTGTGTCCACCATCCGGAAGGGTTTTCCTGTTTAGTTTTCGTTTGTAAGATATATTTGGTGGTTTGTTTTTTTACATTTGAAGGGCTGTAACTGTCTGAAATTGATAACTTCCAGGTTTTATAGTATTTAAGTTATTGCATTTTAGGAAAGTTAGGTCGATGATTTTTTTTTTTTCAAAATTAAAATGCTTGAAGCAGTTAAAGAGTTATGAATAATTCCTAATATTTCTTATTTAGAATTACATGAGGAATCACATAGTGAAGTGAGTGTTAGCTGCTTAAAAAAAGGATTGGAATGAAAAAAGTGTATTACATATTCAAAGATAAATTTTGCCTGGTTTCAAGGGAGTTGGGACCCGAAATCGTGTTACCCCTGGGCCCGGATTTTCTCTCCGCGGCCCTGAATCTTGGTCTGGTGGACGGCACTCAGCACTAACATCAATAGGCAGATATTCAGAGATTTGGATGCCAGGGAATTACTGGAGCTACGAATTACTGGATCTACGAATTCCCTGAACATTCTCCTAAATCTACCCTGAATTGATTTTGTCTAGTAAATGTAGCCTCTAAATGCGCTCTATGACTCAGACTCAGACCACTGACTACAGAAAACCAGAGATGAATTTCAGTAGAAACTTCTAAATGCGCATACCAGACAGAGACTTGTAGTCAATAGGTGAATAGAAGCTTCTACTCAATGGGTGAACTAAGACCTGAGAAATCTCCAAATCTCTACACTGATGGTTCAAAGATGGAAGCTGGAGTAAGAGCGGCAGTCAACCCGCCGAAGCTTCCACGCAACCTATCTATTAGTAGACTGTCGGATGAGTGCAGCATAGAGAAGAAAGAGATAAGGGAGGATAACCACAATCTATGTACACTAAATTCCCTGAAGCAATTACACTTCATTCCGTCTGCTCAAAAGTAAACAGAGAGAACCGCGCCCTCTACCCCGGAACACCCGCGCGGTCCATAAAGTCCCGAACCAACCTGTCAAACTCACATTCATCAATTCCATCTCATTTCCCCGGAACACCCGCCCGGTCCATATAGTAGAAGAACCAGGCCAAAACAATGCTGCCGAAAAATTGCTTCGTTTCTCTCGGGTAATTTCATTTCCTTATTTATCTCTCTTCTCTGGTGCAGAATCTTCAACTGACGGAAAAATTGATCGAAAGCTGTCGATTGGAAACTAGTATTAAATATGCCAAAAGCCTTAATGTTTTTTGAGAAATATGGGTCCATGTTATCGAGTTGTGTGTGAGGATTCAATTCAATACGCATTTATTATTTTCAGTAGTCTGTTTGGCCTAAAACAGCTTTACTGACCGATCGTCTTATATGACCGAAACAATTTTAATATAAGCTCGCACGGAAAAAAACATAAGAAACAAAATCAAAAATTAAAATATTGATGATAACACAATCATAATAAATATTTTTATTCTCTCAGCACCTTTGTGTGAAGGACACAGCCCATGTCGACGTTGTTTTTAAAGGAATTATCTACCACTAACGCACGATGTTGAGAAGTGGAAGACTGCCACTCAATTGCCACTTGGTTTCCACGCGAGGGCTGCACTATCATTCAACAATTCAAAGTCACTGCTCCTTCTTTTCTTCACACCTAACGGTCATAATTTTAATTTTATTTCAATTTGAATTCCTTAAAAATATACGCTTTTCTACATTTTGATGAGCCACTTATACGAATGTGTAATGTTAAATTCCACTGGGTGAATTAGACACGCGATTAAATAATCATGGCGGCATAAAAAAGCCGCTAGTTCTATATTTGTCGGATTTCGGTTCTTAAGATGCTTAACTTATCATTAGTGAAATCTATTTTTAAATATAATTTATTGCTCTCTATCTTGTCTCTCTCATGATCACATTTATAGATACAGTTCAGTTTGCGTTCCAATATTTAAATTACAGATATACGAGTACATATGAGAGTCGTCGATACATACATACTCGTATATGTAAAAATTTTACGCAAGCATAAGTTTATACATAAATATATTTTTTATTATGTTAAAATTTAAATAACTGAAATATGAAATTAAAATTCGAGCTCTTTATGTTGACCCGCAAATAAATCCATTATAATATATATTTAATGTAAAATGCAGTCGATGCGAAATAATTTTTTGCAACATTGTCTACCAACTTTGTGAATATCTCGATAATTCGACAATATGATTTTTTTTCTGAAATCGACGTTCCTAAAAATTTTGATCGTATTTGAAAATCTGCAGTAGATAATTTGGTTTGGCACCATTGGGTCGGTGTGCAGACGCATTTAAATAAATTAGTCATGATGAATGCATGGCTAACTTCATTGAATTTTCTTTTGAAAAGATAATAAATAAATTTTATAAAATTTCGCTAAATGTATATAATTTAAGTCTGAAAGAATGATTGATTGGTATGAAATAATCATCATCATCACGCATGGTTGCTAGTTGAATTCTGAAATGAGACATTATGTTTTTTTTCTGAAATATTTTATGTAATTGTTCTCTTTACTTTTCTAAAATACAGTAAACAAGAAACAAAACATTTTCTTTAAACAATTCTACGCATTTCTTATACCAACTGTGGCCATTGCCGTACACGTCAATCGATTTATCAGCATACATATTGTAGAATATTAGGATAATTTTGACATAGGGATTTCCGATAACCATCATAACACCATTACATACTGGTACATAAGCCTATAACAGAAGAATACTCTAAATGCCGTTTAATCGGCAACTATGTATCAGTGTAAATTACCAAAAAAACGACCAACATGTTCTTCAATTCTCAAACATACGAGCTGAACTCAGCTCAAAAAAAAAAATATGTATGCACTTAAAATATTTTATTTATTTAAAAATTACAAGGGAAAATAACCTACTCAATGTGACGTGGTAGATACATACTACTAGCAATGAAAAAAAATGTTGGCGCAGTGTTAATTTCAATTCAGCGAGCATTTTATGCAGTAAGTATATAAGTAGCCCCAAATAAACAACCCCACAGCGAGCGATAGTCTTTAACACAACAACCACTGCCAGTGAATAACACCAGGAATGAAAAACAGAATTATACTATTAAGAAAAAAAAAACAACATTACCAACATCAGAGCAACAGCAAACATGTGAATTTAATTTTAGAAATTTTTGATGAGAACGTGTTTTGCTAAACTCGTGTGTTGCCAAAACATAAATTCTGTGTTGCTGGCTTGTGTGTTTTATTTTTCTTTTATATTCAGATCGTTTGGCTTATTAGTGTTAAGAGAAGTGAATAAAATAAACGGCAAGAAGAAATATAAATTAATCGGAAAAATGAGAAAATCTGAATTTATACCTGGCATCTGTTCGGATTCTAGAAAATGGGATAAATTGAAGATGTGAGCATAAATTTTGTTTAAAAGCAAAAGCAATTTTTTTTATTAAAAAAGAATATAAAAAACACATAAGAACCAGCTTTATAAAGTATGAATGATTCTTAAACGTTTTTGGGCGCTTCAGACTATTCATCAAATGTAAACGAATTCAAGAAATCTGAACAAGCATTAGGGTACGTTTATGTTGGAGCTTCGGCAAACGATAAGAGCAGCGCTGATAGTGAAGCGAAGCTGTTTATGTTGGAACAACGCACTTGCTCTCTCTTTTTTTCCGACCTATGATAAGAACTGCTCTCAGCGACGCTCTAAACGATTCCAACACAAACAGCTCGACGTAAAAGCACGAATCCATTTCCATCACGCTGCTCTTATCGTTTGTCGAAGCTCCAACATAAACGTACCCTTAGACATATAAGCTGCGTTTTTTCAACAATCCAGATCAGAGCAGAGCAACAATTGCACGCGTTACACTAACAAAAATCTTCTGGAAAGAGCTGCTTGTTAGTGCAATGCGTGCGATTATTGTTCTGCACATGATCTGGACTGCCAAAAAACCAGCTGTAGACAGCAAAATAAATAAAGGGCAACTTTTAAAAACCCTAATTCTTCCGGTTAATACGAATAATGAAGCTGAGATTGTAATTGTCGGTATTAGTGCAGAAAAAGCGAAACGTTACACACAATTTAAAATGTTACTCCCTAACATAACGGAGCTGGGTGTTGGTGCTGGAGTCTATGGACCGGACACCAGGATCTCCATTGCTATGGGCGTCTGGCCTAGCGTTTTTCAAGCTGAAATCCATGCCATTGAGGCCTGCACCAAAGACATTCTGGATAAGAAACTCAAAGGCGCTAACATCGCTATCTGCACTGATAGTCAGGCAGGCATTAAGGCTCTTTCTTCACATAGTTTCTCATCGAAATTAGTGAAAGAGTGTCTTTATACTCTTCAGTGTCTCACAAACACCAATCGGGTTACTTTATGTTGGGTACCTGGCCATCAGGGCATCCCTGGTAACGAAGCTGCCGATGAACTTGCTAGACAAGGCTCTTCGGATATATTTTTCGGGCCTAATCCTTACTGTGGTCTGAGTTGGGTTAAAACAAGATCACTAGTGAGGGAGTGGTCTGCCAATGAAAGACTGCGTCACTGGGATTGTCTTCCAGGACTACGGCAGTCCAAAGATCTTATAAAACCCTACGGTCTCAAAGAAACCAGCCGTCTGGGTAGGGCGGACCTGAGCCTAATCGTGGGTTACCTCACGGGGCACCACTGGGTGAGATATCACCTCAACAAAATGGGTCTATCCACTGATACGGAGTGCAGGCTTTGCCTGGAGGACACAGAGTCCACTAAACATCTTCTTTTCGAATGTCCGGCGGTAGCCCGTTCCAGGTTCTTGTTTCTTGGAGACTCCTTCGTGAGCTCAGCGATCGTAAGGAGCACCCCTACAAAGGATCTACTAGCCTTCATTAGGCTGGTTGAGGTGAGGGTCTTTTGGATTAATTAACTATAAAACTATAAACTATAAAATTTTCCTCCCATAATTCTCTGCATTTATATCTTTTACCACAACATAGCAACATTTAGTACAATGATATTCATTTACATAATTTTTCTTCCAAAATAATAAGCTATCGTTTTAGTTTTAAGTTTTTGTTTACATTTTATAATTGTTAACATTATTTTTCTGATCTGAAATTGCTCACTGAAAAAAAAAATTAAGGCTATGGCACAATAGATCTCATGGTCGCAGTGCCCACCCTTGGGTATCTTAGCCTGTCCTTGTTATTATTATTATTATTAACATAACGGTAAATTTGGCTTCATAGAACTAAATACTAAAGGCTGTTTTTACACGCTAGACCGTCCAGCCGTTAGACCGTCCATTAGACCGCCCGTTAGACCACGTATCATTATAACGATTTATCATTATAAAAATCAAATAGCTGCTCTGATACGTGGTCTAATTCGCGGTCTAATGGACGCTCTAGCGTGTAAAAACAGCCTTTAATATTTAGTTCTATGAAGCCAAATTTATCGTGCACAAGACGTACCGTCACGATCTAGAAAATGAGATGATGCTAACTCATCTCGAGACCATGGTTCAAATTGGACTGCTGCGCCAGTTATTTATTTTTATTTATGACGATTTTCGAAAATCATGATGTTGAAATCATATCAATAAGTTATCGATAGAGCTTAGTTAAAATATCGAAATTTTCAACAAAAGGCGACAATACCTAACACTTTACTCTTCAAGAACTCTACTAATCAAAACAAAGGTGAACTTTTCGTTGTCACCAGTCCACTTAGCACAACAATTTTTTTGATAGTCTGCAAATTTGCTATAAAAACGACACAGTCGTATGAACTCAACGTCATTAATTGAAGGTTACTGACAACATTCCGACTATCTTGCTGAAAAAGAACAAAATATGCTCATTACCAGTTCTCTGACTGTTTCATAGCGTGATTCGCAAACAGGTAGGATTTCGCTTGACCATATCAAACCAAAAGTATAAACTTTTATGGGTTGATTGATAGTTCTGAAGACAGGTTTCTTTAGCAACCATTATTGGCCAATGACGCATCTCTCTAGACTGACCACACTCTGAGCAATATCCGGTGGAAAAGCAAAACTTTCTTGACCTTGACCAGACACATCTGTCTATTGTGTCTCTTTAGATACGCATGAAGTATAAGAGAATTTCACCAGATAAATAGATCGTTAATACTTCAAGACTAGTAAGTATGATAGTAAGCATGTTTATAAAAAACAGAAGACAAAATTATGGCCTGTGACTTAGGGGTGGTTAGTATTTGCAATTTGTCTCCTCCGTCAAATTTTTGTATTGACAAGTCTCATAAAAAAATAGAAGTTGCCAAAATTGTGAAAAGGGTATTTCTTTAAGGGCGACAGAACTTCCAACTGCGAATAGTGCTTTCATTTTTAATGCTCAACAACTGTTCAAATGGTATGTTTTCGCCTGTGGTATATTATCCTTATTGCAGTTTTTTGCACACTCGCAGGAATAATAGGGACAAACTAAAAAAAATTTTCGTTTAAATCGGTTCAATAGGCTAGGCGCCCAATCCTGACAAACAAAAAAAGACTTTGATTTTTTTATATAATATAGATAGATAAGGTTTACCATTTTATCATGAATAGACACACCGACACTAGAAGAAAGCTTCCATAGCACTCAAGCTTAGACGATTTAGCTTGAAACCAACCCTTATTTTTATAAAAAAAAATCTTGGTAAAATCAGATTTAACGAAAGTTCTGTTGATATTATTTAAAAAACAAGTTCTATCGCCTTTATAAAAACACTCTTTACATATTAACATTGTATTGACGCCCGCTTCCCCATCGTTACAACAATAGCCTGCTGGCATCTGTCTGACTGCTATTTTAAGAACATCGCATACACCTGAGCAAGATCTCCCATCGGTGATCTTGTTCAAGACAAGTCATGCCCGCAGTCAGCATTATGTACGCGTATCTAATCTGGTATCTTATCTTGTCTCGTCTAAACAATCTGGCTCGCGTGCAAATTTCAAACAATGGACAATCATGCTCATAGGAATTCGATGTCGTCAGTATGCTGATACTGCGATTCCTATGTTTTTGGCAAAGTATCCCATATCGCGATCATTGAACAATGATCGCGATACTTTTTACCAGTCCGACCATAGATCGATCTCGGGGCTTTTTCTGGCCAATTTATTAGTCATCGAAGAAATGGGAAAATGAGCGCACGAATGTAGTATCCAAGTCAACAATCCTTGGGATTTCTGTATTTGATTTGCACATGATCAAAATTACGATTGAGTGGCGATCCTCCCAAATAGATAGAGCACGAAAATATTATCTGGGCTTTTGATTACACAGATATCTACTCGGACGTATCCTCGAAATATCTATTTTCGAAAGAAACGTTGTTTCTGCACCAAAAAAAGGCGTGGCATGGCGTCAACTCTAGTGCTAATTTTGACGTGATTCCCCTGATGTGGTTTTTATTATAGATTTTGCACGATCCCATGGATTATTCAATACGATTGCTGCCGTAAAATTGCACGAAGTGAACGAGTGATTTGTTTATAAGATTGGCGTATTCAAAAACTGCATCCACTTTTGTCAAGTTTAAAATAGAAAACGTTTTAAATTGGGGGAATGCATTTTGCATCATTCATTCAAGCGTTTGTAATTCTGTTGATAGTGTAGTGTATTTTTATTGATAGGGAACAGTTCATTTCATGACGAAGATGATCATGGATAATGTACATGATCCATTGACGGATTTAAGGCTTGTGCTTGATGTTAATGAACAGGTAATCATCACATGGAATATGCATTTGCGTAAATTCTGTAATTAGCAATCAGGATGTGAGTGAATATTATGATGTTGGCGGAATATACCCATAAATGGTGTGAATGTCATTAGGATGATTCAAGAAAGTTTACATTCGTTAATGCTAATCCTTGCTGAAGACCTGCGAATTCATTGCCACATTAGACGTATTTGAACACCTTAGTTTGATTTGCAACCGTGGAATCTATCAACAATTCTTCGATACCTTGATTGGAAACTTGGTCTGCGGTTTATAGCCCAAGAATTGTGGTTCAAGTAGGTGGAAAAGTTTTGCAGTACTTTTGTTTTTTGGGTACATCTATGGGTTTTTTTTTGGGTGCAGAATACGAGTTCGGGGTTTGCCAACAAAAATTCGCCTGGAAAACTTTTTTATTGACAAAAATGACGTTTTTTTTCCTAACCTTTGGTCGTTTTTTTAACAAAACTATTTTTATTGCTTGAAAAATATTCTAATGGTATTTGGATAAATACAAAATTAGATGTTTGCCAACAATGACCAAGTTACCCTTCTTAGACCAAAATAGCACACTTTTTTCGGTTTCTGTATAATATCTCCCGAAGTATACGTCATAAAGCAAACGTCACTCTTACCTTTTTTAAAGCACATTAAATTTGCTAAAGTTTCATACCAAAATAAAATTTTTTATATCATGAAGTTTCCGAAAAAAGTTCTTCAAAAATGGGAAATGTTTTCTCCGAATATGTAAAAAATGTTCGTTTTAGTGATGTTTTATGCTAATATTGGGTAAAGTTGCTATCCGATGAGGAAAGTCATAAGGATCAAATTTGTGGATAATTCAATTATGTATCTATAATTCAAGATAAATAGGTTGTCCGCCAGTATGTCAGTAACTTAGAAAATTGCAATGCGAAATTGACAAAAAAATGGACGTCATGGAAAACAAATGTGAGCATGGTTAAATATATCCTGAAGTACGTGTCCTGAAAAGTCACCCTTGACTTTTTGAAACTACAATTTTATAATAAAATTTGCTTGCTACGTCCATATTTTTCGAAAATACATACAGCTTTTCTAAAATCGTATTTTTTCCGTTTTCGTCATCAATATTGCCAAATATTGAGAAAAGCACTCGTGACACGAGGAAAGTCACCCAAAATGAGTTGATAGTAAATTATAGTATCTTTAATTTCATATAAATACGAATCTCATAGTTTTATTAGTTACAAAGAAAAAGACAAACACCAATTTCGTATAAAAAAAAACAATTTTGGGCAAATTATCATAAGAGATACTTAATGCACAATATTTCGGTAACTAAGCGTTCTACGGAAAAAGATACCTTTATCTTTTTTAAAGTATGTACATAAAATTTAATAATTTTTGATAAAAATCACCTTTGTTCGATAACAACTTTCCAAGAAATAGAGCTTTAAAAATTTGATTTTTTTTGTCAAAAAAATTACAAAAAAACAAGCTAGCCTTCGGCTTCGTTGTGTAGTAAAACTTGTTCCGATTTCACTGTTCCTATGAGAGGTATATGAAATAGTGGCTTAGCAGTCCATATGATTGAATAATATGCAATTTTGTAAAGATATCTTCAGAAATAAAAAAGTTTTTCTAACAAAAAATCGTATTGGTGATACATCTTGCCAAATAGGGAAAAGTAAAATCACACGAGGAAATTCATGAAAATTCCATTTGTAGATATTATTTATTATTATATTACCTTTAATTTGATATAAGTGAGATTTCCGTAGGATCAATACTTACGTAGAAAATCACAAATCAAAAATGAACTTCGGGAAAAACAACGTAAACATTGCTTGTGCATGTACTTAAGTAAAAAAAAGCCACTAGTACATTTATCATAGCTTCAACAAACATCAATGTATTAGATAATTATATTATCAATTTATAATAGCTACGTAAACTGGACCCAGGCAATTAAGGAACCAAGATCCTAGAGTCATTAGTGGAGGATATACCCAATACAGAATCTTTTTATAACTCTGGCCTCATTAAGAAATTCAGGTTGTGTTTTTCTTACAAATAAGCCAACATTCATAAAGTAAATATGTAGTATGTAAGGAGAAAGATTGCTAATAAATAAATTTACTGTTTTCAACACCAAAAAAAGAAATGTATTGCGACAAAATACGCCTAAATTTTTATACGCTATCCGCGAGCGAACGTGTTCCTCTTCTACGTTTTTCCCAATTTCTAAGATATTATTTATCGTACGGAAGTGGTTAATATATCAAATTAAAGATAATCGAATTATCTAATATTTTATATTTGTTATGAACAAATTTTCTAATAGACTGACTACTTTTCACGATATTTGGAAAGATACGAGTATATCAGCGTGACGAAAATGTTTAACTTTTTAGCAAATTTTGAAGAGCTGCTTCTCGGAAAGTTCTGGCAAATTTAGTGTACTTCAAAAAATATGTTATTGATTTTTTCTGTAGGATGTATACTTTCGAAAATATGGCTCGAAACCCAAAAACAAGGGCGATATTTTGACTGAATTTTTATTGAAAAACTCCAGAATTGTGTTCAGCACGCACCTCAAATTACATAAACGTACACAAAAAAGTACTACAAGATTTCTCACCTCAAAACTCCAGGCGATTAGAGTATTATGCAGGAATTTCATTACCGGCAGAAGCATACCAGCGGCATCAAATGTGTCTTGGGTAATGTGCTTTTTCTTACACCTACCGCATATGAGCAAAGTTTTCCACAAATTTTTAACCAAAAGTTTCGCTCATGTGCGGTAGGTGTAAGCACATTATCTAAGTATCACCATACACTGTCGAACTCGATCTCGAACATGGTACAAGTGGACCGGTTTCCTTCACGTTTATGTGAAGTGTGTGTGTCTTGAGCTATTCAGAGGACATTTGTACCAGGTGCTCGAGTCCGAGTTCGACAGTGTATGGTTACACTAAGACACATTTGATGCCGCTGCTATGCTTCTGCCGACCATGAAATTCTCGCAAAAGCATTAAAATATATTGAGGGATTCATCCGTTGGTGAGTTGTATGTAATACGAATTTTTCTTTACTTTTATCATGTTAGAAATTGAATTGTATTCTCATCTTCGAGATGAGATGATATTGCTTGAATCAGTTCAACTTTGCACATGTACACTAGTGGCGAGTAGTGTGTGAGCGTATCGTTCATTTTGAACGACTTAACAAAATGGGCCAAAGAGTCAGCACACGTTCAAAATGAGCATAATGTATTTCGGGCTGCCCCAAACAACTGTATGGTACAATTTGTTAATCTGACAAATTACGTGATCAAATACTAATACCAAGTGCGAGGTATTTGACTACCAACTCTGGGCCAATAACATCATCCTAGTAGATCAAGATACCGACATCTAGTGGTTTCGATTTTCAAGTGTGCTAGGGAAACGTTAAATAAGCCGCTTAGGAGTAGTGGATACATTTATGCCCCAATAGAAAACTAATTTCAGATAATGCTTTATATGCGTATAGATGATGCTTCGGCTTGGATACGTTTTCCGCTGGTTCTTCCACGTAAAATCTCATAACGATTCCTTTTTTTGTCCCTATATTTCATGGCGTTGGAGAAGGTGCATGCTAGCAACTGCATTCTCCGAAACTAGTTTATGCCGTCGAAACGTTAACTGGGCCACATGGAACAGTTGACGCGCTATGCCCCACAAGGGGTTAGGCAATTGAGAGAGATGGCGTTGTTGGTTTCAGTAATGTAAAGTTAAGGTAAACATTATCCCTATTCGATTCATCCGAACAAATATCCATTTCCAAAAAAAAATCTACTGACCGATGGGTGCTACGCCGTATACAATGTCGCAAGAGGGCTGCCTCGATTCAGTAACAATACAGTCCCGCAAAAATGACACACAACAAAAAGCCCTGGTGAGTATTATGCTTTAAATTAAACGTCATCTGTCAACTGTCACCTGCACAAGTATTTAGTATTCATTTAGTACGTGAATTCGAGTCACCATTTATCTCGCCCCAGATTTATGTTATACTGAATTCACCCCTATTTGCTAAACAATATCCTATAATTAAACCCACACGATTCCAAACGTGATCATCATTGTTAACGGGTATATTGTCGCCTGTATATGTTATTGGATTAGTCTCATTTTGTTTTTACTTACATTGATTATGCAACATATTTTGATGGAATAGGTCGCTATGAAATTCCGGATAGAGTGTCACGTTTAAGACACATTCCGCCATTCAGATGTGCATGAAAGTGCTCACAACTAATTATAGCGAAATTAACGATAATTGTTATCGAAATATGAATCACATACCTAAATGTACCCGTATATACATTTCATGCACATACGTTAGTAACAGATGAAACTTTGCTGACGCTTTTGATTACAGGTAATCAATAATTAGATCGACAATCCGCTGATTGTACATTTTGTATATCTGTAGATTAGGATATTCTTCTTCGATGTTCAACAACCTTCAACTAGGTTACGCAGTTTCGATAATTCTGAAATCTTGTTACTAATTTCAATCAATTGAATGATACACATCACACACTCTACTGTAATGCATTTATAATACGTTGATAAGGTGAAGGGAAATTTGATAATTGCGTAACTGGCTGTTTATAAAAATAAGAGTTGAAGGCTTCAACTCTTATTTTTATATATATATATTTATATATATAATGTTCAGGGTTTATGGTTTTTTTCGCGTAAGGGAAGTCGACGTTTACAGTCGCCAAAAAATGTATGAATTATTTTTAATTAAACTAGACTATTTTTTGCGAAAGGACTGATACAAGCTTTATGTATTTTTTGTACGACAATGGAACATCAACCTCTCGAGCAATGCCTTGGACGACCGGTAGCGGAGTGTGTTGAGGCATCAGTCTCATGTTTGACTACCGGCGTTTCGGGTTCGAATCCCGTCCACGACGACGTTCGTGGCCATGGATGTGCAGGAAGTGCATGCTGGCAACTGCATTCTCCGAAACCAGTTTATGCCGACGAAACGTCAACTGGGCCACATGGAACAGTTGACGCGCTATGCCCCACAAGGGGTCACGGCAATTGAAAGAAGGAAGGGGTGTTGAAGGGGTGTTAAAGACGTGTTAAAGGGGTTGTTTTTATAGTTTTTACCCTTTACCTCGTTAACTATCAATCCTAGCAAAATACAACTTATCTTAAATATGTTCGATATAATCTCGCTTGTTTTTTCATCAAATAACGAGTAAAATACTAGTCCCACGAAGATGATAAGGCTCGATTTTTTTATAACTAAATAAGGTAATAATAATTTGAGATAATAATAATTTGAGATAAGTCAGCTGCCCGAAGGCATTATAGTCACTTAGAAAAAGGAAAAAAAAAACGATTAAAAATAAAATGGATTCCTGTTTTTTTTTCCTTTTTGAGGAAAAAAAAACGATGATTTTTCCACTTCGTGGGAACAAACGAGCAATCGACAAAGAGTGTTTTTCGAGTGAAATTATCTGTAAAACTATTTAAGATACGAAAAAAGTGGTTATAATATTTTTATGTATTTTTTATGATCTTGATTGATTGATAGTTACGGAGATAAAGGCAAAACGAAATAGAAAAACTCCCCTTTAAGCTCTCCTCCGCGCGGTCTCACCCCCACCGGCGACGAGAACTTTTAGTATTATATACTCCTAGTACCAACCAACAACCATGCCAAGCTTCAAGACTTGTTAAATTTTTTCACGCGATATTCACTGGTCACCTGGGGTAATATTGTGTGGACGGATTTAGACTGATCGGAATTATGTATTCTGGGTATATTCGTACAAAATCAAAATCTTGGGAAGCAAAAAATATTTTTAATGATTTTGAAAAATCCAGTTACTGTAGTACATGTGATAGATTCGAAAATTTCGGAAAAAAAGAGGTCCATTTACTACAAATGTGGTTCAACCATTAAAGGTTAATTTCAAGTTTTCTATATACATTTTTATATTGACTTCAAATAATAGTAAAATACGATTATACAAATTTATTTATATGTATGTTCATATACGAATATAATACATTTTTATCTACGTACGTACGTACGTATACAGTTTAATTAAATTGCATAATAATGCCAAGACATGTTTCCCCTTCTTTTTCGTTTTTATTCTACAAATAACAATCACACCGAATAATTTCCAGCTGATAACATTATGAACTTTCTTATCAGCATAATCAATTTTTGTTTGAGTTATTTAAGCAGACGAAAGTGCATTTTTTCTTTTGTTTTATTTTTTTTTTACTCGTAGTATATAATTAATGAAACTTGGTAACATCGCATTGGAATTTCGATGAGCCCTTCCAGAAAAATTTCAAGCATTTACACTGTAGGCTAGCTACGAGTAGCTTTGTGTTATTAATATTAGGTGCATTCGATTCACCTGGATCTAGATTATACGTTAATCGGACTTCATGCATTTCAAATGTCAAACTTGAAATAGTCTAATAAATCTTTACCAAATTTCACATTATTCAATTATATTGACTGCGAAACCGCGTTCCTAAATTTGGTTGAAATCGGCCCACTATTTCAAATACCTCTAATAGGAACAGTGAAATCGGAACAAGTTTTACTACTAATTTAAAAGTGGCAAATGCACTATAAGTCATAACGCTTCGCGTGAAGGGTATCATACCTTCGACAAGCTAGCCGATGACTAGCTTGTTTTTTTACAATTTTGACTTCAGATTCGACATCTGCGACCCAATCATGTCTAAAAAAAGTGTTACCATTCTGGATCACCTATTTTTTTTTGGCAATTTGAATTTCAGATTCGCAATCAGCGACTCAAAAACACCCCTACTTTTTTCTTCCAATAAGATTGGCTGACTTAAAAAAAGTGTTGCTGTTCAGTGTCCCCATTTTGCTTTTATTTTTTTTTGCAATTTTGACTTCATATTCGGCATCAGTGACCCAAACAACCCCCTACTAGTTTCTTCTAGCCGTGTTTAAAAAAAGTTTTTTTTTTTTTGGTTTACTAGCTAGTTAAGTACTAGTTTCTTCCAGCAATAAAGGCCATGTTTTTGAAAAAAGTGTTGTCCTTCTGGATCCCCATTTTGTTTTTATTTGTTTTCTCCCTCTTGTTCATCTTCGACGATTATGGATATCTAAAACAAGAACCGCGCACAGACAGAATTGAAGAGCTTTAAATTTTTCTTCGATTGCCCTCAGGGCCAATTTACTTTAGTTTATTTATTTAATGAACCGCATGCTCTCGCGCCACAGCCATTTATTGTATTTTACTTTGTTGTTGGTCGCCAATATGGTTTGCTCATGCGGTTCATTCGATTCCTGCGATTCATTCGGCAATGTAAATAAAGCCTCATACGGAAATTTTATCCGCAAAAATTTTGGAGGGTCCCCGAAAATTTTCAAAGCCATTTGAAAATTATTGCGGGCCATTCAAATCTTTTGTTCAAAAATTATCCTCACACCGACCAATTTCTGCTAGCAGCAAAGAAATGATACAGAACAGGTCCAGAACAAGAAATATGTATCATGTATGAATCAGCTGTTGCAAAAAAAAGGAACTGCAAGGACTAGAACTGTAGAGCAGTAGAAAGCTGCTTGAAGTGACAAACTGGAAGCAGCAGTGTATGGAATGAGACATATGGAGCCATATCCCCCAACGGATAATATGGCTATATTAAGTAAGGTCTAGAGCATAGGTGTCCAACCTTTTAGCTTCCCGGGGCCACATTGACAGAAGACGAGTTGCTCCGGGCCGCATTTTACTTTATATGTTCTATATTTTTTTACATTTCTTATTTTGTAATTTTAATATTTCATAAAATTAATGTGAAGATTGGCATTGAATTCGGGAAACCAATGTTTCAATATCTGGTTCGATTGAAGAGGTAGCAATCCTAAGTGTGTTCTCAAGGTGTTCATCCGAAATACTAGTTCTGTTTTTACGCTTAGTGTGCTTTAATCTTGAAAATAATTGTATGTGCTTCCAAACAATGATGACATGAACAACGCATGCCTATGCAGCGAGGGATATTTGTCTCTTGGAAGATGTGTTTTATAGAACTCCAACAAAGAGACCCGACCAAATTTCCCCTTTAGTTGTAACTCTATGCATTCCCATTGAAAATTTGCTGGCAGCTTATCTATATCGACTATAAATGGAGTCGCAAAAATACAAAAATGTTGATTATTTTATCGAAAATCCTAGAATCTATTTTCAAATTCTATTAGCAAATCGAGAAGTACCGCTGCGTATTTTCCCCCCTTCTTCGGATTATGTTTGGCCAGCGTATTGAAATGCATAAAATTGTTCACATTTATTTGGGCATGCCATAATTTTAATTTTATTTCAAACGCGTTTACAGTTTCCTGGGCCGCATTTACAGCTGCATGGGGCCGCATGCGGCCCGCGGGCCGCGGGTTGGACAGCCTTGGTCTAGAGCTATAGGTATTCGGGCGGCCGGTAGCTCAATTCGTTAAAGCGTCAGTCTAATGTCTCATGCTGCCGGTCAGTTACGGGTTCGAGTCCCGTCCACGTCGTAATTATTACGAGCGACAAACTTCGCGACTTGTCGCAGGTATGCGGCTAAATGGGCAGGAGGTACATGCTAGCAATATGCATCATCTGAAATAAATTTATGCTACTCAATTGCCCTAACCCCTTGTGGGCATAGCACCAGTTGACGTGCTTCCATGTGATCCAGTTGACGTTTCGTTGGCATAAACTGGTTTCGGAGAATGCAGTTGCCAGCATGCATCTCCTGCACATAACCGTCAACTAAGACACATGAGGATAGTTGACACGCTATGCCCCACTAGGTGTTAGAGCAAATAGTATAAAGCTATAGGTATACATACTAGCAAATGGCCGCTATTAACTTTTTTTCCCAAATTCTAATGCTACTTGCTATTTATTACTTAAGATAGAATTAGAACAAACGATAAATCAACAATAAGTCCCACTCAAAACAGTTATCAATAAAGTCTACTTAAATTCGATTATTTGGTCAAGATAAATTTATATCTGGCGATCACATATGAATGTACATATAATTTACGAGTAGACGTTGAATTGTCTCACGTGATTATTGCAGAAAAAAATCCCCAGGTTCTTTTGATATGTGGCAATAAAGACTGCTTCGAAAAGATATTGATAAGATATTCTAAATTTAATCTTTTTTTCATGAAAATATTCGGAAATCTGATTTTATTTTTTTATTTATTTATAATTATCGTACTGATCGGCTGTATTTACCAAGTACAGTTTTTTTTCATGATATCGATAAATGTGATATTTTGATAAATAAATGCGGATAATTTAGTGGGTAATATGAAAATAAAAATGGCTTATTGGAGTCTCAGCTGTCTGTCCATGAATGTGTCAGTTCGATTATACGTTGGGTGTTTTTTTTTATGTGTTTGAACTTTAGACACATTCATCAAGGTGCGGCTCGATTTTCAGAACTTCAGAATTCAACAGAAACTTGACTAGAACTGTCGGAAAAATAATACATAAATAAATAACGATTTCGCAGTCGGGTCAGAAAGACACTGTAATTCACTGCAATTGTTCGCTCATTAATGCATCTTATAGCCGCCATCCACAATACGAACCGTCGTATGATTGATCGGCCGATGGATCGCCACAAAATATCTGCCGATCTCCACTGCACACACACACTGTATTTTCGTGCGATGCGATCACGAATGGCAATTCAAAAAATAGGTTATGATGCACTTCCAATACAACCTAGATTAATTTTTGTTATCTATACGGATTTGTGTGGTATTTTTGTATCCTACATATTTGATATTTCAATTGCAGAGCCATTTAAATCATTCGAATATCCTTCAAATTTCATCATTTAACCATTTGGTAATTTGACATTCACTTTTCACTTGCGATGATCACATACACCATCTAATCGATCGTCACCGACGGATCGCACGAAAATCGCACTAAAATATCGGCAGATAAAAATTGATCGGCCGATCGGTGCGATTTCCACATACACAGGCCGACCCGTCGTCGGCCGATATCGATATCGGGCGACGGATCGGCCGATCAATCGCTGCGTGTATGGCACGTTTTATGTGTAACTAGCGACTTTCGGCAATTGCGTAATAACTAATCAACAACCTAATTGCCACAATTTATGAAAAGATTTCATCGATTTCTGCTCGAACAATAAAGCAGTTTGAAACTCGTTTGGAAAGAATAATGAATGCATTGATGAGTATTTTTTATTTTAAATTACATAATTTTTCAGATCATATGAAATCGACAACAATGTCAGCACCAATTCATACAAAAAAATATACATACGAGTAAGTATACTTTTTTTTTTCATTTTTTTTTCGCTCTCTGACAAATAATCAAGTGAATGTCACCTTCAGCACACCAAGTCAAACTCTGCGCGGTATTTAATTTAAATTTATTATTTATTTATTTTCGCTTTTCCAGGTTTCTACATGTATAAGTCATTTTATCGATAAACATCCAGACTTTGACAAGCATACACTTATAGATACACATATCTAAGATGTGCACTTCGAAAATTAACTTGATGTTATGTATGTACTTGTAGTATGTAAAACAGGAACTAACAAACATGTTAATTTTACAAAATCATAAAAAAAAACATGTTTTTAAAATTATCAAATATAATCGCTACCAAACAAATGGTGATGCACGTTCGAATCACGCGATGTTCCTTACTACATGTGTATGTATGTACACGTTTGTTATTACGTCGACGAATATATAAATGGCCTCGTATCGTGATCGTGCTAAGATTATAACATAAAAATTTTGTTTATTTTGTTGACAGTTTTTAATTGGCATCGCACGGAAAATTGTTAATAATTTTGCAATTAATTGTTGACACGTTCGAGAGAACACTGAAAATGTTTTGGGGTTTGGCTACAGTTGAAAAGATTCCATTATGTTTCATCGCGGAAATAAGATAGGAAATTATTATCAATTTTATGAAAAATTTCAATTATCGAAATGAATGTATTTACATATACGGGACGAGAATGTTTTTTGTTCTTTTAACTTGTATAGGTAAACAGTATGCCAATAATATTGATAATGAGAACTTAAACACTTCTTTGGGATGACTAGTGACAGCGGAGTGAGAGTATCTTGAGTGAGAGGCACTATTGCATGATATGAACATTATACTCGTATGTATTCAATTTGATTTCAGATTGTCAGCTGCACCCAGCTAGCCATGTCATGATGGTGAGGCACGTTCTTTTGTACATAGGTACTCCAGTACATGTTAATTCGGGTGGAGGTTAAGCGCCGTGCAAAAAAAAACGGTCCGGGTTAACTACTCGGTTAAGTGTCAAAGTGCAATGGACCCCTATCGTCAACTTAGTTTTTCATCATTTTTGACTGTGCTCGCGAGATTAATTATGATATCTTCGTTATGTCTTATGGTACATTTGCCACTTTAAAATAAGTGTTCCGATTTCACTGTTCCTATGAGAGGTATATGAAATAGTGAGCCGATTTCAACCAAATTTAGGAACGTGGCTTAGCAGACAATATGATTGAATAATATGCAATTCCGTAAAGATATCTTCAGAAATAAAAAAGTTTTTCAGTAGGATTCATAGTTATGGAGATAAAAAAACTAACCCTTAACCCCTCCTTCAGGGACTTACGGTCCAGCGGGGAGGTCGAAAATTTAGATTCATTCACAACCATATACAACATATCAAAAAATCGGTTATACTCCATTTGATGCGAGGTAAGGAGTCTATACGGGGGTAGTATACGCTCGGAGCAGAATTTGAACACGCTACCTCTCCATGGACAGATTGACCCTCTACCACCGACCACGGCTACTCTTTTCTGAAGAAAGTTGTGCAAATATGATCGAAGCATTCACCAATGGCTGCGTTTTGGCGAATTTGTTTGAATCAGACAGATTGACATGACAGTGAGTGACAGAGGTGTGAAGTATAGTATATTCGTAAGTGGAAGAGAGAGTGCCTCTGCATCTGAGGGGGAGGATCTTTACAGGGAACATCGACCGGAAAAAATGAGAGAGAGAGTGAGAGTGTCGCACACTATTGCGCGACACTGGCTGCGTTTTGGCGAGCTCTGGTTAAATTTCGTGGATCTGACTTTTCTCGATTTCTCCTCCATATGGTTTCTCCTCCGGTAAAATATGTACCGTGAACTGTCAATTTTTGGATCTGAAAATGTTCCCTTCCGGATCAGAATACTTTTCAGATTTCTCGGATTTTCGCCCTCCAAAAATTAAGCTCACCTACTGCGACCGTGCAAACTCAGTTTCCATATATTCAGTATCTAGGGAAGAAGGGATTACCATTATTTCCAGGTCTTTCCCTAATTTTTAGTATTAAAATTTTATTTTACCGGTCTATTAAGTTGGGATCTCCACAATCCTGCTTCCCCAAGCAGGAGAGATGTCGGGAGATGCTGTGGCTTATTATTACGCCCCACACCACAGGGGAAAGACAACACAAACATCCATGGCCACGAACGTCGTCGTGGACGGGATTCGAACTCGAAACGACGGTAGTCAAACATGAGACTAAATCCTCTACGCACTGACCTACCGGCCGCCCTAGGCATACTGTGGCGACCCTGTATTTTCTTGCAGTCGCAAACGCATCCGTCATTTTTATGGAGTATGATAGTCTGATGGTCACGATATATGTATGTATATGAATTATCTTGCGTCGGAAATTCACACACATACAAGTCGTCACGGAACAAAAATCAAAGCTTTGTGGCTGTGAATGTGGTGGAGTTTTTTGAATGTGATGAGAATGTGTTGATGAATAGTGTTTATTGAGTGATTGATTTATTTATTGGGCAGGGCATGTACAAAGAATGGACGATGATCGCATCCCTAAGAGAGTAATGAATGTAGAACGAGTCGACGGAGCGAGACTGCGAGGACGACCGAGATCTCGTTGGGAGAGCTCAGTAGGTGTGGACGCCGCACAGCTGCTGGGCTCCCAAAATTGGAGGACGCGGTCACGTGACCGAGATAATTGGAGGACAATGATCCAGGCGGCCAAGGCCCGACGTCGGGCTGTCGCGCCACGATGATGATGATGATGATTTATTTATTTATATATTTATTTGTTCGGTAATTTATCGTGAATGTTTGTGGTGTTGTTATGACTGTGGTATGAACAAAAAACGTACCAGGTGTTGTTGAAAGTCGATACCAAAGAGGATTGATAATTCTACAAGAGTTATCACTCCATATAACTTCCCCTCTGCCAGCAGATTTGTATGTATTGACAAATTGCATAGACTTTACAAGAAAGCTGACTCCACCTCCGGCGGTAGATTTGTATGTATTGATTCTCTTGTGTATCTTTACTGTGTAGTTTATACTATGTTTATACAATTTGCCAATACATACAAATCTCCTGGCAGAGGAGAAACTTATATGGAGTGATAACTCTTGTGGAATCTATACTATTTGTCGATACCCACGAGAATACCGAACGGGTGCACGATTTTCAATATGCGAAGAGAAACGGTCGTAAAAACGCAACGGATTGTTCTTGGATGTCTAAACAAGTTGGCCAGAGCAATCCCGATTTAGAGTACAATAATATGATTATTGATAAATTGCTCGATTCAGCTTGTTTTGAACCCGCCTCAGTTCGATGTTAGGAACATGACAAATTTGTATGGTACAATCGTTTCGAACGTGCTGTGTGGCCTTGCCGGAGTAGCTGGTCTGTTTTCGGTTAACAATTATGGTGATCATTATGGAGCCTGGAACTCGAAATACAGGTACAGCGTTTGCTAGCCGAACATTGCCGAACTAACTGCTATGCTATGCTTGGGACATCATGATCATGCAAAAGTCATTCAAGATGCCATTTTTCAAACCATCAACCAAGATAACCGGATCAGTCAGCACCACCGAAGTGATCGAGAACATTATGAAAGTCCTTTCTAAGAAGAAAGTTCATTGGCAATACGGAGTCGTCAGTCAATTTCTTGCAAAACACAATACAAATATGAAGTACCCTTATTTATAAAAAAAAAGAAAGACCAAAATTAGTCTATCCAATTGAGATATTTTAGTATTAATGTTTATTCCCCCGGATTAATGGAGGTGTCGTGATTTCCTTAGGGAGGTCCCCAAATTTTTATATAGCGACTATGGAACCTCATGGATGGGAGGCCGAGGATCCTTACAGACATGGACCCAGCTGCGTGCGCGAGGGCACCTGAGCGGTCTGACAATCATTCCCTCCTTACCACCCCATTTTTTTAATCTTAATTTTTTCTGCCCACTTGTTTGTGTTTTTTTTCCCAGGCCTGTGAATTCTTTTTCAAAACCCCACCCACGTCTCCTGAACAGAGCTACAGCAAGCACAGGCCGCTGCTTAGATCGTTGAGTCGCATATTTCTTCGGCAGTAGCACAACCCGACCTTTACAGTCACTAAGCTAGTTTAGGTTCCGTCCACATGGGTATCTTCTGATGTACATTAAACCGTACATTACAAATTAACGAATGGACTGAACGACACAGACACAGGCAGACACACCCCATTTGAATCTTTAATACCCAAATTTCCACAGACTTACCTAGCTTGCTTATACTTACTTAGTTATTTAATAACACGAGTATACTCGTATATATGCAAAAATAATAGAATTAATATCAATTAGTTATATTTTTTGTCTACGTGACCGACCTCATGTTTATCATAGGCAGGTACAATGGAAATACCGAGTATTTAAAAGTTTCCATTAGCACTCTGCATAACTTTCCATAACATTGTAATGGAAACCAGTAGATATGTAGATACGAAGAAACTGGTTCTTCTAATAATTTTCAAAAAAAGTGCGTTTTGATTCGGTGCTTAGAAATGGTTAGAGAAAGAGAAAACTTATGTTCTAATACATCCTCATTGAAAATACATGCTAACAAATTTTATTTGGACAGTAGAATCACTTTTTTGTCTTTCTATTCCATACAGTTAAATCAACTATATATATGTTGCAGAGATTTAGTGCACAACGTCAAGTAACAATATTGCCCGACAAACAATGCACTATTTTTTTAGCATTGCTCACCGGCATCGTTTTAAAACTTTCCGGAAAATTTACAATAAAATGCTAAAACTCGCTACTACACTAAATGACTAATTGCACATCCGTCGCACTTGTAACACTATAAATAAAACGTGCGTATGGGCTCTAGATTTTTATCAAACCACATAAAGCGGAAATATACTCTGAAGCCGGACTTAAGGAATCCATTTCCGCTTTAGGTGGTAAGAACCTTGAACCCACACATAGTGTGGTTCCGAAAGCGGAAATGCCTTAAGTGCGTCTTCGGAGTCCATTAGTTAAATAGTGCAATGTCGATGTACATAGGTCTATTTGCCGGTATTTCCTTAAGTGATTCTGAAGAAAAGTGCAATAAAGTTTCATTAATGTTTGCCGGGAAACTTCATGAAAAGACGGAATGATTTAAATCCCTGCAACATACTATATATACTAATTGCCTTAGTTCCTCCATGAAACTAAACTATTTGATCAGCCTAAACTACACAAGTAAACTGCACTGCCTGAAGAGTGAGTGAGAAGAGTTCTGAATAATTCTACCTGAAAAGTCGCTTACAAAACAACGTTCTTGCAGCAGTTGTCAATTGAAATTTAACTTGTACAATATTGTTGGCGTAATACATGTGCATAACCAACAACATCAAAACACAGAAAATTGGCGCTTGTCTGTTTCTCGAAGAGAACTCAGTTCCAGTGAATTTGAGGCAAAACATAACGAAATTGTATTCAATTAAGGATTGTTCTCCCCGAAATTATTTTCACAAAAAGAAAATGCTTTCCTATATAAAATCAACTAAACTATGGAAATATGTATGTGAGAAATGCAAATTGCTCGCTTATTTCGTCCCTTATTTCGTTGTAGGTACTTCAAATTGGGAAAAAATATCCAGAAAAGGAAAGTACTCATTATCCCCTTTGAAATGAGTTGCAATATGCCTACAGTTCATGAAACGAAATTCGGTTCTCGTTTTGTTTGTCCTTTCTCAATCCTTCCCATTAATTTTTTTTTGTAGCAAAACGAGTTTTAGACTCTTCGACCACTACAGATTACAAAAAAAAATGCCTTAGGTAAATTTTTTCTAGCTTCTTTTTCGAGCATTTTATTGGATGCCACCTGAAAGAGCTCGCTTCGCTTACAATTTGACACTAAAGGGGTTTGCTGTAAAAAGGAGGTAGCTCCACTTTTGTAAAATTTTTGGCAAATCGCAAAAAACGTTTGAAAAATCGTATCATCAAATATGATCGTAATATGGGGACAAGTGAACCAATTTAAAAAATTTGAGAATTTTTGCTAGATTTTGATTTTCCAGACGTTTTTGAAAATTTACCAAAAAATTTGACAGAAATGAAGCTACCTCCTTTTTGTTGCAAACCCCTGTTTAGTCGTTTTCGATATTTTTCACGGTCTCCCCGAGTAGAGGAGGACTGTGGGAGCGTCACCATTCATTTCAGCGACCGCGAAAAGCATTGGTTTGACACTAATCTTGGTCATCCCCGGGCCCTTATTCGGATTTGCATGTCCTCCGTACCCAATCGATCCAATGCGGTTCTGAAAATATTATGCAGTCGCTAACTATCTTATACTCATCTGCGCTTTCCAAAATATGTATACTCGTGTTAAATTTCGTTATCCGAAATGATGCCGCCCTCCTGATTTGGTTAATCGGTGTTTCAATATAAGTGGTATCATTTTGGGGTCGCAAGTCACCATTTTTTCCTCCCCGTCCTTCCGAAAGTAGTTATGAAAAATTTCGTTATCCAAAATGCTTCACTTTGGATAACGAAATCGGGAAATGACCCTCTTGGGTTCGATTAAAAGGGGTTTTACTGTATGTGCGGTCTATTCCACCTCCCCAAATATACTCGTGCATAGTTTGGTGACAATCGGCCCAGTGGTTTAAAAGTTTTCGAACGACAAACATACACACACCATCTTCACTTTTATATATTAAATTTTTATCGTATAATACTAATTCAAAGGTTTTCAAACTAGAGCTATCATTTTAGAATATTACTTAGAGATGAGTATTAAGAGAGGGTTATTGAAAATTAAAAAATAGAGCGAAAATTGAAACTATGCAGCTCTTCTTTCTTTTCCAACAGCATGACGTGGCTTCTTAAAGTGGTCTTCCCCATACACTTCGGTCTAAAGTAATTCCGATTGTATTGGAGGAATGACTTGGACTTTCTAAACAGTTCCGTAAAATTGGCCTTCCGAAAGCTTACGAGAAAACTTGGATTTTACATAGATTTGCACGTGCATTTTCCTCGGACGAATCGATATCTTTCAACCTTATGATATACCGACATTCTTTCAACCCTCACCCACACTCTGAGGATGACGAATGTAAATACGGGATGGAAACACGTGAAAATGTCACATGCAAGAAAATGATGCATAGGGCACGTTAGAAATAAATAAATGACACGTTGTTTGAATTGTGCTTGGAAAACTGGAAACAAACTCACTTCATATACGCTCATAACGTCATTTAGTCGTATTTAATACAATGCGAAATATCTTTACAAGTGCAACTTTATATAATCAATTTGTGAAAGCTTAAGCTTTGAATACTGCTACATACTTAGAAATAGTACTTTCTTTTTCAGCTGTTTGATAAAGTGTGATTGTAATCACAATCTATTTATCAACAAAATTTCTGAATTACTATTTCTTATCGTTCATACAATACGACCATATGGCAGTTATTAATACTAATAGGCTACTGTATATACATATGAGTAATAACTGCATAGTGCATCATTTAGATTAAGTAAGAAATTGCGAAATATATGAAAATGTGACGAAAAAACGACGGCGTTCATGCATTCTGAGAAAAATTGTTTGACGTAAGATACTTATACTGGTCAATTAACATCAGCCGTATTTCTTGCGCAACGGGACAGTTCTGAGGATTACACTTGAAATATTGGGCGCGTTCTTTTACCTATCTTAACCTATATAGGTTCCTCGATGGAACATAAAGCTTTACACTTATTTAGACTACATCTAGCGGTTGACCCTAGAAGTTCGTTCGTTCCATATTAGGCGTGTTTTTTTGTACTACGGTGGGGTTAATTGGGGGCTATCCGGGTTAACTTACACACATTACACAAACAACTAGGGTATGTTGTTTGTGTAATGTATGAAAGTTAACCCGGATAGCCCCGAATTAACCTGCAGCGCAGTACAAAAAAACACGCCTATTATCTGACTGAACAAAAATGGTTATGTTTGAAATATTAGAAAACTAATCAGAATCCATTATGTAGTTTCTTTTATCACAGTTGCATTTGCCAAGTTTCATAATGATTGCTCTTGATATTACAATGAGGTTTACTTCTATTTTTTTCCCCGAACATTTAGGTTTGACAATCACCTAGAATCGACGAAGGACTCGAAAAAGCCATGCGAGTGTTAATACCGATGTTACCGACGTATTTCACGCTAAAAAGCGTTAAAGTTTTAGCGTTAGCGATAGCTGGAGAAGGACCCGAAAAAGTCAGTTATTTCTATAGAAAATGTACTTAAGGGCCTCTGTACACTTCATCGTGAACGTGAACGGGGAAAAATTTTTTCTTCGAAAATATCTATGAAAATGATATTTTACGTACGGGGATTATAGTGGAATGAATGGGGAATTCGATAAACTACAGTTTGACCATATTTTCACAACCTTATGTTAATATTTTACTTATGTTTTTTAAATTCCCCGTACATTTCATCGTGGAAAGAAAAATTCATCGTGGAATCAATTTCACCACGTTTCGCCGAGAAGTGTAAACACGTGAACGTGAAAATGAACGCGGAATCGAGAAACTCACCGCGGAATTTCTTCCACGTTCACGTTCACGTTCGAATTGCATTTGCATTCGGAAAAGTTGTTCATCGTGAAAAATGTATGCATCGCTTGAGAAAAATATGATTGTATTTAAATTACAGTACATGTTTTATAAGACTGATTGCATATTATTATGTTGCAGTTGTGTAAATAATTGGATGGAAGGGCCCGTTTGCATTATTTTTACAAAGCGCCCTTTTAAATTTCTTTTAGTGAGATATGGATGTATCTGTATGTATGTATCTCCTAGAGTTTCTTTGGTTTCTACCGTTTAGTAACACCAAAAATAATAAAAATGAGCCACTTAACACAATAATTAAGTAGTCAATTGTTTCGTCCATTGTTTTTCCGTTCTGCTACCGACATTATAGAAATGATGTTCCCGGGGAAGTGTAAATGCGACTGTGAACGTGGAAAATAATTCTTACTAAGGGAGTGCTGTGAAATATTTTCACGGAGCTGTTCACCGTGGAAACATTTTTTTTCCACGTTCACGGTGAAGTGTAAAAACCTCTTTAGGGGGATTTATTTTTTTGGTTCAGAAATTTATTCATTTCATTCGAAAATTTATTTGTTTGATTCAGAAATTAATTTGTCCCGGAAATTTATTTCAGGAATTGATTTAACTGAATCGTAAGTTGATGTACCTGAACTCATAATGTTGGTAAAATTGTTGAAAGTTTTTTTGCGCCCAATGTGGGTTAAAATAGAACTTAAAATTTTATAATCCGTATAGATGTATTGTAACATTATCTTATCAAGCAATCGGGAAAAAAAAACAATGATAAAAAACGTGCCATGTTTCTCTTAAAAAAATCTCATAAATTTTTGATCAGCAAAAGAAATTATTATCGTCTCCAGTCAGCACAGGACATTATAGCCGTGTTCGAGACAATCGGACAGAAAGATATGAACTCTGAATTGAATTGAACGGCATGGATCAGTCACGTACGAACTCAACCAGCCACCATGACAGATAAATATAAATTATAGCTAAGTCTTCGTTCGTAGTGTGAGAAGCACGTGTTCACTTTAATCTTTACTCAGATTATTTTATAAGTATGCATGAGTTTTTTCTTATTAAACTTGACGTGTTACCTGGGTGCTATCTAGAGCTGCTAGTAGTACATACACTTCTACAGACTCGGATTGGAGATTTTCTTTAGAATTTTCGAACAATGTATTGAAATTAATTTGTATCTCGTATGCAATTGGCTGAAACTTTTTATAACAACGGCTCGTGTTATAAAACAAAGATACGGCGTCAGGTACTTGTCTATGTACATACTTGTATGTATATTGTTTCTAAATTGAAAAGTACTCGTGCGAGTACTTGAACACCATTGCATAATACATATCTGTTTTCAATTTGAAATTCTGCCTGTCTGGTTATATCATGCGGATAAACGAACTTTGCACGAGTAGGTTTGTTTTTACGTATAATTTGGATATCTAGTCTAAAACGCCAAGATATGAACTACAGTAGCATGACACTGCTATGGTCCACGACTATGTATCGACTGATGTTGGAAGCGATTAGAAGAAGGATGTGACAAAAGGTGCGTTTGATTCACTTCGATTTGGATCATGAGTGTTTTGAAGATACCCGTCATCAGATCTGGATGACCTTGGATCAAAGACCGGTCAGTTATTTTGGATGGAAGTTAATTCATATCCAAGTGCATTGAACACACCTAATGCATTTATGATATTAAGTAATAATTGAATTAGTGTCTATCTATTGTAGATATAACTGACAACTATGTATAGGAAAAAAAAGGGGCGACCGGTAGCTCAGTGAGTAGAGACATCAGTCTCATGGCTGACTACTAGCGTTTCGGGTTCGAATCCCGTCCACGACAACATTCGTGGCCATGGATGTTTGTGTTGTCTCCACCTGTGGTACGGGGCGTAATAATAAGCCACTGCATCTGCCCACTTGTCGCAGGTAGGCGGCTAAATGGGGGAACAGGAGGTGCATGCTGACAACTGCATTCTCCGAAACTAGACCACATGGAACAGTTGACGCGCTATGCCCCACAAAGGGTAAGGACAATTGAGTATAGCAAAAAAAATTAAGAACTAAATACATCAGACTTGAGACAATATCTTTTGTACTCCCGTAAAGTTTATTAATTCAGGTTTACAACATACAATTACAATAATGCGTTAATGCGATGTCACTTACATAGCTAAAGTGACGAACTTGTGGAAATTTCTTAGTTTTATTATCTTGTTTTATTGGTGAAAACATCGCAGATTTTTTTCGGATAATTTCTAATCTTACAAACATAATCAGAAATGATTAAAAAATAAAATTACGCAAGGGGTTCACTACACTTTTGACACCAACAAGAGTAATTGACTCAGAACTTTTTTTCCACGTCGTAACCTTTAATACACGGGTAACCAAAAGAACGCTATTAATAAATAGTATTTTTACATTATTCTGAAACTATGTATAGCCACATACGAGTACGAGTGCCTAATGTATAATAATAATTAGCATACTTGTTGAAGTAGTAAAATGTAGGTATTGTGTTCAAGTATCAAGTCGAAATAATTCCAAAGTAATTTACATATTACATGCATGTAAATATAACATTTTAGCTTCTCGATCATGTTTCATAATATTATTGTATTGTCTGTGCCCGATAACGATAATATTACCTTATATCATATGTAAAACAATACTTAACTAATGGCAATAAATTCTCGTTTTTTACTTTTATTCTATCGTACGTATACTCTTACGTACACCTATGAAAATATACATTATAATATTTGAGAGTCCATAGTCGGAATTGACCATATGTACATAGTTCTATAAGATTGTATAATCAGATATATTCTAAATGATTTAAAAACAACACACGACAGAACGCAGAAAAAAACATTACTCACTTGTGTCGTGTGGATAGTAATTCATAAGTGACTTTAATTGGATAACTAGTAGGTGAAGGTCGACGAAACATCTTAAGTATGAAGGAAAAGTTGTTGAATAGTTGCAGTTTAAAACATACTACACTGGACATTGTTTATAACGACATTGAAGGGACCCAGTAGATTAGTAGATCGCCGTTAAACGTCATATTGTCACCTCAGGTTGTGTATAACAACCGACCGCGGTCGTTATATCATGTCAAGTTGTGTATAACGACCGTACTCGATATATATTATGATAAAGCAGGTATACAAAAAATTCAAGCAATATCGAGTTAAAAATAATTCTTCCCCTAAAAATAGTTTAATTTTTTGAAAACAGGCTTTTCGCGAGCCAATTTCTGTAACTGCCTTCGCCTAATAGTATTAGTTTGCGGTTAAGTTGAACGTGGTTGGTAATGACAATCAGGAATGGTTTGTCGTTAGCAGTTTTAAGGAGGAGAAAAATTGTGGTTTATCTAGGTTACTATTTGCCTTAACCCCTCGTGGGGCATAGTGCGTCAACTACTTCTAAGAAGCCTAGTTGACGCTTCGTTAGCATATGGCAGTTTTAGGATTATGTATGTTGGTGGCATACTCATCCTATCCATTAAGTCCAACTCGCCGACAAGCCGGAAAAGGCTTTGGTTTATTCTTACTGTAATGTCCCACACGATAGTGGAAGAAAAACTATAGCCACGGTGGCCGCCTGGGTTTTCAGCTGATTCATTCTATTAGCACCTGGCCGGTTACCTTATGAGTTGGTCGTGGATATTTTTTCGACTATTGAATCATGCCATACATTCAACAAGCCTTCGAATGTTGTTGAATGACTTATATTGGAGTTGCGATAAACAAAGCATCGCTGTGATTAGCCTTAAGAACTTATTCCCTTACAGTTTAACTGATAATATCCCTACAAGAAAAAATAATGATAATCTCATAACCCATTCACCTACAGGAACAACTGAAGATATTCAGCCTGGACGAGATTCTTGAAGGAAAAACTGAAAAACTGAAGAAAAAAAAACTGCACTTGAGATTAAGTGCTGAATCTATGGGAATAAATGACAATATTCCTAAAGGAACATAAAAACAGCTTTTGATTTCGTTATTCTGCATCATTTATTCATATTAGCCGCGCCAACTTCGCCGGTTCGTCTAAATGAATCAACAAAGTATTTTAACAAATTACTGGGCTTCGCCAAACCAATTGTCGAGTGATTTGCACATATGCTTGGAAAAAAAATTACTGCCGCAATAGTTCAATCTGTACTATGGTCTCGAGAGGAGTTAGCATCATCTCATTAGGGTTTTGTATTAAAAACAAAACCCTTATGAAATCGGTCAAATGTCTGTCCGTCTGTCCGTCTGTCCATGAAATATCTCACGAACGGCTGAAGCTACATACATGAAATTTTGTGGGAGTATGTAGAATTATTATAATTCGCCGGAGAAAGCGATTCGTTGTAATAGGCTTACTTTAAGGGGATGTCCCCATAGAGGGGAAATGAAGGTCAAAATTTTTTTTTCATCTGGTATAGGCAAGTGGGGTATCATGAGAAAGGTAACACCGAGTACATTTCATTTCCGGTATTTTCATCAAATTTGAAAAAAGGGGAAAAGAGATAGAGGGGAAAATATGTGATCCGAGTTTGTCCCCCCCCCTCGCATTTCGATACCGTTATACTTAGAAATATGAAAATTTGCAGAAAGGCGGCATTTTACTAGTGTAGAAAACCGAAAATCGTAGAATTTTGATATCTCAACAAAAAAGGTTAATAATAGTACATTTCTATAGTTGCAGTTAGCATACCCCTACACGCCTTAAGCACAGCCGAGGTCAAAAATATTGATGGCCAATGATAACCAACATCATCGGCAATAATATCTTTAAGTTTCATTACAATCACATAATATTTAATAATAATACACTCATTTAAAATTAGGCATTTTGACACGATCCACACAAAAATTACACCTACCGGCCTCATATGTAGGTATGAGTACTACTTTTATGTTGTTTTTCGTAGTGCGAATTGCAGTTATTTAATTAATCATTTTTGAAAGGGTGAAGATTAGTTGGGGGCGCTACGTCGTAATTGGCAAACTTTACCGAGTGGAAGGGGGGAGGGGTCCACATAGAGGCGAAATTAAGCTCAACATTTTTTTTCGACTGGTATAGGCAAGTGAGGTGTCGTGAGAAAGGTAATGTTGAGTACATTCCATTTTTTCGCATTTTCTTGAAATTTGTAGAAAGGGGAATAGTGGGGGAGGAAAAAATATTAGTTCGTAATTTGCCCCCCCCCCCCTGGCATCTCGAGACTGTTAGAATTATGAAAACTTACAGGAAGGTGGGTTCCGAATAGCATATAAAATGGAAAATAATGGAATCTGTATATCTTCTCAGAATAGGTAAGTAATAGTTTATTTCTGTAGTTACAGTTAGCACACCTCTGTATGCCTTAAACACGTTCGAGGTCAAAAGTACTGATGGCCAACGATAACCAACACCTTAGGCAATAATATGTTCTAAGTTTCGTTACAATCACGTAATATGAATTGGCATGTAAAATGTAAGTGTGTAAGACAGTTTAATTATGTTTTTTTTTTGTCCATCTGAGTGGTATCAAGAAGAGCAACGAGCCGATATTTACATACCAAAATAAGCGCTTGCTACAAAACCCTCGGATTGCGGGCGTAGCCCTCTATATTCCGGTTTCATTTTTCTAGATCGTGACGGTGTGTTTTTGTGCAGAGGTGTCTGATCAACAACACGCTCAGCCGAGCTTTTTACCCCATAAATGGGTACCCATTTAAGAGCTGAGTGGGCTCATACTCCGACACGTAAATTCCTTTCTTTTTTCGAAAACTACTGCTTCCAGTAAGAATCAAACCAGGGCCCGGTGCATAGAAGCCGAACGTGTTAATCGTTGCGACATCCGGACTACTACATTGGTTTCAAACACACTATAAAACACCTACGTGTTGGCTTTCAATCGTAATGTAAAGAAATGGCATAAACTTGCAGTTTTTTTCGCATCGCAACTCGCATCACGAAGCCGACTGTAAAATTTCGTCAAACAGTCGAACATGTCCCAAACACATAATTTCTGCTTCTGGTTAGTTTCGTTTTGCGGGCCGTCATACATCATACAACATACGTCAAACATTTCCAACTATTACACAATTATATTGCACGACGTTCGTGGCCATGGATGTGCAGGAGGTGCATGCTGGCAACTGCATTCTCCGAAACCAGTTTATGCCGACGAAACGTCAACAGGGCCACATGAAACAGTTGACGCGCTATGCCGTACAAGGGGTTAGGGCAATTGATAGAGAGAGAACTAATTCTGATTGGAATCTACACGAAAAGCTCATTTAGACATAATCATCAGTTTCGCTACATACACCTATAAATGGATCCGTATAGAAAGATATAAACTACAATATTTCTCTAATGCGCGCACCCATACAACTTGTTCAGTGGCATTCAGCCGATGGGAGCATATACAATACATGAACCGGATCAAAGATTAAAGTGCCTGGAGTGTTAAAAGCTCGCATCAGTTTTTCGGGAGTTACACCTAAACTATTTATCCGATTTTAATAAAATAGTTTGTGTACACATCTGAAAGAACACCTTTCTAATGGTGTAAAAATCATTAAAATCGGTTCAGTAGTTTGACAGGAATTTCCGTCACAAAATTTTCGTACCAAATTTGTTAGCCTATCAATACTTATGCGGGAATTTCATTGCCGGCAGCAGCCGCAGTTTCGTCTGTGTCTTGGGTAAGTGCGCTTTCTTACACCTACCTCGCACCCCGGAAATGTTCGTACAAAGCTTAAGCTTTTTATGCAGAAAATTTACCAGGTTCGAGCTAGTCACTTACCCAAGAAACAGACGATGCTGCTGCTGTCGCTGCTTTGCTTCTGCTGGCAATGAAATTCCCGCATTAGATACGCGCTGTCGTCAACAAATATGTACACAGTGTTTTGCTGTTTACACGGGACGGGTATCGTAAATTTTGACGCGCTTAGCGTGTTTACCCATCTACACCAGATGCGTAAACGTATGAGAACCTTGATCCTCCGACCAACAATTCTACAGTGTTTGTCGATTAATAAAACTTTAACATTTTTATAAAAATATTATTATAATTTTGGCATTGGAACATGGAAAGGGTTGGGACAAGAAAAGTAAAAAAACAACAACCAAAATATACAGTTGGAAATTAGGAATTAATAAAAAACGCCTACAAAATATGGTCATTGCAACAGACGATGCTTGTAATGTTTCACAGTGATACTCAATTGCCCTAACCTCTTGTGGGGCATAGCGCGTCAACTGTTCCATTTGGCCCAGTTGACGTTTGGTTGACATAAACTAGTTTCGGAATGATTACTCGCTTTGACACTGAATTCCTCACTGTAATAATTAGTATTCTAACAAAAGAAAAAAAAATCCCACAAAACAGCTCTATTTAGATAAGAAAGAACAATAATGATTTCATTGAAATTTCAGAAATTAGCCATATTATGAAAATTCACGTTAAAACATTTCCAAAAATCATGCAACTTGAGAATGCAATGAATACAAAATTATCAGTTCAACTGTTCGTCCGACTGACTTATGCTGGTGAACTTTATGTGTAAATAAAAAATATTTATTTAGTACCGTCGAAATAAAAAATGGGAAAACAGGAAGAAAAAAAAGAGAAAGTTCACAAATAAATTGTCATGATCTCATGAAAATATCGTCAACATCCACATTTTCGTCATCATTTGTGGAAGATTAAAGGCACTTTAATGATACTGATTATCACAGATTACAGAGTCCACAGTCATGTGTTTTTATTATGTATGTTAGTTATATGGGTACATACTAGTACGAGTATAATATAAAATGCACTTGAGTCAAAAGTATAGTATTGTAGGTACTATACGGATGCAATTGTTTATTGGAACAGTGATAAGATTTATAGGGGAAATGAGACATTTGCCAAATATGTCTCGTTCAAGTCAACAATATGTAGATAACAGAAGAAAACATTCATTATTTCGTAGACGAATCAGAAATAACTTTTTTATGCACACAGTCAATTTTAAATCAATGTTATACGATATGAACAACACACCACACGACAAAATCTCTAATCCCGCTAACAAACCAGTCATCTGGGCAGTCAAATGTCCTTCTCCTCCAAAAATCTCATGGTGAGAATAGGGTCCGGGATTTGCAAATCTATCTGTATTTAATTATGTGGTGTGCACTGGACATAATGCGTTTTACATAGTTGTGGGGATTCTTGTTTTATATGCATTCGTTTGATAACTGCATTACTTTACATGCCATGAATTGGAACCCCATTTCCAACCAAGGCTGACGAAGAGGGGTCCTTAAATCACATGGCGTCGATCTGTGGCAAAACACTGTAAGGTGCTGGGTAAGTCGTGTGGGGAGTTGCGCCGCATTGCCCAGAACAGAGCACGATGGCGCGCAGGAGTGGTTGTCGCGCTATGCCCCAATAGCTGTTGAGGCAAAGTGGTCGTAAGAATTTACTCCAAAGAATTAAATAACTACTATTCATTTGCCCTAACCCCTTGTGGGGCATAGAGCGTCAACTACTCCATGAAGCTTAGCTGACGTTTCGTTGGCATAAACCAGTTTCGGACAATGCACGTTGCCAGCATGCAAGAATTAAATAAGCACAGGTGTCATTTAAATGAAATTTCTATAAATCTAATGATATTAGAATCTGAATTGGGAGACACTGCTCCAAGGCACGGACGAAATGATTGGCTGCCAACTTAACACGACTTTTACTCTATATTTCGTTGGTTTTTAGTACGAAATATTATTCCAAGAGAACATTGTCAGTCAAATCTATGCAAAATCAAACAATGAACGCTGCAGCTATGCGAGATCGGTGAAACAGTGTTGACGTTTCGTTAGGATAAACTATGGTTTCGGACAATGCATATTCCTACCATACATCTCCTGCCCATTCAGCCGCAACAAATCAGAAAAGGTTGTGGCTTATTCTTACGCCCCACACTGCAGAGGGAAGAAAACACAGACAGCGGGACTTGAACCCGCGGAACCGGAATGATGAGACATCAGACTGACGACGCAAAGCCTCAACGCACTAACCTTTAATTTGTTTTTGAACACGGAAAAAAACTTCGATTCAGCTGTCATGCTCGATTTTCCGTTTTCGATTCTGGGAGGAAGAAGAAGAAAATTTTTGACTACAGTAGCAATAAATGCTACCCTCTGAAGCCCACCCGCAAGGAATTCTTCTATGTTATGATTGAGTGCGGAGCGAAGCCTTTTAAAGTTGAAGCTAATCGGAACATACCTTCGATCAAAGATAGAATAGGAGAGACTGAAATAGGCGCCATTCCATCTCTTACCTTGATCGCGCTCGGTGGCCGTGGGTGTGGTCGTTCGGTCACCGCTTTACGATACTAATCTAGAGCTCGGAGTTTAAATCTCGGCGCGATCAAAAACTGTCTGTGAGTACTAATAGAACTGTCACAGTGCTCCGAGCTGTCAGTATAAAGACGACGCGAATAGGAAGTGCATGCTAGCAAATGCGTCAACAAGGCATAGAAATGCTAGAGATGTCGACGCGCCCATACCCCTGGAGGGGCCAAGGCAATTAACAACATCTCTTACCTTGGGCGACAATCATCTTACGGCCAGCAATGGTTTACGTAGTCTTGTGTTAAAATAGACAAGAGTTTGCATACCAATTTGTCTTTTCTTGGTATCAATTTTTGCACCAGCCACCGAAACGTGGTGTAGCAGAATTGTAAGATTTGTAGTTGTGGTAATTGCATAAGTTCTTTTAGTTTACCGCCAACCACATTACTTCGGAAAATATTTAGCGAGACTTATTTTCACGAAATTACATTTCGGCGCCCTATGTGGCATACAAAAACATTTTAATTTCGTTCGAAGTATCGATAGCGTCCCGGCACAATTTATTATTCTTCTTTGTCACGGTGGCAGTTTTTCTGAAAAAAAAAAAAAAACAAAAACTACAGCGAACAAGGATACAATTGGAAAAAAAAGTCGTTGAAAAAACGAAACCTCTAAAAAAGCGGGCGTTGAAAAAACCAAAACTCAAAACGGAACAGTTAAAAAGTGGGACAGTTAACGAAACAGTTAAAAAATGAAGCAGTTAAAAAAGGAACGGTTAAAACACGAATCAATTGAAAAAAAAAATGGGTGTTGTAATTGATGAAAAAACCGGAACAATTGAAAAACGCGGAACATTATGGATTCAGCCTTAATTAAAGAATTCTCTCTATCGCATTCAGAGAGAATCCTTAATTGCAGCATTTCCGCTTTAGGTAGTCCATTTCCGCTGTAGATAGTAAGTAGCTAGAACCCACGCGGGGATGTGTAGTTCCTAAAGCGTAAATTTCCTGAGTTTTGTGAAAATTCTCTCAAGTAAAACAGAGAGAGTTCTCCTATTAATGCCAAATCCATAATGTTCCAAAAACGCCTGTTGAAAATAACGGTTACGAAAATAGTAACTGCCAAAGAACGGATTCGACAGGACTCTTATTCAAATCCTGTCGAATCCGTTCTTTGGCAATTACTATTTTCGTTGCCGTTATTTTCAACAGGCGTTTCCCCATTTGTTGCGGTTTTCTCATTAACAACTCAACACCCGTTTTTTGGTGTCGTATTTTTTTACGTATGTCGTTTTATTAGCTTTGTGTGGATTATGCAGAAGAGAATTTTCAGATTTTTTGTGGTAGTTTAAGTTTGTAAATGAGCAAAAATTCGGGTTTTCCATTTATGAATTTGAGAGGACTGTGTTGTTGTTGAGTTGGAATGGGCTGTTGTTAGGTTGTTGTGTGCTATTTTATTTTTGGGACGGTTTAATTTATTCTATTATTTTCAGATGCAGAATGTAGTTAAATGTTGGTTTTGGTTAAAACGTTAGCCTGGGGGTGACCATTGTGTTTTTTTTTTATTTATAGGCCGAGAGACTAGAGACCGACTTTGAGACAAAGGGAGTACTTAACGTTTAAAATTTTTGAAGGTAATGTTGATTATCTAAACAAATGACCTTGATTATTGTGTCGTCATGACATGTGTATTATGTATATTTCAACAATTATTCAACAATTTACGTATCACATAATCACCTCTAATGAAACGTGCTGCTTGTCAATTTAAAATTACTGGGGTCGATTTCATTTGCGACACTAAGAAAATGAATCTAATAATTTTATTAAATTATTCTCCACATCACAAAATTCAGCAAACCGTTCCTAATCTACGTACGCAAACGAACAGAAAAAAAAATCGTTTTATAAATTATTCCAAGTAATTGAAAGAGCCTACAAAGTATGCGAAAATGCAAAAGCCATAAATATAGAAATAAATATGTATAAGTATATGAAACGAATGTTAATACATATTGCTAATAATTGTACGCCTGGTATAGTATGTCTTTTGTATAACTATACACAAAAGCTGCGTTTTTTTTTTGTAACCAGAACAGTACAGAACAAAATAGCAGCAAAGGAAAAATACAGAAGAACGAAAGGGGAGTTTAGAGAAAATGGAGAATTTCGTTCGTTCCTGGTGTGTGTTGGGTTATATAACATCCAAAACTCATCTCAAAAATCAAAAGGAAGCATAAATTTCAGTAAAAAATACAATCTAATAATTTTTTTGTTATTCCATATACATAAATGCAATTAGCACGATCGGCAGCCGCGAGGTCTCGGTCACCACTCTACGAAAGAATCTGGGGTTCAATCCACGGCATGTTAATAAAAACTACCTGTGGGTATTACTAGAACTCCCACAGTGTCCCAAGCTCGTCAGTAAAAGGAGGCTCGGGCACAGAGCAGAGATATACCAGAGTTGGAACTCAGTGTAAATTCAGCAAAGGTTGCCCATAGTATCTCACTTGCGTATGTGTTGTGTTCACTAATCGGTACACAATAGATGTGCAAAAAGTGAAAACTGAAGCCCCCCATATACCTTGCGATCAGTCGACATCGATCTGACGATATTGTGATCGTCACATTGATTGCACGGTGTATGTACTTATCGTTGACGATTTGTTTTACAGTTCCATACCATCGTCAGATTGATCCGAGGACGAATATCATTGTCGTCTAACGATGAATTGCATTGTCTATGGGGGTCTTATATCCAGGTCTATTGTGCCTGGCGGGGCCTCTAAAATGGGAGTGAACGTCGCATGCTAACAGAATGATTGCTGATAAAGTGAGAAATGGCGGCGACCGTGCGCTCGTCTGGTAAGGGATCCATGCGAAATTGAGGGATGATCACGAAGAGTCCATCTTTGTAGGCGTGGCTTGTTGCAAGTGCATGAATGAAAAGTGTGTGATGAAAAATCGGAAACTGAATCTTTATGGTCGCATTTTAGGATGTCCGGAAAAAAAAACATGCTATGTGGTCTATGATTTAGTATGACATATGATTTATGGCATATGAATTATGATGTAAAATAATTTTTTCTAAAGTGGTGGAGGTGCTATTAGGGTGTTTTTAAAATTTGTAAAATTTTTCAAATAAATCGTTTTTTCATCACAGACGTTTCATCATGCACTTGCCACAAGCGACGCCCACAAAGATGGAAATGCACGAATGCAATGACCGAAAATGGTAACTCACACATATGAAATTGAGGAACCGTGTCACGCATACAATAGCAGCTGAGAAACCTTTGGCTTTTTAATCAACAGACACAGTTGATTTGATGTGTTGTTGTCCTTATCACTCTAAAGGTCAGTTTACCTTAAATTGTTGCCGTTGCTTCCAGAGTGGTGAGGCTTATTTGTGTGCGTGGGATTATTTGCATCCTGCTTTAAAAATAAATGTGTTCTGAGTTCCTACTCTTAATATATCTGCTCTGTGGCTCGGGTACGAGTTGCCATTGCCTGCAGCGAATTCCGAATATGGCTTACAGAGCAAGTTTCTTGAACCAACTCTCTTTCTGTGTTAATTGTTCTATTCTGTATGCAAAGAACCACGGCTAATATAATGTAAATTGCACTGTACGTAAATATCTAGACGTCTCCCCACCACTTCTCCCACAAAAAAGTGTAAAGTGTAGTGTACGTGTTTCATGAACGTGTTACTACTGCTGAAGCATTAAAACAAAAAGAAATCCAACTGAAATCAACAAACAAATAAACCCACAAAAACAACAATTTTGCAGGCAGTGAACGTATCGCCAATTTGTTGCCAAGAGCCGATAAGACAAAAATGTATATTTTTATTGGGAAATAAACATGAGCCACGGTGAAGCACGTGATACGATTCTGACTCTATGTACGTACACTTGTTTGATTATTTCTCTCGACGATTTGAAACTTTTACTTTGTGCTGTTTCGTACGAGTGTAGGAAAAGTGTACTGCGCTACGCCACTCTCGCTCGCAATTTTAGATTCCTCCCTAAACTAACTCTTTCCGGCAACTATACTCCGAGACCCACCCTAACATTCCACACCACACTATATCGAGAGCGCACAACACACATTCATTCTGTGTCTACCTGTTTACACCTTGATGGCGGTTATTGCTATCGGCTTTTTCTTCCATGCTGGTATTTTTACACTCTCTGTATATCAGTCGGTCTCAATCGTTCAAATACTTGGCTAAACATGACGCCACGACCCCAACTTCGGGGCGGCCTATTCATATACTACGTGGTATGGAGTCAATAAACGAACTTGAATCCGTGTACTGTGCTAATAAATATAAAATTTGTTAGATATATTTATAAATCAAGTCAAGTCACACAGTCCACAGTTCCTCGTTGTTGCTCTTTTCCTGACTGTATTATTTTATTTGTAACAGACAATTTATCTTAATTTGTCGTCAGACGAATGGTGAATAATATTCGAAAAAGAAGATTGAGCTGAATGATAATTACAACATCATTTAGACCGTTGTAACTCCAAAAATCGTGTATTTTGATTGAGCCGAAGCGAAATCTCTTCAAGGATGATTATGTATGGGTCAGAAAAGTTCTTTGGGAAAATCACAGATGGCAAATTTAGAGATAATGACATGAGAGTGGCCGAGATAAGAGACTTTGCCAATTTCACACAGTACTGATAATTAGAAATAAAAAGCGGATTTATTTCAGTTTTGAGCTTAGAGTAAAAAAGAATTCTTTTATAGAGCGGACATGAACCAAAGTTCTTGGCTCAAACTCTGACAGATGCACAATACGGAAGCTTAAACGAAATATGACAATTTTAAGGTGTGCCAGGGCATTATTATAATATTCTCTATAAACAACTTGTAATGAACCATATTCTGGTCGTGTTGCTTCCACCGACAGATCTAAAGCAGCACCTGATGAGTAGTGATCTGTCGGTGGTACGAAACCAGAGGTCGAAGGTCCCATTACACCCGGACCCCGATGCGAGCGCGAGGGCATCTGAGCCGTCCGCCAACCATTCCATCCTAATCGCCCCATTTCTTTTTATTCCCCATTTTTGCCTCCCCTGTTTGTGTTATCTATCACAGGTCTGTGAATTCCTTTTAATATGTACGGACAGGGACAACGACCGGCAACAATACCCCTACCCACGTCTCCCGAACTGAGCTACAGCAAGCACAGGCCGCTTCTTAGCTCATTGAGAAGCCTATTTCTCCGCCAGATGGCACTGTCCGTCCTTCGGATGCCCACCAACCCGTCCATTACAAACTGTTGACCTCGAGAGGCGAACACAATTTTGTAAAAAATCCAGAAAACTGTTAAAGCCTCGAACTTTTTCATTTCTTATCAATTTTGATCCTGAAGGACTATTTTAAAAAAAAATATATAAAATGTGTTTGTTTCTTATACCCTAGTTTTTTTTTCAAATATACGAGATTTGCCACAATTTGAAACAAGAATGGTCTCCGCAAACCCAGCACTTTTCATGGTACATACAACCTATTAAAATCGCCATTTTTTCGAATTCTGTTATTTTGAACAACAATAGGCGTGTTCTTTTTGTACTTTTGCGTATGTTTCGAATGTAGGGTAACGAACACGCATTACACAAACAACAAGCGGTTTGTTGTAATGCGTATTCGTTGATACGCAAAATGCCTTTTTATGAAGGCCAATATGATGAACAAAATCTCGGTGATCTGCGCTACTAGCTATTTGGAAGGGTGGTAAACATTTGGGCTTATCTTTCTCAGAAAGAGCTTTTTTCGTCTGGCAATTTCCACCTCATTCCTATCCTCCACAGTACAGCCATTAGACATCTAGTTAATCTCTTCGTTTACACGCAAACGCTGAGCCAAACACGGAACATTGAAAAATTGCATTGAAAAGCACCAACATTCTTACATGGCCAACATGAATTCACGAGCACTTCAGCCATTCCCACAAGAGCCTCAAATGCTCGTGGATTCATGTTGGCCATAAGAACAAAGATGTTGTTGTTGGTGCTTTCAAAGCAATTTTTCAATGTTCCGTGTTTTGCTCAATGTTTACGTGTAAAAGAAACCTTATACATGTATTATTATTATTTATTTATCGCCATGGCGATTAGTTGGTGACAGGAGCACATAAGTTTTCGAAGGTTGGAGGTAGACCGGAAAAGCAACCAAAAAATACGATAGTAACCACATTCCGAATGGAAAACTGTAAAAATCTTTGCTAATTACTTTTGCAACCAACAAATGAAAAAGACACAACAACAAATCATCAGGTAGCTATCGAAAAACGGAATTGAAGCATTCCGTGACATTTCTTTGCTAATGTTATCAATTCAATTGCATTCAATTTTTTAAGAATGGTTGTTTTCCTTTTTACCCAATAATTATTATATCTATAGGCATATGACTTATCCCATGACAGCGGTCACATGAGCATTCTGAATCAAATTCCTGACGTGCAGATCTGCTTGAGATCAGATTACATACTACTACTACTTTGCCTTAACCCCTTGCGGGGCATAGCGCGTCAACTACTCCTGCGCGCCATCGTACTCTGTTCTGGGCAATGGGGCGCAACTCCCCAAAAGACTTACCCAGTACCTGACACTCCTTTGCCACAGATCGACGCTATGTGATTCGAGGACCCCCTCTTGGTCGGCCTTGGTTGGAAATGGGGTTCCATTTCATGGCATGCAAAGCAATGCAGTTATCACTCTTCCGCAATGTGTGACCTATCCACTGCCTGAATGGGTAAATGGCACACCCTGTCCAGACCCTAGATGTATCAAGTGGTTCACCGATGGGTCTAAAACAGAACAGGGTGTTGGTGCAGGTGTCTTTGGACCCAACACCAGGATTTCGATCGCAATGGGAGTCTCGCCCAGCGTTTTTCAAGCTGAGATCCACGCCATTGAGGTCTGCGCCAGGGTAATCTTGGAAACTGGACTTCGCGGCGCTCACATTGCTATCTACTCAGACAGCCAAGCAGCTATAAAAGCGCTCTCCTCATTTAAGGTCTCTTCAAAACTGGTGAAGGAGTGTTACAATCTCCTTCAACTGTTGGCAACCAAAAACCGAGTCTTCTTGTGTTGGGTGCCAGGCCACCAGGGCATTGAGGGGAACGAGGCTGCGGATGAACTTGCTAGACAAGGATCATCCAGTCGTTTTCATGGACCTGAGCCTTACTGTGGCTTTGGACTGGCCTCGGCCAAACTACGGATCACAGATTGGTTTGCACGATTGCGTCAACAGTACTGGGATAACGTTCCAGGGCTTCGTCAATCAAAGGAGCTGATGATGACCTTCAGTCACAAGGGTACTACTCAAATGAGTAGAACCCACCTAAGACTCCTAGTGGGGTTTCGATGATTTTTCCACTTCGTTGGAAAACTAATATTTAAAATAGACAAAATCGGTTGTTCACTAATTTTTTATGTATACTTTTGTGATCTTCATTTTCGCCTCAGAGACTCAGAGAGTTTTTTTTTTACTAGGATTAATGGTTACAGAGATAAAAGTCAAAAACTGCTTTTTTTCGTACAGAGCAGCGTAGGGTAGGTTAAGTGGCAAAAAAAAACGATCGAGAGCAAATTAGGGTAGCGAACACGAAAACGGGGCATGTTCTTGCTGGGAGTGTGTTTTGGTTTAGTTAGGATTCAAACGTCAACTCAAATTTCGAGAGGAAACTGAAATCCTTAGTACAGATACAATCGGACAAATTTTCATTGGGCAGCAAAATTATTTTGCATGTTTACTACTACATAAAATATATTCCACATAATTACAGAAAACCAACATTTTATTGACAGGAAATGAATTTCATGTGCCTCCCAAACTGTAACTGCCCGAAAACTTCGACACCTGCGCGGCCTGCATTTCAAAACTCAGACTACTTATCGGAGCAGCATTATTGCACTGACGTTTTATACACCTGTGACGTAGGCGATAGTGTACACAATGAGCCGACATGCGTATGTCGATACCTTGTCTTCTTTGTATCATGGGGTGAACATAAATTTGGGATGCGCTGAGAAGTTCACATTTGCCGATAAAAGAAGTTAAGAAGCCAAGAGAAGTAAATCACACAAACGTCGTAAATTGATAATATAAAAATTTTTATTAAAAAAATTACATACATACTTGAATGATAATTAAACCACTTTATCTCTGACATTTGACAAAAAAAGGAACAATACTTTATGCTGTCTTATGAATTTATGAAGTTATATGTTTGCTGTCTTATCCAACAATGAGTAGACACTTAACGTATTTTAGTATGAAATTTTAACAGAATGCACAAAAAAAGTATTGTATACTACATTCATAGACAGAAATACGAATTTACGTATAAATTGCGTTGTTCCATGCACCCGGTTCGACTAGTCATTTATACAAACATACCCAAAACCATTCACAAAAACAAAAAACCGAAAAAAAAACTTTTCCATTCAACTGCAAAAAAAATACAAAAAAACGATGAACTTAACTTATTTAACCTCTTTCAACCTTACCTATTCAACAACCAAATCCGCATTAAGCCAATGAGAATAAAATCATAATTATTATCATTAGACTTATACGAGTAGCAACAAATTTTATCTTCTTATTCAAACACACCTATAGATTAATAAATATTTAAAAACAAGTAAGTTCAAACAATATTTTTCATTGTACAGATCACGCGGAACAGTTGAATTGCCCGATTATATATTTTAATAGGCTTATCTTCGAAATTCACATGCTGTGTACATGTCACGCGTAAATTTTTTTTTCACAATGTTGTTTCAACAATTTCTTCTAGAATAGAATGTTGATTAATTTCTTGTTAATTTCATTTATAATTTTATATTTTTCTAAACTATATTTTTCTTCTTTTTGAAAATACATAACACTAATTAAAATGCTAGTAGCACACAAAAATAATTTCAGATAGGAGAATTAAATTATTCGGCCAGATACGTATAGGTGTGCACGGTTAACGACAAAGAAAAAAAAACTGGTTGCAAAAAAAGTTGGGTTATGCATACATATATAAATATATTTTTAATCTAAAGATAAACACAGCCATTGACGTCATTAGATAATTTCCATTATCAATATTTATTATTTATCATTTTTTTTCTGTCCACTTTTTTTTGTGTTTATGATAATTAACAACGACTTTATTTGAAGATTTGCCTTTGTTCGAGCGGGTGTTTGTGTTTGATATAATAATCTATACACAAAGTCAAGGGGTTCTAGTCTTTAGTCAAGTGATAGTCACGCTCAATGGCTATGGTTATTGAAGAAAAGACTTAAAAATGTGGATAAGGATAATAGATACGGATTTGAAAATTATCTTTAATAGCATTACATGCGTTTATGTACTTAAAAAAAGTGGCTTATGTATTGTTCTAAAGAAATATTTTCGTTTTTGTGTTTCTTAATTTTTTGGTTTTCAATTACTTATAGATGCTTTTATGTTGATTGCACGATCCTGGAATCGAAAACAACGAGAGACAATTGGATATTTAAAATTAAAACAATTGCCTCATCGAGCGACAAACCCGAGATCATCGATGTTATTCCTATTCGAATATCACTTTTAACTGAAAATCAAACTTATTCTAAAGAACCATAAAAAAGAAGAAGAAAAAAACATTTTCGTAAATTAACAACATCCATTTTTGATGCAATGCGCTTTAAAATACATCCAGATCATTTTAGAAGAGTCACATCAAAGGGGAGTTTCCTAGAGTTCTCTTCGCACTGCACTACTTTCTTGATTTCTCAAAAAGTAGTCTTTTTCTTCATTAATATCGTTTAACTCAGCAGAATTTTTTTTTTAATATGTCTCCAAATTATTTATATTTTAGAACGAAACTATTTTTAAGTTCTTTAGACTTTTTATTATTCTAGACTTCTTTTCTAGCACTGTTAATACACACAGCAGAACAATTAGAGGGTTACTTAAAACAGCCAACAATTCTTCCTGCTGAAAAAAATAAGGAAACCAAGACGGCCGGTTTTGATAGTGTCAAAAAGGGTTAGGAGTGTAAAACATTTTTAAAAATCAATTTCTAGCATAACGGCATATTTCATACAGATTTTACAAACTCTTCAATAAAAAAGACGAATATCCTGAAATATTTTATGATTCTTTACTTTTATTTTTAATGTTTTTGTTCTTGAGCTGTAAAATTTCCATTAGCTATCACAAGTAAATCACTTTGGTAATTAAGGGGAATAGCGCCCCAGACCATAACGCTTCTACCGCCAGAAGGTAAAGTGGGTTGAAGGGCACAAGATTGGAAATGTTCATTTCTTCTTCTCCAGACTCTACGGCCTGACGCCTACATGTAATTGATTGTCCAATGATTGAGTTGCATCTCTGTGTCCTAAGAGCTTATATAAGAGTCCGCACATATGTAATTGCTTCCATATGTGGGCTAAAAAACGTACAATTGTCACTAGTGATTGCGAAGCTGAGATGTTGCTCTTAGTCCGCCCTGCTCTAGTTTCCTTGTGAATTGTTCTGTCTCCTGGAACCTTTCCCAAACTCCTCGGATGACAGAAAACTATACAATGGACCAGTAAAGACGACAGTGGTAATGGAAATAACGACAAAATGTTTAGTTTTATGTAGCCGAATTTACCGTTATGTTGGAAACTAACATTTTGAAATGTGTGTTACGTTTCGCTCTTTCTGCACTATTAACAACAATTACAGTCTCGGTTTCCTTATTTGTATTAACCGGAAGAATTCGTCATTTTTAAAGTGGTTTTTTAACTGAAACCATTTGGCAGTTTTATTAAAAATAAAAATAAAACACAAAATCGCTCACTGTCTGACTGAATGAAGTGATCGTCAAGGGCAGGGTGTTGTAAAAGTAGGCAATAGACTCGTGCCTTCTGGGCTCTGATTTTAATGCTGGCCCCGCTCTTAAGTGAACTTCTGCTTGGGCAGTAAGAGCCTAAGCTTTTAGTGTAATAGACAGATATATGGAAGAAGTGCAGAGGGCCCAAAAAGTTCACAAGTTTATGGTGCTGACCAGGACTAAAAAGCTAAATTGATAAACCCAACGAAGCTAACCAACTGTCTTAATTTTGGTAGAGCAATTTCCTCCGTTTTATTAAAATCATTTGCAGTGCAAACCATGCAATATATTCGATACGTTCCGAAAGGACACGCTTGTTATATATGCCCAGTCACAGTAAAATAAATAAAAATTACCGCAAATCTGTATCGATTTCGTCAATTCAAAGCTACGAAACAGAGTTTTTTTTTAAACATTTGGGAAAACAAAACTGTCTTCACAACGAAAAAAAGGAAAAATCGTACTGTCTGAGGCGGAAATCAACTTCAGCGATTGTATTGCAATGCCTGGCAGAGGAAGCCAGTAAAATGAGAATTTCTACAGGCTGATATTGATAGACAAATTAAAATATGCTAACTATGTTTAATAAAATCAACGACAATTATGACAAAATGTTAATCTGAAGAAATCAATGGTGGCGGGATATTTACCATGTATACGGAGACATGGTAAATATCCCACCACCATTGATTTCTCCATGTGAACATGTTGTCATAATTGTACAATAGTTGATTTTATTTTATTCGTATTTTATGTCACAAATGCCATCGAAAAATGGCTGCGTTTTGTTATTTAGTTATTTAGTCAATAGAAATTTTCATCGATTTCCTCACCGAATCAGGGCCGTAGTAAATACGGGTTTCAAATGAGTCAGTACCCAGTACAGAGTGACCTGGTCGGTGTTTAGCAGTCCTTCAAGAACCTCGAATTAATCGTTCACTAGCTTCAATAAGAGTTTCTAGTATATGCGTATATGGTATACGTATGCTAGGCCTAAATGATTATTCGCACAGATAGCAATGTTAGCGCCACGAAGCCTCTAAATTAAAGTCTCCCTGGCGCAAGTTTCATGGCATGGCCGCATGGCTATAGACTTAATATACGCTGGACCAGGGGCGTCCACAGCGATTGAGAACCTAGTGTTCAGTCCAAAGATTCACAGACTCTGTTCGGTTTTTACCACATTAATACCTAGCATCTGGACAGTGATTACCATCTCCCAGTCCGTGCAGTACAGATGATTATTCCAATTGAGTCTCCAATGTAGCAAATAAATTTATTTAAATTACACTCAAACAAATCACGTTGATATACAAAATTTGGTTTTTCAATGTCAAAAACAATATTAACTCGCGGACCGGATGAAAGCCAGAGGCGGACCGGAGATAGCCGACCCCTGGTTTACATCATACCTTGGAAGAAAATGGGTTAAATTGATGTTGATAAGATGAGGTGGAATTCTCAAGTTTAAGGTGTGGGGACGTCCCGAATTTCATTCCATCGAACATGTATCTCATATATAGAAGGCCGAAATCCGTTCCAACTGGAGCTGAGCCCGTCGGGTATATCCGACTGATGGCCATTGTGTAGGAAGGTTTCCAGTTCTACGGCCCTGGGACGCCGTTCGTTACAGCTGGATCTAAACGTGTAGGCTATATGATCCCGTCGATAGCTATTGCCTTTATTTTATTTAGTTTGTTTTGGTTTTGTTAAAAACAAAAGTGATGTGTTTGAATTATTATGTTGAGGCAACAAGAAGCAAGAAGTGTTGCAAACATAGCCTAAGGCCGAGTTTAGAATGTGTGAAGCGGACGCATTACATTGAATTTAAGTGAAACGCCGCGGCGACTGCCGCAGTTTGCATAAACTCGGCCTAATACCGATCTATAGCAAGCTCGTATCGCTGCGCAATCATTGGGGTTTTTTCGCTTGATAGCGCTGGCGGTCCTTCACGGTCACTGGGGTCGGGCACATTCATACATACAGTCTGCATGAGCTTTACTTTTACTCAAGTCCCTTGTGAATTTGAGAATTCATAGTAGATCGCGAACTTTAATGCCAAATGGAACAATATGGAGCTTAGATGGATCTGCTAAATGTTAGTATAAAACATATCTAATCCTCACATTCAAAAGAGACTGGTTTCTTCAAGTGTCTCTTCGTGGCGAAGGTAATCGAAGTATACAAATTTATTCGTCAATTCAATCATCCATCCATCATCAATTATTTCTGACCCGTTTCGCCTTTTCAAACATGATACATCTCTCCTCTATCAACTTAAAATGAATGGCAACGGCAAGTTAAAAAGACGTTAAGCGAATCTAGTCTTTTTGAATTCCAAAAACAAATTTATTCTCATTACATTACATTACAAGTCAGTAATTAATACAGTGTACGATCAATTTTGTCCGGTTATAGGGAGTATCCGCTCACATTTTTTTTGAGGCTACCTCCCAATTTTTTTAAGGAATAAAACAACAAAAACTGAACCGACAGTGACATTTAAAATTGTTGATCTCACCCTGATCCAAGGGTTGACACTCACTGCTTGTAGTTGGGGGCAAAACCATAATGTTGACATTGGAAAGTCTTAGACTTTTTGGAACGCGAACCAGCGATACCAAGAAATAGTAAAACGCCATCTAATACTCATTTGGTTATTGAAAGTTACTAACCAGGCCCGGTCCTACCATACGTACAGACTGAGCATTTGAGTAGGGCGTCATTATCTAGGGGCGCAAGATCGCCCGCCTAATGAAACAAAATGTTACATTTTAAAAATCATGCGGTAACCTTTAAGTTAGATTTAAAAAGGTATAAGGTTTCAGTCTTGTGCCGTATTTAACCAGCTGGACCACGCGCTTTTTCGATTACCATTTCGGTTTTAATGACTGGGTAAAGTCCTACTGACTCCATATAAGGCACCGAATATATTCGGACTTTCCATTTTCAACAATTTTGTCCTGTTAATTTATATTGACATAAGATAATAAAAAAACCTTAGAGTAGCCTTAATGTAAAAGTCTAAAAACTTTTCGTTTTCTTTTTTTTTTCATCGACAAGATAAAATCACAACCCACATTGATTTCGGGCTGTTTTCAACTAATTTCTTCTGTTTTCCATAACGTAGGACTGAAAAAAGCCATAAGGTAGTTTAAGATATTCTTAGAAAAGCTTAAAGATGCCCTAAGACAGCCTCAAAGTGACAATTCCATTGCCTATTTTGCTTTAATTAACTGGATAAAATCCCAACGATCCCACATTGAACGCTGAATATCCTCGGACATTTTATACCATTTTTCGACTATTTCCTACTGTAAATTTTCATCTATATGGAGTCACAAAAAGCCATAAAGTAACCTTGAGCTAAGGTCCAAAAAGGTTTCGGTTTATGCGTCTTGTGACTAACGGTATTTGATTACCCATTTCGGTTTCGTCGACCAGATAAAATCACACTGATCCCACATTGAGCGCCGAATATTTTCGGTTCTTTTGCAACAACTTTTTTGACCAATTTCTATTCTACTATATTTGTTCATTTTCCTTTACTGACAGTCGTTCAGAATATTTAAAGTCATAAAAACGCGAAACCGTCGAGTTGTCCGGTTATTAGAAGTTTGCGTGTCTGGCTATAGGAGCGGTTACGGGAGCCTAATTTATTTAAAATGTTCGGGAGTTGAAAATTTGTCCGCTTATAAGAGGTGTCCGGGTATGGGAGGTGTCCGTACAGACAGCGTACACTGTATGCAAACAAAATTGAAACTATCTACACTGCATGCAGATACATCGGTACATGAACATGTCTTATGGCCCCTGTTCTGCATAACATTCAAGTTATAAGAAACTGGACGTACAACACCGGCGGTACATGATGAGAATCGGGCAGAACCGTATACTGGTTTTGTGATTATACGAAAATTCAATTCAATTTTACGGAGTATGAGGTCTAGGAGGGTGGATTTTCGTAGCATGATTGGTTGAGATAAATTGAGAGCTTCCCAAGAGTGGTGAACGATTTTTGTGGAATGAAAACTAGCAGAGTCACACTTCCTTTAACCAGAATCGTGACATATTACGTGACGCACAAATTTCCAGGATGACTCCCAGCGATAAGATATATCCATGTCAAAATAATGAGATCCGAAGAGATTATGATTTCAAAGCTTACATCAATTGTCTCGTACTGATTCGACCTAACAAAATGAAATACATTTTCCACGAAAACCGGAATAAAAAAATTACGAATACTTTACACCATGATGAAAGTAATCTTTTATATTGTAATTGAGCTCCTTTTATCCATCAGAAAAATGTCAGCGATTATATTTTGTCTGTTTTTCGAAGAAGCCAAAACAGAGAACCCCACACAACTTCTTGATTCGATCATATTTCTGACAATGTGACACCCGCGATTGTACTCCTCACAATTCAACCGTGTGAAGCATTTCGCTAGGAACATTTTGAAAGATCTAAAGGTGAGGCACAATGTTCGAATGATGGAGAGGCATCCAACGTGACATTATTCTAATTTCTCTCGACCATCCATTAATTTGGACGATGACCTTGTAAAGGACGTTTTACATCGTGAAATTGTTTTATATAACAGCTACTGCATGAACTCAAACAATACGTGGCTAAGCGGAAAGACACGATGAATGAAACGTGCGTGTCACGTGAGCTAAAACGCGACTACCCGACTAGAATAGAGGTTGAGTCCGGGGGTAGCTCGATTCACCGGTCGACGACAGAGACTGCTATTAAAATCACCCATCAATGTGGGCGAGCTTACACATAGATACATTCCTGGAAAAGATGCGGGCATCCGCAGTTCGCCTGAGCAAACTTAACACCCACCTGTTTTTCGTAAAAGAGCTTCTGTCGTCGTGTTTTGTCGTGGGCGACAGGACGATTGGAGATCCTGCCTAAGGAAATTTGATAAGAGAAAAAACGAAGAGGGGCGACAGAAAAAAATTTTTTTGCAATTTCCTACCTTTCATACTTGACTGGATGAGGAGCATGTCCGTTCGACTCCCAATACTGTGCCATCTTGTTGTCGCCGATGTGAATCCTGGTAGGGATAATGCGACGCGATTTGTGTATGTATCAACAAAGATGATTAATGAATGCCGGTCGTCGTCGTCCCTTTCAATCAATATACACTTCCAGCAACGACGCAATTAGCGCTGAGCGACGAGAAAACAATTTCGGAAACTATACACAGGCACAGGATACGCAACACTTTTATTATTTCGCACTGAACACTGGCACACTCAATCAAGTTGCCGCCGATATTGCGCTTTTAAGCAGCTTGCTCCTTTCTTTTTTATTCGCTCCCGATGCGAAATAATGCACGCTCGATTTTTTCTATTACCGAAAATAACTTTTGCAACCGATTCGAATTGCGAAAACACGATCAAGAGATGTCAACGTTCTTGTGTTTTCTATATAGCGTTCAATGTTGATCGAGCTTCCACGATTGTCGATGTTCAGTCAAAAAGCAGCAACAACGACAAAACCTGGTATCCCGATACTGGCGATCTACGATAATGATTTTCGAAGTACTCGTATGTAGTACGAAGCAAGTTCACTCAATTCATTCGAAATCGTATTGCGCTCTTCCTTCAAGGATGCGAATTCCAATATCTATTATTCTGCGAAAATAACGGTCGCTTATAGAACAAAAATCTCAAATCACGGTTTTTTTTTCGCGATAAATACACGACAGATACACTTCACAGGTATCTTAGAAAAGTTTCCATTCTATAAATTCTCTCACTCAAAATAGTAACAGTAGTGATGATAGTAGAAGTAGTCGAATTCGTCGTTAACGGTCTGTGCCACACGATTTTCGGATTTCGATTGATCTGACGGTGTAGGATGATAGATATGAGGAGTACGTGTGCTGTTGTAAGGTCGCGATATTACATTCCAAACGGAACAGTTGCGCGTATAGCGTGGTTTTCGATAGAAAGGTAGAACACGATTTTCCTTTAAATGAACTCTATCGACAATTATTTCGATCGGTGTACACATTAAAATATTACCGTTGAACGTTAATAGTTAAAGAGAAAAAAAAATCAGAAATAGGAAATTGTTTACAAAAGGCGGGGTGTCTTTTTAAAGGACGCGTTTTTATTAAGGGGAGTTTTTTTTATCTTACAGAGTTAAATGCAATTTGTTGTAGTGAAAACACTTTTTTTTTAAATTGAACTATTTGTTTTACAGGAACTCTTTTGATTAGAGTTTATTTATATTTATCAAAGAATTTAATATATCACAACTACTCTTAAAAATGTGCATTTGAAACGATTTTTACACCTGAGGGGATGGATAGTCACTTGGTTTTTTTTCGCAACAAAGCACTAGAACACTAGCAAAGACAATCAACGAGATTGAAAGCTCGAAATATACGACACGGCACTTATTTTTATTTATAAATTGACTTGTCAAACTCACTTAAAAACAACAACTAATTTTAATTATTTATTATAATGTACGCACTCCACAGATGTATCTTTGCTCGATGCCTCTGGAACACTCAACCGATCACTGGATTTTCTAGCTATAATCAAGTGGCTTATACACTTTTAACTGTCGTCTAATAGCAGACGGTAATAGGAGTCATCAACTGAGATACTCTTGGAATTTTCCACGAGCTGAACATTAAATGCAGTCACCCAAAATACGGCACTAATATGAACGTATCTTGTGTAAAAGTGACAAAGAACACCCGAAAATCACCGTGGAAAATTCAATTAAACAAATATTGCACAAAGTATCTACGAGATACTGGTCTTGTGAATACTACCTTCAAGATGGCCCGGAAAAAATGCTATAGCTCAAAAAAAATATCGTAATCACGAAACGTTCCGATATAATGGCCGTCGCGGACGACTACTAGTATAGGAATAATAAAATTTATTAAATTAAACAGTCACGAGATAATCACGTAGGCAGAGGCACACTTCATACCACACTCCGCAGTCCACACACTGTGGTGTGTCGTCGACTCTTTAGCTTCGCTAACAAATTCTCGTCGGCTCTATCAAGCGCAGTATAGTAGATACGAATTGTCGATGTTTTGAGAGGCAAAAAGCCCGGCAGTTGGTGCTTTTTGTCGGACGGGGGGCAACACTTTTATGTGTACATATCTGGAGTCTAGATATGTATACGTACATATATGAATGTTTTTATTTTAATTTGTATCTTTTTTTTGCTAGGCGAAAATATTTAGCGCAATTGGTCGCGTTGCTGTTTGTCCCTCGGAAAAGCGTGCAATAAAGCTGTGAGCGAGCTAGACTCTGGCCCCGTATTTTCCACTCACGATTTCCCAACCCTCAACTAAGTATCTGAACTATAGTCGGATGTTTATACGCGTAATTACATGAGTATGTACTATTATATTGTGTTGAGCACATATGACGTTGCAAATGCACGACACTCTGTGAAAAGTGAGAGTGAATCGGGCAAATAGCTGCAGTGGTTGAATGCGCACAAAATCAGGAAAATAAAAATATGTACATACGTACAAACACGCGTTTAAATTGGCCAAAGAGATTAATAGTGCCTTCCGTAATGCAACCGGTCGATTAATTTCTACAAAAGATACTTTTCGCTATCAATAACCCGTGTGGAAACATGAAACAATAATACACGAAAGTCTGAATGTCGCGGAAGCGATACAGTGCTTGAGTCAGTAACGAGTTCCGGTCTTCACAAAATGACGGTTCACTTAGTAGTTAGTCCAAGATCACTGAACCCGGAGCCACTATGGATAGAGACTGTCCCTTGTCGAAGAACAATCTATATTGCCACCGTCTTGATAAATCCTCGACTATTTATGAACTCTTCACAATTTAATTTATAAAAAAATATCGGCTTGTGATTATCCGTTGTAACCGATGCACATAGTCCGCGTATCTTTCGCCGATTTTGTCTAAAACCCTGATAACAGAACTTTTCAACAATCTTCTCCGAATCGTGGTTTGATATCAACTAGACTCAACTAAACGAGTGAAAACAGCTTTTGAGCAAAAATGTAAATCAGTCGAACACCGTACCACACTCGCGCGTATTTCTGGAAAAATGTGACGACTGTACAGATACAGATGTGGATTTTTCCTCAGTAAACACTGCTTTCTATACATGTGAACAAGAAATATATTGTAGATACAGATACGAATATGTCGCCCGGCGCTTAATAATCGTTGTTTGGTTGTAACCGTTGATTTTGTTGCTGAATGTACGACCTTTCAGATAAACGTTTGCTACCATACTCATGGGACAGGGACACAGTTAGTTGTTGCTGTGAGACCAGACTCTAGCAAACATACTTTTGTCGCACACACGTTTCACACATAGCGCGCGCTTATCTTTGCCCACACGAATTCACACATCACAAAGCAAAAATCTATTTGCTGATTAATCTAAATTTATCATCGAACCGAATCAAATATAGAATGTGGTGCTCTTCTTCGCGAAGATGGAAAATGTGATGAACATTTGCCATCTTCTTTTTGTCACTTTATTATATATATAGGCACATACGAGTATGTATATGTGTAGAAAGAAATGCGGATCGACACCGACAGTGAGTTTAAGTTGCAGTGGACATTAGAGTTAATTTTCCGCCTTGTATTGTAATTTAATAAATAATATAAAAATTAGGGAAAAGTATAAAAATTACCATTTTACGATGTTTCAGTTAAAATTCATGAGCGTCACTTTCATACATAACAAGGACACTATGTTACTACATATATGTACTACTATGCCCGACAAAAACGACTGTTTGTTTTAGTTCTACTATAGTATACTTTTATTCCATAATGGTTTCTACGGTGCCATTTATCGCTGATGAAGTTTATTATAAAAAGTCCTTTTCCTCTTCGGCCTACGAGTACTCGGTAACACGTAAATACGCGAGTATATCAACTCAAAGATACATACCAAATATCTGCGCGAATTTTGCACGATTTTTTATTTCGTACAGAGTCGTTCGCAGCAGAATTCGGCCATAGCATAAACATATATGGATAAAACAGGACGAAAACTATATAAGAATTACTGAATGAATGGCTGCGTGGAGAGAAAGCTTTTGGAGTGTATAAAAATACACACAGTCGCAAGGGCGTCGGCAGAAATTTTCCTAAGAAGGGGCACTCTCTCTCAATTGCCCTAACCTCTTGTGGGGCATAGCGCGTCAACTGCTCCATATGACCCAGTTGACGTTTCGTCGGTATAAACTGGTTTCGGAGAATGCAGTTGCCAGCATGCACCTCCTGCACATCCATGGCCACGAACGTCGTCGTGGACGGGATTCGAACCCGAAACGCCGGTAGTCAAACATGAGACTGATGCCTCAACACAATGCGCTACCGGTCGCCCCATCCCCATCCCTTAACGCAAAACTGTGGTAAGAAATTTGATCGTGTCAGCACAGTGTACCTAAAGAAAATAAGTACACATCTTCAGAAGTAACTTCGCGCTGGGTCACATTCATCCATTTCACGGTGCCTGGAGATCAGTGAGAGTGGTCTTCATTCCCAAAGTGGGAAACAGACTTGTGGTCCTTAAATCCTATCGGCTTATCAGCTTGGCATTGTTCATGCTGAAGATCATGGAGACGTTTACATCACGACCTTGTAATAAACCATATTTGGGTCGTGCTACTTCCACCAACAGATCGCAATCAGCATCTAATGAGTAGGATCTGTCGGTGTTACGAAACCAGAGGCTGAGGGTACCATTACTCACGGACCCCGATGCGAGCGCATTCCATCCTTACTGCCCCATTTTTGTTTAATTCCCATTTATGCCTACCCTGTTTGTGTTGTCTTCCCCAGGCCTACACATTTTTGTTACTACGTAAAGGACAGGGACAACGATCGGCAAAAATCCCGCCCAATTCTCCCGAACTGAGATACAGCAACCATAAGCCGCTGCTTAGCTCAATGAAGGGTAATGATTACTTTCAGTCTTTTAGAGTTTTACAATGTTAAAATATTTATTTATAGGACTAAAAGGACCTCATCGGGTTCTTTTTAGTCCTTCCACCGATTTGCATCCCCGCAGGCACATTAAGGCTATTTGCTCTAAGTCTTAGGACTTCACTTCACGTATATTCCCTTCAAGCTTCAAGTAACTGTGCTTCCTCTGTAGCACTCCCAACCTTCCTATATTATCCTTTTAGAGTCAGTTCAACAAGGCGATCCTGGTGTTGTGTTTGTCTTTTGTGGTTTTGCCATGTATCTAAGGCATCCAAAAATGCTTTGAACTGCCGGCATTTGGAGCTTCTTCGGTCTCCGGACAAAGTGCGGAGGAGTCCTGGGTACCTTTCTGTTTGCCAGGATTGTTCTTTCACTTCAGTTTAAAACTTTTGATCAACAGTTTTCAGAGAAACAGTTTTCAGAGATCATGATTGAATTATTGCAAGGAATGCAGTGTTGCACCTTAGCTATCATCGTGACTCTCTGAGCTCTGTCGATCGTCTCAATAATGGGAGATATAGTTTTTTTTGGTTATTTTCCCCCTTTGCAATGGTTGCATACTAACTCAGGAGCCCAATTGTTTTTTTTTTCATTTTTTTTGCAGCACGCTCTGTCCTCAGCTCTTGGCAGGCCTCGTATCGTAATGAATCATATTCTGCTCGTGCTACTTTCACCGACAGATCACAAGGAGCAACTGATGAGTTAGATCTGTCGGTGGTACGAAACCAGAGGCCGAGGGTCCCATTACACCCGGATCTCGATAAGAGCGCGAGGGCATCTGAGCCGTCCGCCAACCATTCCATCCTTATCGCCCTGCTTTTGTTCATTCCTCATTTCTGCCTTCCCTGTTTGTGTTGTGTACCTCAGGCCTATGAATTTTTATTAATACATAAAGGACAGGGGCAACAAGCGGCGAAAACCCCGCCCATGTCTCCCGGACTGAGCCACAGCAACCATAAGCCGCTGCTTAGCTCGATATTTTCCTCGGCAGATGGCACGCACGACCTTCACGGTCATTATGCTACCCTAGACTCCGTCCCCACAGGCATTTTCGGATGTCCACCAACCCGTCGATTAGAACCTCGCTTCTCTTGAGAAACTCGCTTCACCCCAGACAGTTCGCCTATCAACCCGGCAAATCTACCGAAACTGCTCTCCACAACCTCGTTGAAGAATTTGAAGTGGCTAAGCAATGTCGGACTTAACTATTTTAGCCCACAACCTCGTTGGAGCAATTGGAGTGGCTATGCAGTGCCGGACTTAACTAATTTAGCGCCCTTTTCAACTAATAGGAAGGCATTCGTAAAATTTGAGCGGAACATGGACATAACATAGACAAAAACTCCCCTTCCGAAATGTCTGTACTTCTTAAAGCCCTTAGTTCAGTTACCATAAACCTACGTCAATGAATAGTGGAAAATATGTAGTAAAGAAAGTCGAAAATGGCTGAAAATATTCGACGCCCAATGTGGGGTCAGTGTGATTTCATCTAGTTAATTCAATATTTCGGTTTATTTTACTCCCCCCAATATAAGCTTACGCTTGTGTATAGGAGGGAGGACTGATAGATTTCATACAATATATATAATGAATCCGAAATGAGCACGGTGCCGTTAGTCTTACAAAAAATCCTGTAATCGACCTAAAGCTCCATTAACATGGTCTTGATGTTTTCTTTATTCTCCTTCATTAACCGAGATCGAAATTTATGAAAGACAAAATCGAAAAATTTCGAAAATAGTTAAAAAATGGTGGAAAAGTCCAAAAATATTTGGCGCCCAATGTGCGCTGGTGGTGATTTTATCTAGTCTAGTCGATTTATCGAGAAGTCGATAGAATCATATGATCTTGTCCAGCTTTTCGATAGAAAGGGCAATAGCGCATCTCATTTATGTATCTAATCTCTAAAGAAAATAATTGAGAACAATATTATTTTCTTTAGGTGCGCTCGAGTTCGGTTAAACATAAGCCAACATCCAAATCAAACCGAAGTCACGCCCAACGTGGAACAAATGAAGTGAAAACTCTTTTCAATTGAACAGGAAGTTGCGCCTGCTCTTCAAACTCATTTTATTGCAATTCTTAATTGAAATGAGAACCTTTTTTTTAGGGCGAGGAATTGGAATAAGATACATTAATCAAAATGGCCCCCAACGTGGGGTGTCTAAGGGAATTTTTCCCTAGACTATGCCTGCAAGCATTCATAAATGGTAGCGCTACCGAAGCTCTCCCATTTTTGTTGATGTGATACAGTACAGAAGTGGGGCAGAAATGGGAGCGCTCTGGCAGCGCTACCAATTTATGAATGCAGGCAATAATTTGACTAGCAAAGCAAAATCGTTATAAAATTGGTCAAATTTTTGCCTGGCTCTCTGTCAGGACATTATCTTGGGAACGGCAAGTAAGTTTCATGAAATTTAGTGAGAATAGAGAAAATTTAAAAAAATTAATTATGCAATTTATAACAGTCAAAATGTTGTCCGTCAAAAGTAAAGTAGCGAAATTTTTTTTTATTTTTTTCGAAAACTCAATTTTCTGTCACACTGTGGTTATATTGCACTCATTCACGAAAGCTCAACTCACTCTCGTCACTATAATGTGAATGTGTATTTTTGTATCACACAACATCGAAAGAAAGCACACTTGCACGTGACGTCAACCCCGTCAACCCCATATTAGCCACCTACCGCTTTTCGAATGTGTGTACAAATTGTGTACTTTAGAGAGAGATTAACTCTCTCCGACTATTGGGGCGCAAAACAGTTGTTGAAGCTTTCATGCTATTACTGCGGACTTACGTCATGTCTCACGCGAGGCGGGCGTGCACCGACTGCCTCGTCACTATCACGTGTTTCAAAACGGCATCTCGACGGTCTGCCATGTTGTGCAGGTCCGACTAGTTTGGCGGGTGGGTCTGGCTGGGTGTACTGCAAATTATGTTGATAGTGGCGTTGCCGTATGCCGTGCAATGCGCATCCCGCATCGTCATGGCCGCGTTTGGTGAATGGGTGGGCGTTCAATAATGCCAAATTCGCAGATATAAGTGGCATTAGAACACAAAATTGATTTCGACAGATTCGGATCGGAGCGAAATCGCACGTTTGGTTGGCGTAAAAGTGGGTGCACGATGTTGCCTCATGGGGGATTGTTGTGTTAACGTGTTCCATCACGTGCAGTGTGCAAGTTAGAAATGTGGTCCACGCTTGCTTGGTGACTAGCCAGCCAGCTCGCGAATAAAGCGCGTTCCATAATAGAACATGATGCATCTAGCACATACCGCTCCGTATGTTATTTTAATACCTTAAATTTTTTTTTTAAATTGTACCAAGGAGTAACGCTGCAACCGACTTCTTAGCTTATGTGCACGTTTTCCAGATACACGATTTCTAATCGCATGTACTCGTACACATTTTCGAATCCACGCAACCATCGAACAAGAAAAAGTTACTCGTTCAATCAAGACGTAGTATTTATGATTGAGACGATAAAATAAAGTCATCTGTTAAAGCTTTTAGAGCAAAATTCAAACTATACGTGAAGGAATGAGCAGTAGTGTCGATAGAGGAAGGACTGACTATTAGTGCGCCCAATGTGGGGTCACGAGTATACCACAAAATTCAAGCATTTTGACGGGGATATGACAATAAAATCGATATTTGCATATCATTGTTAGCACGACAGGCCTATTAAAGCCATTGACGTCAACGACGCTGTATCTAATTATATCCTTAATGTGAAACATACTCGTACATACATATTCGTATTCAAGTTTATTTATGCGTGGGCCCGGAATATTCTTTTTCGGTCAATAAATGCGTCGACCTTCACTGCGTGCGTGTATTTTTAGAAAATACGACGCAAGCCGAACATTCTAATAAACACACCGACGAAAGAAAGAAAGTTGGCCCACCCCAGCGGAAAAATAATAATTTACTCACGCGACTGAAAAGTGTATATTAAATGTACGAACGTACGATACGAGTGTGTAGGGGTATGTTAATGAAAAGGTCAAATCCTTCGCATTTGTTAAAGGACTTTTGGGTTATGTTGGAAGTTCTGTACTAGGCATACAAGTACATAATTAGCTCACATATATTTTTATGTATCTTTATGATAAGGTTGAGAGGGCAATAATTAGAAGTCTTGAGAGTTGAAGCTATGTATTTCAAATTATTGATAATTTGGAATTCTCGCAGTGTAGTAGGAGGCAATAAACTAAAGGCCAGCATTTTAGGATGTCTACTTACACTGCTCGTCACCAGAATAGGTTCAACGTTTTTGCAAAAGTAAAATACATAGCTCTACCTCTGTTACCAACCGGGCGATTTGAATGAAATAAATTTTTATCGATTGCCCAAGATGTTGTTAATGAAGTAAAATAGTTTGAGATTTAGAGCACACATTATAATTTTTTTTCTAAAAAACATAACAAAAAGTTAATTTTTTTTTGGTCACCAGAATAGGTTCAAACACAAAATAGTATAAAAATTCATATGTAAAGAAAAAATTCAAGCTTACATTGATTGTAACATAAAAGTGATTAGTTTTAAAATATTTTAATAGTGCGTACTACCTCCTTGGTTCAAAATGACTTCGTAAATCCGGTTTGGCAATGAAGTAGAATAATTTCCAATATCTCGAAGTGAGGTTTGAGCCCACGCCCTTTCAATGGCTTCATTTAGAGTCTCAGTATCTTCGTACTGTCTCCCCCCTTCATACACCCTCCGTGATAAAAGTATTTCTATAATATTAAGATCAGGAGAGTATGGCGGCCATTCAAGCGATTTGACATTTTGACCCTTGATCCACGATTTTACCTCTCTCGCAGTATGAATGGGGGGGGGGGGGGGGGGGGGCATTATCATGTTGAAACGTCCATGTAATTGGTCTAAAAATATTCCAGAAGTGTGGAAATGCCCTTTCCAATACCGATTTGTAAGCGTTCGCGTTCATTTTGGGAGTTAAAAGTTGTAATTCACAAGTCCCATAATATATAATGGCTCCCCGTACCATTACACAGCCGGCACAGCTGTGATGACGACTTAAATAGCTTTCAGGCGTTCTTATATCGTGGAAATAAAAGTTATATCCATCAGGTCCGCCGAGGTTGAACTTTTTTTCGTCGGAAAAGACGATGGTGTGCCACTCCTTATTCCAGGTCATATGCTCTCGAGCAAAACGAAGACGTGTAGCCTTACGAGCACCATTAAGCGGTGTTTTTTTTTAGTTTTAGTCTTTGTAAGTTGCAAGTGTTGCGTATTACAAGTGTTACAGTTGATAGGCTCGCTTTAACACCGCTTTTTTCCCTGATCTTCTATGCAGAATGGCGAGAATTTGACGCAGCTCGGACAATATGTCTTCTGTCTGTTACTGTTGTTGCTGAATAAAGACATCCTTTCATATTTTTTCCATAATTAGCACCTTTTCGGATAAAATTGCTCACAATTTTTCTGGCAATTTCTCGCTGATTTAGGCCACATTCGAGGTAACCTTTTATTTGACCCTTTTATAAATCATCCAGTTGCTTACCGCGACCCATTTTGCACTAAAACCACTCTACACTACCGGATTTGTTAAAAATAAAAGATTCCACACTGTTTGATAGCAACTGCACATCGCAAACTAAATGAATTACCGTTGAACCTATTCTGATGACCCAAAAAAATGTAGTGTTTTGAGTGAACAAAACAATCGAAGCAAGATTTAACATAGGTACAGTCACAGAAATGTCCTCATTTTTCTAGTATCAAGTCTAAACGAAAGAAAGTTTAAAACATCCAACAAAAATGTAATGTACATGTTATACTTTTTGAGGTATGAGAGAAAACGTAAATGAAAATTCTTGAGCCTATTCTGGTGACGAGCAGTGTATAGTTCTCATACTGGGCTTCCTAAATTTTCACAATATGGCCCCGGATTTGAGCTCATCATATGAAATAGACTCTGATAAAGGTGAGTTTATTGTGTATTGTCTTTAAGTTTCATGCATTTGGCATACCATTTTTATTGCCACTCGAAACACTGTCGGTCTGAGGGTCGCCCCACCTGCGGGACAAATAATTTTGTATTGCCGAATCCCCTCCATTTATAATAATTTCTCCGAGCTTAGTGGTTTCGTACAGATAGAAGCACTCTTCAGTATGCAAGACGACCACGAATAGTTGCTCAGAACCGGACCTACTCGTTTCGACTTAGGTCGACCGCCCAGACCTAGGCATGGTAGGTTCGATTTGAAAATATCTAGGTCACCAGGTAGGTCTACAAGTCTGGGTAGATCCGCATGTTTTGAAAGAACACAAAATAAGTGATGGGTAGGCATGTATTTAGGTCCACAAGGTTTGAAAGAACAGAACATCAGGAGTAGGTCTGGGTTGATCAAATATGTCTTTCTTTGATTCAATATGTCAAAAGAATGTTAACTGACTTTTTTTTGTATGAAAATTTCGTTCAATTTTTCTTTTCTTTTTTTTTTACTGGAAAAACTGGCAGGGGGTCATTAAGGCTGCCGACTATGACTCTCGAGTCCAAAATGGCAAAAATAAAAAGCAAAATGAAATCCTGTAAGGCAACCCTTTTTTCTAAAGCACGGCCAATTTCGCTGGAAAAACGGCTAAGGGTCTTTTTCGGGTCGCTAATCACGAATCTAAAGTAAAAAAAAAAAAACAAAGTGGGAATCCGGAATGGCGACACTTTTTTATAAACACGGTCAATCTTGCAGGAAAAAAACTTTGGTGGCCGATTACCAATATGAAGTCAAAATTGGCAAAAAAAAAGAAAAAAAAGAAAGGAGACCCCGGACGGTAACCATTTTTTCCTAAAACTTACTGGAAAAATAACAACCGGGGAACACTCCTGTTTCGCAACAACAAGAGACCCTACATTGTGTGTCCTTCCATCTAGCGGATTTGTGTCTAACAAACAAATGTCAAACTGAGTTGCCGTCGTAGCGCGCAGAGCGAGCGAAGTGAACATTCATGTTTTTGCATTACTGACTGATGTGATGCCTCAAGCGCGAAGCGATCGGAGCCTACACAAGTGACTGTTGCACACAGTGCGAACGTAGCGAGCGTTTATATATTTGCGATACCGAGTGTTGTGATTCCAAAAGAGACTATTCTGCACTATAATTTCTCACAAAAGAGACTATAATTATTCAAGTACAAATCTTGCAAGCACTTGCACACATACAAGACGAAGACACTATTGTGAATCGACAGTTCACGGAACAGTTGACGCACTATGCCCCACGAGGGGTTAGGGCAATTGAGTATAGTCGCAGTGCCTTTCTACTGGGTCGGTAGCTCGACTATTTTATCGCATAGTTGTGCTTGAAACAGTCCGCCGAAGAAGAACTCTTGAAACTGTCTCCACATCAACAATTTTACATCGCAATAAGACATTACTGTAATATATCATAATGAAGCACATTGTGCTAACATAAAGAAAATATCCTTAATATTCATTATAACAGGATGTCCTGAACGCAATCCTGTGTCGATAATTTCACGCAATTTTCCCTATATGTATCTAATTTATCAACTGTCCCCAATTAACATAATAATCATCCATACCCGAACAATCCGACTTTGCAGAATATGTCAAGAATATTATCCAGAACCAGTAACCGGATACCGAAACGTTAAAGAAATTAGCATTTCCCTGACAACTGGAAATTTCCTTCATTATCAACAACAATCACTAAAAATATTCTCGAGGGCACATGGCGTCTCCAATATCGTGTGGCCTGCGACATGAACGAATAACGAGCACATGTGATTTTCTACAGCGTGTCATCAGGAGGTGTGGTATGTACTCTTTCAAGAAGAAGAAGAAGGACCATCGACTCGGGCCAAGGCAACCAACTACGATTTAAATTAATTCGTCATTATAATCAGTCATCGAAAATGCCTGGAGAGGCACCAGGCACGTGGAGCCTCACATTGACCGGGGAGCCTCGGGGTAGCATGTGCCTCGAAACGTGACTGTGAAACGATCAACAGTAAAATTTATATTTTTTTTTAATGAAGCAGTTTGAACAGATTAAAATTTAATGAAAGGTAAAACAAAGGTCGACCGTCGTAGTCGCTGGCGAAATTGAAATTGAACTACGGACCACGTTGAAATGCATGCACTTTTTGATATACTATACCATATGCAAATTTCTGTGGGGTATTTGGAGAAGACATGGCTTTCATTTGAATTAATTGATCAGTATGTTAGGCCAGTAAAATATAAAATTATAAATTAGGGAAAGATCTGGGAATATGCTCAAATATATGTAAACGTAAACGGGCGCGAAATTTTTTTCCTAATTGAACAATACGCTACATTTAAAATATCGTAAGGTATCCTTAGGGTAAGATCTAAAAAAGCTTCGGTTCTGCTGTCTCGTGACTAACGGTACCACGCGCCTATTGATTGTTCATTTTAATTTCAGTGACTGGATAAAATCACACTGACCCCACGTTGGGTGTCAAATATGTTCAAGCCTTTTCACCCAATTTGCGACTACTTTCCACTGCAATTTTTTAATAGTGCAGAATAAAAAAAACGCGACTTTAAAGGGGGGAACTATAGTACATTAGGAGGTTCAAAAAATCCAAAAAAAATTACACAAATAGTTATTTTAACGATCCAAGAATACGCTGCCAAAATTTCAAAGCGAAATTCGCATTCGTTTAGCTTTTATGAGCATAGAACCGAGCGCTCCTCGGGTATAGTCTACAGGCTCGAGCGCACAGCAGGTAGGTCGGAGCACTACCTGGTAGTCGCTTTATGTACTTACGTAGCCTTGCAGCGGAACCCTACTTTTGCATCTTCGTTTTCAAATAACGGTATAGAAGGTACTAGGGGCATCAACACAAAGGATTATTTCGGTTATATTCTGTTTTTCAAACGCGTTTTTCTCAAAATAACTTTTTTTCACATTTGCGGGAAATCTTGCTCAAGAAGTAATGAACCGATCATTATGAAAATTTAAAGTATGATTCTTTATAGAATTGCGAAAAACATGAACCAACTTTTGGGGTGATATTATATTTTTAAGGGTGTTTGTTTTTTTTTTTTTTGAATAATTAGTGAACAAAAATGGTGAAAATTGAAATAATTTTTTCCAGCTGACACCAGTGCGTAACTATTTTTGGCTTAAATGATTCAAAAACAAAATTTCACAAAAGTTGTTCGAAATATGAATAAAATGATGTCAAAATTTGATTGAATTCTAACTAATTCTTTCCACCCAAAAAAAAAAATCTAAAAAATCAGTAAAAATGAGCCTCCTTATGTGGTTTCCCCTTAAGGTAGTAGATTAAGATGGCCTGATGCTAAGGCGCAAAAAAGTTTCGATTTTTGTATCTTGTGTCTAACAGTACCACGCGCCATTTTTTGATTGCCCATTTCAGTTCCATTGACATGATGAAATTACACTCACCCCACATTGGACGCCAAATATTTGCCGGCTTTATCGACCAGCTTCTACTGTAAATTTTCACTGATGTAGTGTCGGAAACAACCTTAATAGTTGAGGAAAAATTTGTAAAATGGAGGAAACAGTTTTGAATCTTTGGAGAAACATTCATAGGGGATTCACAGTAATCAGAAACAGAAAAGTTCTTGCTCCTCTCAGGTGAGGGCGCCTCCCTTTCCCCCCCTTAAACGACTTTCCTTAGTCTTTCGCTTTTATCTCAGTAACTGTTAATCAGCGTAAAACTCAATAAGAACAAAATTAAAGATCACAAAAAATATAATATATAAAAAATGTTCTAACTTTTTTCGTATCTTGAATAGTTTTCGAGATAATCTTACTTAAAAGCAAAGAAAACGCCCCTAGTCAATTGCTCATTTGTTCGCACAAAGTGGTATAAATCATTGTATTTGTATGTACATATTTCGTCAAATAACGAGTTAAATGTTAAACCCACGAGGAAAATGCTAAGGATCGATTTTTTTTATTACTATTTAAATAAGCTTTAATTTGCGATGAGTCAGATTGCCCGTAGGTATAATAGTTACTTAAAAAAAAAGAAGAAAACAAAATAAACATAAATTTCTTTAAAAAAATGTTTTTTTTTTCTTCACCTGTCACACGTTGGCTAGCTGGCGAGCTCACTTGCCCTACAGTTACCGTCGAAACCACTGTGACTAGCAATCTAGCATAAGAAAACATTAAAGAAATCACTCATCACCGTCAGCGCTGGGCGACATTTCGCCGCGGTCTTTGATGTAGTCAGACCTGGCTCGAAGGATCTAATTACTGTTTGGCTGTCGGTGAAGATTGTTATATCGCTGGTTGCCACCTTTTGACTACCAAGGCAAGTAAGGGCTTCGGTAATGACTGCAGCCTCGGCTTGAATAACACTGCAGTATCCAGGCAGACTAAGAGAGGTGCTTATATCAAGTACATCAGAGGGCACTCCCGCCCCCACTCCATCTTCCGTCTTGGAACCATCCATATATGATAGATTTCAGTTGAATTGGGCAGTGGAAGTACGTTCTCTTCCCATTGGTTCCATGATGATATCAGGCTAACAAATTTCTTCTCAAACATGTACTCGGGACGTGAGTGGTGTATTCAGTTGTTGCTGGAACATCAAACTTGCCCAGAATGGCAGCATGTCCTACACTTGAAACAAACCATTGACCTGGATTCGAATAGCCGTAATTGCGGTCATCTGTTTGCCGAAAATGTCAAATGGCAGCAGATTAAGCAGCATGTTCAGTGCTTCAGAGGGAGTCGCTCCAAGAGCTCCACAAATAGTAATGCTGCCTGTCGTTGCCCCTTTCCCCAGCAAAATACAGTTAGCCTCTATATTTAGAGCTGTTCTCCAGGCGACTACCCAAAACATAAGTATAGGACATAAAACAGCTATATAGAACCATGCAGGGAGCAGGCCCACTTTTTACCTATAGCTCTTTTAGTGTCATCATACACTGTCGAACTCGAACTCGAGCTCGAACCTGGTACAAATGTCCTCTGACACACACATATACTTCACATAGGTGTGAAGAAAACCTGTCCACTTGTACTAGGTTCGTGTTCGAGTTCGACAGTGTATGGTGAGACTTACAGGAGTAGCGTGTGACAGAAACCTTATGAACCCTCTCCTGCAAATTTAGTTTCCATTATAATTTCTTTTTCAGAATAAGTCCCAGAAATTTCGTCTTATCAACAAAAACAAGGGTCGTACCCGGCAGCATAGGAGGCACTATAGGAGGTATGCTATACTTCCTTGTAAAAAGAACAACCTCTGTTTTTTGCGGAATAATTTTTAACGCAGAGTTATCAGACCAGATGGTTAATCGTGAGAAGGCATTTTGCAATGTTATTTGCCTTGAAATTTACCCGATATACCAATGGCAATGTCATCCGCATAAGCGATCGCTTTGCAACCCAGTCCTTCCAGGTCTAATAGCAGTCTGTTGACCACCAAGTTCCAGAGAAGGGGTGAGAGCACCGCACCTTGGGAAGTAAGTACCCCTGCCCAGAAAGAAATAACAAACTTACTCGTTTGAAAGTAATGATGGAGTCTAAACTTATATTCGATATGATAACTAACCCTGAAGAATGTCCACTTAATCCTAGCGTGACCCCAATTCTATACATATTGCGTGTCAAGAATATTTTCAGAATTTCAACATAAATTTCCATTTGTCATTTGGCCAGCAATTACGGTCGACGATGCCTGAAATATCGCTTAAGCACTAAACCATCAGCCAATTTGTTATTGATAATGTTGCAAGCGCACATCATACAATTGAAGATTAGCAGACATTAATCGATTGCCACTTTATTTCTGCTGTTTCCTGTCGATTTGTATTATTTTTTTTATGTCCATGATGGAGAGTTTCTATTTTATTCTGCACGATTTCTCCTCCTTATCGGGTCTAATTCAAGAAATATGATAAGAGGATACGATTACACGTTTTGGGTTTGACATTTTTCTGGCAATTGATCGGGGGTGAGGTTCAAAGTATGCTAATATTTTGGTTTTTCGATTGGGAATTTTTAATTTTTCTTCTATTTATTTCTTTCAAATGTTTAATTCAGATCGATATCTTTTTTGTGTTTTGTTCAGTAATGAAGATGCATAGCAGAGTATTTTCACTCACTGGCGAAGATAGCTTTCAGGGCACTGCATTTTTTTTAAGAAAGAAGAAAAGTGAGTAAATATCGAACCAATAACCAATGAGTTAGGTGACGACATTTTCCAATATATCTTCGAAGTACTAATTAAGAACGAGTGGTTGATGAAATACTCGAAGAGTATCATCAACAAAATCATAAGTAGGCTTGTGGTTATATCCCTAAGGTAAAGTCCAAAAAGATTTCCGTTCATGTGCCATGATCAACGATACCACGCGCATATTTGATTGCTTATTGACTAGATAAAGTCACACTGACCCCACGTTGGGCGCCGAATATTTTCAAGCTTCTCGATTATTTTCTACCGTGAATTCTCACTGATGTAAGATAAAGAAAAAAGCCATGAGCTGACCTTAAGGTAGATTAAGGTAGCCTGGAGGTGCATTCCAAAAAGGTTTTGTTTTTGTGTCTTACAACTAACGGTATCATACGCCTATTAGATTGCCTACTTCGGTTTCATCCATCACCAGATAAAATCACACCGACCCCACATTGGGCTTCGAATATTCTCAGGCGTTTTAGGCCGGAATTATACAAATATTTATAACGATACGGCCGACTGGGCCCAGCCAAAAGCACATTTATCTTTCATTGATTAGATAAAATAACATTGAAATATGGGAAAAAATCGTGTAGTTTTCAGACTTGACGTTAGCTGGGTTTCTATCTTTGCGTTGCCCCATAACAAATCATTTCACTTCAGTTTTTTTGTGCTTAAGGGCTTACAATAAACACAAAAGTTTGAATGCGACCTCAAACTCAATTAAAAGTAATATTTAATTAAAAAAGTTACTAGTTAGTAGCTATCGACCAGCTGATTACCTGACACGCTCTCGGTAATTGTGGCCGAACAAAAATTGAAACCTTCTGTAATGGACGGTTTGGTGGGCATCCGAAGACGCCCGTGGGGATGGAGCCGAAGGTAGCAGGTAGCATGAAGGTCGGGTCGCGCCATCTGGCGAAGAAAAAGGCCCCTCAACGAGCTAAGCAGCGGCCTATGCTTGCTGTAGCCCAGTTCGGAATACGTGGATGGGGTTTTCATCGGTCGTTGCCCTGTCCTTTCCGTATTAATAAAAATTCATAGGCTTGAGGAAGACAACACAAACATGGCAGGCAAAAATGGGGCGATAAGGATGGAATGGTTGGCGGACGGTGCAGATGCCCTCGCACTCGCATCGGGGTCCGGGTGTAATGGGCCCGTTGGCGTCTGGTTTCGTACCACCGAAAGATTACTACTGATCAGGTGCTGCCTTCAATCTGCCGGTGGAAGCAACACAACCAGACCAGAATATGGTTCATTACATTTCTTAGACCAAAAGAATTGAAACTATGAGATTTAATCCCATTACATTGCCTAAATGCCGAGTGTAATGCCGGGATTTCGATCACTCTTTCAAATAAAAAATTCTGATAACTTATATACAACTTATTTATTTATTTATATATTTATTTATAAAAAAAAGTTCGAGCGCCCTTATTGAAAACCCCTATATCAAAATCATTCAGTGCCTAACCTTTTGTAATGTAGTTTTTATTGAAAGATTTTCAATTATTCTCTCACTGGTGTTGAAGTATAATAAAATAAACTTTATATCACATTTTTCATGCTGTGAAAAATAAGAGGAAAAGTGATACAAAGTTTGTTTTTGTAATCTAAAATATGTCTGGAACGATATTTTATGCCGGGTTTCCACCAAAGAGACAGTTTTGAAAAACACGGACAAAAACTGTTTTTCTGAACAAAAACACCAATGTTTTGTAAAAACAGAACAGTTTTGAAAACATTTGTGTCTCTAAAAACTGTTTTAGGAAACAAAACACGTTCCCATCGCGAATGGGAAAATGTTCTTGTTTTCTAAAACAGATCAAAGGAAAACACATTTGTTCTTGTTTTTTGTCTGGTTGGTTGAAACACGCACTTTGGTTTTCTGCGACAGCATCCAAGTACACAATCAGTTCCCACTTTAAAGGTTCAAGTTATATAACTTTTAGTTTAATTGAGTTTTTAATTGAGAAATGACCCAATATCTCCGTTTTTTTCTGTTTTAGATGTCATTTATTAAAAAAAACCACAGCTTATTATGAAATTCTCGTCGTCTGACATTTTTTGGGACACATGTTGAACAAGATAAACAGAACTAGAGATAAAGCCAGTCTGTTTAATTGGAACAGTCTGTTTACATAAAACAGAACTGTTTTCAAAAAAACAAAACTTGTTTCTGTTTTTGTTTTTGAAAACAAAACTGTTTTTCAAAACTGTCTCTTTGGTGGAAACCCGGCATTAGATTTCTACCAAACCAGACAACAATAAATGTGTAAGTTTGTTTTTAGGGCTTTGTAGTAAAAATAAGCCCCTTAAAAAATCGGTCGAATGTTTGTCTGTCCATAGAATATCCCACGAACGGCTGAAGCTACATACATAAAATTCGGTGGGAATGTGTAGTAATATTATTAGAATTCACTGGAAAAAGTGATGCGTCGTAATAGGCCGACTTTAAGGGGGCTCCCCTTAGAGGGGAAATTAAGGTCGAAAACATTTCGTCAACTGCTATATCATAAGAAAGGTAACGCCGAGTGCATTCCAATTTTGGCAATTTCTTAAAATTTGAAGAAACGGGAAAAGAAGAAGGGGGGGAAAATATGAGAACAAAATTTATCCAACCCTCTTGCATTTCGAGACCGTTATACTTGCGCAGTGATTCTAACTATTATTATTCCTTCAATTATTATTTTTTTAATTTAATGCAAGCTAGCAATTTGGAATCTCGCCTTAACTTGAATGGCTAAACATCTCCAAGAGTAGGATGGTTCATCTATATTGTACTATAATTGGCATCGGACACTACAAAACCCTCGGATTGCGGGCGAAGCCCTCTACTTTCCGGTTTCATTTATAGTTGCTTTAGAGCTGCCCATTGTTGATTGGTTGATGGATTGCAGACTGAAATATAAATTGTCATAACATTTGATGAATAATTGGGTGATTTATTAAAAACTATTATATATGGTCAACAAGAGCACATTATGAGGCATCTCGTCGAGGTGTTTTTAAATATTTGCTGGAACACAAACCGATTAATAAAACTAAAAATATAAAACGCGACACGAACAACACGTGTTATGCGGTTTGCTTGAAACATTTCATGTTATCAAAATATTCCGATGGAAACGTGAGACACGCAGGCAATACGAGTAGTTGTTTGTTTTAAAATAATCTCTTGGCTGAACTACGTAAATTTATAATGATTCTATTATATTGCGTTTATTATATATATATATACGAGTATGTTATAAAACATTTGTTTGTGTAACTGTAATAGGTGGGAGCGGGTGACTGTTACATAATTCTGACTGACTAACTGACGAACAGATTTTGAAATAAAAGGCGCGTTTTTTTTAACAGCCATACAGAGCAGAGCAGCTTAACACCTCACAATTATACTAACAATTTGATCTGAGCTGCTCTGGATAAAAGGTAAGTGCAAGAATGCTGCTCCGTCAGTATTTCCACTTTTTGAAATGCAGGCGGCGCAGCTGTCGAAGTTTCCGGGCAGTTTACAGTTTGGGAAGCACATAAAATTCATTTCCTATCAATCAAATGTTCGTTTCGTATAATTATATGGAATAGTATAGTAAACATACAAAATGTTTCCTGACGCCTTTCTCTATTTCGAGCATCTTCAGAGTAAAAAAAAAAAACAATGAAGATGCTCGAAAGAGCGAAACGCGTCAGGAATAATAAAAATCGTGGTAAAGGCGAAAAAATTGTATTTTAAATTGAAGTATAATGAATTCGCACAAAGTCGAAATCGAACTGATTTTTTATGGACTATAAAATTGTAGAGTAGGGAAGACGCCGATTGCCATCAAACAATTTGTAGGTACGTATGTACAGGACAAATTGTCTTTGCCTGCATTCACAAATTGGTAGCGCCACTAGAGCGCTCCCATTTCTGTCCCAACTTCGCACTGAATTACAACAAAAATGGGAGCTGGTGGCGCTATCATTTGTGAATGCAGGCATTTGTTTCAAAACTTGGATTTGCCGCTTTCTTGTTAACCATTAATACTACGGACGTCCCAGTCAACTCAAATTAAAGGAAATGAAATTTACCGCCAGGGGGGGAGTATGAGGGGAGAGTTTGAATGGTTGGTTCAAATCATATGGTGACTATACGACGAGTGTTCCGGGGTAGCGGACATAAGTCTCTCTGTTACTTTTTATCGGGTCGTATGTGGTGGAATTACCTCTGGAAATTTAGTGTACAATACATTGTACTCATCAGAAAAACTATGATTTTTTCAATTCATGGGAACCAAGGAGCAATTGATAAAAAGTGTTTTTCAAATTAAATTAGCTCCGTTGCTATTATACTCAATTGCCCTAACCCCTTGTGGGCATAGCGCGTCAACTGTTCCATGTGGCCCAGTTGGCGTTTCGTTGGCATAAATTTGTTTCGGAGAATGTAGTTGCCAGCATGCACCTCATGCACATCCATGGCCACGAACGTCGTCGTAGGTGGGATTCGAACCCGAAACGCCGGTAGTCAAACATGAGACTGATGCCTCAACACACTGGTCGCCCCTTCGTTGCTATTGGCTGCAGGAAAAAAAAAACTCGTGAGATTAAATTTGCAGGAGTGCTCTACAAAAATGAACTTTACATATTTTGAGTTAAAATGGACTCGAACGAAATTATAGGCGAAAAACTGATAAAAGTGCCAGTTTTTTTTTTCAAAATGGGAGCACAGGAGGAAGGGCGGAGTGACACAAACTTGGATTTTTGACTACGCGACCGACCTATACAACATATAAAAAATTCAGAACTACTGCACCTTTTGCAGGAAAAACTCCCAGTCTCTTGGATAAAATCTGCTAATCAATCCTCTGGACTATTTTCGGGCACAAAATCAAACGCAAACTCATCTAGACTCAAAACACGTGAGCCTGCACATTATCTAAGCTCGAAAAAGTTTCATATAATTCAATGAGAAACAAAAAACTGTATACATCCTGCATTTTACACGTTTAAGACATAAAAAAATGTAAAAACAAACAAATATGTATTATGGATAAATCACATGAGGCGTCAATCATGTGCTGGTGCTTCTGCCGTTTTTTTCGATAGGAATTTAAAACCCCATCAGTCTGAGCACGTTGTCAAAAACGAAACTGAAATTTAAATTGTAAGCGTGCGTTACCGTCCTCTGTTGTCCATAAAATACGATCTGTAAACAATTCCCCGAATAAACAAAAGAATTTATTGCATTAAATCGAAAAATTAAATCGAGTAAAACAAAAAACGTATCATCAACGGAAAAACAATGTCACAAGTTTAGAAAATTTAATTCCGGTGGCGAAAAACGTGACCAATTACTGGATTTGTAAAGCATCTCGTATTCCGTGTCCAGTACAGAAAAGATTTTTGCTTAGCTTGGAATATGCTAAACAATTCTGATAATATACAAAATGCCGTGACCACACGAATAAAAATAGGACACGCAAAATGCGAAATGACGACTCGTGAAACAGAAAGGGAGTTTAAATTGCAAATTTTCCATTTGATGGTGATGGTCAGAATGTTATCAAATATCTTCTAGTTGCTAGGAGTACGAGAGATGAGTGCAAAAAAGAACCATAAATTGAAAAAATAATCGGGATTTTGGACGAATACTCGTATAACAATTAAGTTTTGCTAGCCTACTAGTTGTTGCAGGTCCAGCGAGATGAAACTGTTCCATTGTTCTCTCATTGCATAATTTTCATGATTTCTGTATGGAGGACGGTTTTTTAGCATATGAACTTCTTAAACTTTTTTCAGTTGTGACCCTATTTTGCCATCAATTTATCATCATCATCAATTATCTGGATGGGTAGAACGTCGATTTAACAAGCGATCGATGCGTTTAAAAGGAAAATCCTGCAGAAGATTGTAATGAGCTATATTCCGGTAGTGCTGCTTCCACCGGCAGATCGGAGTCAGCATCTGACGAGTACTGATCGGTCGGTGGTACGAAACCAGAGGCCGAAGGTCCCGTTACACCCGGATCCCGATGCGAGCGCGAGGGCATCTGAGCCGTCCGCCAACCATTCCAGCCTTATCGCCCCATTTTTTTATTATTCCCCTGTTTGTGTCGTCTTCCCAAGCCTATGAATTTTTATTAATACGTAAAGGACAGGGGCAACGAAACCCCGCCCACACGTCTCTCGAACTGAGCTACAGTAGGGATAGACCGCTGCTTGGCTCGTTGAGGGGCCCTTTTTCTTCGCCAGGTGGCATGGGCCGACGGTCACGTTCATTATGGTACCTTAGGCTCCTTCTTCACGGGCATCTTCGGATGCCCACCAACCAGTCCGTTACGAAATCTTTGGACCAGTGAAGGAAGGAGACGTATTGCGAATCTGATAGGACCATGATTTATGAACTGTTTCCCGATCTACGTGGTTCAAAATTGATCAAATTTCGGAAAATGGAACGGGCTGGCCATGTCGAACGAATGCACGATGACAGAAACCCGAAACGAGTGCTAAAGGACGAAACCCAGGGAAATCGACCGCAAGGAAGCCTCGTGTACGATGGGAAGACTCAATTAACGCAGATTGCGAAAAACTTCTACGATTTTCGAACTGGAGGACGCGGACGCTTAATCTAGATAGTTGGAGGAGCTGTATCCAGGAGGACAAGGCCCGACTCGGGCTAGGACGCCAATGATAATGGCTGGGTTCAGAAGTTACCGAGCAATCGGGACCGCTCGCGAGCAACTAGTTGGTTGTGCAGTCTGCGCCTGCTGAACGCCACTCTTGTTGTCACACAGTCTTTATATAAAAGTCAAGGAGAAAGAAGAAAAGCGTGAGAGGTGAGCAGAAATAGTTCTTGCTCGGTCATCATTTGATCATGATCACTTGAGCAGAAGTTGCTCGGCACCTTCTGAATCCAGCCAGTGACGATGACTACACTTCGCACTCCATTTTTCGATTTAAAACGAAAAGGAGAATATGAATACTTCACTAATTGCAATTGGAAGCCAGTATTTACAATGGGATGGAATGACGAATAATTCAAAAAGATGTTTCACCCTATGAGGGGTCACCAAGTGATCCATACCTTACGAAACGAAGCGTTTAGCAAGACTTGGTAAACAGTAGAATAAATGCATATGAGAAAATTCCAACGTGAGGTGAAGCAATTTTTGCGTGGCGTGAATCTGTAAAAATTTCTGCTTGTGCTAACTGCAAGCATTGATTTCTATTTGTGTTGTTTCCTTCCCCTTTATGCAATTTTTACATGATTGCTCCCCTATTCCTCATCCCGAACTCCGATTAAAACATCGTGTGCTCTGTGTATACACGCATAACGGTGTGCTCTATCTTATAACACATTGTAATTTGCCACGTGGAATAAGTAATCCTTGTTTTGCGCCTAGAATATCGGCACGGAAAATTGTGCTCGGACATGTGACTGCCGAATAAATGACTACGAATTTGCATACGTCGCGTCGTAGGGCAGATGAATAGTAAGAATGTGTAGGTATTAGATAAGCTGATAGTGATATGATGGCACTTTATTCAATCAGCATATAGAAATGAAAATCTTCATTGGCAATTCTTAAGGTCGACTGATTGATAGCGTCAAGGCTGTATAACAACGGCAAGCTAGTCCATGTGATGCAAAGGACATGTGCTACACGTTGTTTTCATACAGAATTGCATATATTGTAATATTTATTCAATTGCACGTTTCTGACGTGGACACAACCACATCGCACACAACCACGACCGAATTTCCATCGAACCATCAGTTTCAATGGAACGTGTGAAAGAAAAATTCTCATTTCCATCGTTCTATAAAATTGATGGTTCGATGGAAGTTCGGTCGTGGTTGAGCACGATCATGCGTGGCTAACCTAAAGGTCGCCATCCATGAACGAGCACAACCACGACCAAACTTCCATCGAACCATCAATTTCATAGAACGTGTCGAAAAACAATCCCGCTATTCCCACCGTTCTATGATGATGATGGAAGCTTGGTCGTGGTTGTGCTTGTTCATGGGTGGCGACCTTTGGCTTTCGATTGACATATGAACCAGCTTTGTAGAGTCAGTAATTATGCCAGGCGGGCGTTATGGGGCGCAAAATCATCCGAAATGGCGTCACGCCTCGACGCCATGTCACAATCCCCATTCAATACAATACATTTTTTGATCCTTTACCTAACGAGTAATTGGTGTAATTGAATTTTCGGTTGCAGTCGATAGATTCGGAGCTGCAACTGCAATGCTAAACTGTATCCATTTTTTTTTAGAGTGGTCCCTATTCTAGACGTGTCAACGTCAAAACGTGCATTTAAAAAATAGTACAATATTATTTTACATGTATGTATTAAAACAACGCATCACATGGACTAATTTGCTGTTGTCCTTGTTCGCCGAAGACTGTAAAATGTACAAACTCTTTTCGGTTTTTTCATTGTTTGCATCGGTTGCTAAATTTGACCCACAACTGCCTAATTTTAATCTAATCTTGAATTTTTTTTTTGTTTGGGTAGTAATAGTAGTGGATAGAGAAATAAGCTTGAAGGTTGATGGTTTTCGCTGGAACGTAAGAACCTTTTAACCCCGTGCTTCTCAAACGGTGTTCCGCGAACAATAAAAAAATATGCAAATGCAAATTGAATTGAATGAAATTGAAAGTTTTAACAAAAAAAAATCTTTACAAACAATACGTTTACAAAAATTTTTGCGAGGAAGTGTAATCACAATCAGTGCACTGACGGGGCAGCATCTGCGCTGGAATCAAAGTATTCCAAAGGATTTGATTCACCTTAGCAAAGACAGTGATTCCAGGCATAATATTTCATCATCGTTTTTTACATCGAAAAGTACTTGTCATGAAGAAAATGCCCAAAGAACTCGATGACTTATTCAATTGCCCAAACCCCTTGTGGGGTATAGCACGTCAACTGTTCCATGTGGCCCGGTTGACGTTTCGTTGGCATAAACTGGTTTCGGGGAATGCAGTTGCCAGCATGCACCTCCTTAGTAGTAGTTTCCATGGTAAATTACAAAACCGCTGAAAAGCCGAATTTTTAAACAACTTTGCTCATCAATGGATGCAAAATACGAATTTTTGCTTGTGCATACAGGAGTATTGTGGCTATCACGTGGCAAAATTTTAAATCGCGTCCTGCAATTAAAAAATGAATTACAGGTTTTTTCGAAACAGAACCACATGGAACCTTTAAAGGACATTTCGAAAATGACAATTGGTGCAATAGTTTGGCGTATTTAGCTGATATTTTCGCTTACTTCAATTTTGTAAATACATACAAGCATACAAGGAAATAATGAGAACGTTCTTTCATCCGCTGATAAATAATGTGCAATGAAAAAATTTGCTATGGAAGAGACACGTGACAGAAGGGAACACTGAAATGTCCACTTCTGTGCACGAAACGAGGGAATCATTGCTTTGATAATCGAGCATTTAATCACAATAAGCGAAAATTTAAAAAAATATTTTCCTTTGTTAAATGCGGCACAAACGTATATTGACTCGATTGACGACTTGTCTATATTGTGGTAATTCATTTTATACACAAATGCACTTTTATCCTTGTAGTCCATTCGGAACTGGACATCCTACGGAACGAAAAGGACATCCCTAATCCTAATCTTCCTTCAACTCGGTAAAATCATGTCCAACTTCAAAAAATGAACCAAAAGGGTAGCGTTAAACCCGATCATAAAAGGACTACACACCAAGATTAAGGAAAACGGACTCACACTGACCAAAGCGGACACGGGTAACTCGATTGTTGCTTTACACAATAAGGAATAAATAAATAATAAATAACTGGCGCAACAATCCAATTTGAACCATGGCCTCGAGATGAGTTAGCATCATCTCATTTTCTAGATCGTGACGGTACGTCTTGTGCAGAGGTGTGTGATCAGCAACACGCTCAACCGAGTTATTTACCCCATATATGGGTACTCATTTAACCGCTGAGTGGGCTCATAGTCCGACACGTAAATCCACTTTTTCATCGAAAACTACCGCATTCAGTAGGAATCGAACCGGGGCCCAGTGCGTAGAAGGCGAACGTGCTAACCGTTGCGCTATCCGGACTACACACAATGAGGAATACAAGACCGAAATGCAACTAGCTATCTCTTAGTTTAACACAAAATAACTAAAGAAAGACCCGACACAAAGGTTCCTGAGAGATGTGAAACAGTCGATTTCATTAGCTTCCGCCCTCTTCTCCAAGGAATATGAGAGACGGAAAGTAATGCCCATGAATGTCGAAGCCACGAAGATCTATGGCTTGATAAAGGTTCACAAAGAAGGAAACCCTTGCCGCCCAGTAGTTCCTTACATGACAGCACTACCATACGAGAAATTACGTCAAATGTCCGATTTCGAACACAAGAACGGAGAACTAAACTCCGTGAAACTGACATCGAAATTACAGGCCCTTCCTCCTGTAAAGGAATATTTCAAACTCGTTTCATTTGATGTATCCAACATGTTCTCCAACATACCATCCAACGAATGTCCCGCGTTAATTGAATCTATTCTAAACACCAACACCAGTTGCCCACTAGAGAAAAGTGACATAATGAACCTACTCAAGACGTGCCTCCAACAAAACTATTTTCATTTCGAAGGTGAGGCGTTCATATAACGTCCACGTTTACTTATGGGCTCCCCATTAAGCCCCCTCTTGGCTGAAATCTACATGGATAACTTCGAAACTATCCTCCACCCTGTCCAAAAAACATATCGCCTTTTGGTACAGATATGTAGATGATATCCTTGTAGGTTTTAGAGGTTCAAACAGACAACTGGGTGAGTTTCTCACATTCTTGAATATGGTCCACAAAAACATTCGGTTCACTCTTGAGAAAAGTGTAAACAATACCATCAACTTCCTTGACCTGACAATTTGGTCATGCAAAGTGGCAGGATGCAGGTCGATGGTCCACCGCGCGTTCCAGATTCCTATGTCAGAACCTAATATAGAAAGCGAACTTAACATCAAAAGAAATATAGCTATGAACAACGGGTTTCAGCGCGACATGGTGGATAGCCTCATAAAAAAGAAGAGGACGGTAATAATCAGGAACATGGTCTATCCTAAGGACCCAACAGAACGAATTGAGCACTACATCTTACTTCTAGACACCCCCTTCCTCTCAGAAAAAGTTGGAAACTTGTTCAAAAAAGATAACATAACCCCAGCCTTTCAAAGTGGTAACACCCTGGGGAAGAGACTTTTAAATGCAAAGCCTCGATCCGACAAATATATAAAAACCTGGGATATACAAACTCGAATGCATAAAATGTTCGGCAACATACGTTGGACAAACAGGCTGATCGATCGAGGTCAAATTTAAAGAACATATGAACGGTTCTAACTTCTCAAATTTTTCTGAGCACCTAAAAGAAACCGGTCATAAAGTTGGGAATAATTTTCAACCCCACGCATGTGCGAAAGGGGAAAAACTGAACCTACTAGAGGCTCTAGATGTCAATAGATCTACCGAACTACCATGAAAATCCGTCTTAAATGATCAATGATTAACCCTTCACGACTCTTCAACCTTAAATACACATCTTGAGTTCCTTCTATATACCGTTTTACGACTACCACCTCACCCATCGATCCTTTCATTTTTTATGTCTACGAGTATATACGATAGTAGTAGGTACGTAACACCATAATGACTAGAGATAAGAATGTTGTATAATGACTAAAACATGTGACAAGAAAGTGTTATTTTGTACTGAATTGTAACACGTAATTTATCCATTCCTCTGAAGACGCTCGAAAGAGCTAAACGCATCAGAAACAAAAAATAAAAATAGTGGTCAACACAAAGTAAAAAAGTGCATTTATGTATAAAACGTATGTATATTGAATAAGAAATCCGTTTGTTTCTTCCAAACTTCCCGGTTTTACTTTCCACGAAAAAACTGTTCAGAGTGAGGTGTTCCGAGACATCAAAAAGATTGAGAGCCACTGTACCTAGAGACCGGCATAATTAAATTCCACATCGTTTCGTGCAAAATCTGAATTTTATTTAAAATCTCTTTTAAAAATATTACCACTAACATTGTGCACATTATTATTAATGTAGTAATGGCTGAACAAAACAAAAAAAAACACTACAAACAAAATTGATATAACAAAAACAAAAAAAAAAACTGGGACGACATTTCGTTTTTGAAGTACATACTAACGTATAAGTATATATTTATATCGTTGTTTGTGAGTTCGCTATTTACGGCACTTTGTTTTTAAGTTAAGTTTTCACATGCTTGCTCATTTTAAATGATTTTTTTTTACTAAAATCTAGTAGCACTACTAGTAATTACTTATTAAATGTTAAACCAATACCTTGTTTTTTTTTTCATCGATAGTTTCTCCTTTCTTCATATCTTACAATTTAAATCTGTTTGTTTTATCACAATTACACTATTGTTTTGTGAATATGCAATTGTTTTCTTTTTTTTCTGTACGTATTACAATAAGGTAATAAAAATGAAATCAAAAAAAAATATATTTAAGTTGTGCAGTAGAGCCCCTGTTAACCGACTTCGGATCACCCGGTCCACGGATTAACCGCCCTATCCCATGGAAAAGAGTTTTTTTCTCTTCTTCAGCGTATAATAAGATGGCCATTGATTGTTTGATGGGCTTTTACTAGAAAGTTTCTGGGAAATAAAACGCGAGATGACGAGACGTTTAGGTGTGAAATGACTAAGTGTTGTAGCTTGCAGAACCCTTCCCTTCACTTCGCTAATGGACTGCTAATAAAATGTTAATTAATTGTTAACATACTGTTGGTGGACTGTTATCATTCTCTTAACATACTGTTAATGCACTATTAACATACTGTTAACACAATGGCGCTTCCAAAATCAGTTCCAATGTTAGTGACCGTGAAAAAATGTCCAGAATGGTCAAAATGGTGAGCGTAGTGAACCCTAGGTGAAAGAGCGAGCGAAGTGGGCTCTTTCTGCCAGCTAGATGTTCGCGGGAGACGTCTAGTATACAATAAAATGCGATAACATCTTATTTGCTTGTTTATTCATAATACCTTAATATGAACTATGATGAAATATGCAGGTTAGTTCGATTTTTCACGGGATCCTCGAATTAACTGGCTATACGGCCGGGGTCGTGGTCCGGACCAGACCGATTAAGAGGGGTTCTACTGTATGTTTAAGTATAAATATTACTGTTTTCTTTTTTTTTCAGTCATGCATGAATTTAAAGTGTGTTCATTTTGTGTTTATATTTGGGATCATCCCTCTTCTCTCCATGCATGCATTAATATCATATAATCTAATAAGGGCCGCAATTAAGATTGTACACCGTCTTCTGGTATTAAATTTTTATGTGGCGTGAAGTTAATGACTTCATTGAATACCAGCTCTTTCCAATTATCAACAGCTAGATCCATGTCTTCGAAACTTTGATCGTATGCGGCGGATGTTGGCTCATCCGTGGGATCGGCATATTTTTCCATATATCTGTAAGCGAAAGAAGATTTTGAATTAGTTTTGAAATGGGAAACAAAGTGGAGTAGGATCTAAATATGATGAAATCCAAAGTTCCACAATTAGTTCAGTCAGTTCGTATCAAAATATGGCTGATCCGAGAAAAAAATGCAGAAGTCTTTTTTTTATCGATTTTGGTTTATGCTTTTAGAGGTGCAGAATCCGAATTTGAACTTTGTCCCTTAAAAAAAATACGACATCATAATGAAAATTGGCAAAAACCTGACAGAATTTTTGGTTTGGGCGCTAGAACGCGTTGAAATTTGGGCAATATTCGACCGAGCAACTAAATCGAGGAAAAATTCCTTGTATTTTAACGGTGAGTAGCGGGGAGCTTCGTGAGCTCTTTGTGGAGTTGTTTTGAATATGTAGCGTCAACCCTGTCTACCTCAAAAAGAACCAGCTTCATTGTGATGCCTAGTTTACACGATCCCTTATTAATGATCATCATCATCATCATCGTGGCGCGACAGCCCGACGTCGGGCCTTGGCCGCCTGGATCATTGTCCTCCAATTATCTCGGTCACGTGACCGCGTCCTCCAATTTTGGGAGCCCAGCAGCTGCGCGGCGTCCACACCTACTGAGCTCTCCCAACGAGATCTCGGTCGTCCTCGCAGTCTCGCTCCGTCGACTCGTTCTGCATTCATTACTCTCTTAGGCATGCGATCATCGTCCATTCTTTGTACATGCCCTGCCCATTGAAGTCGTTGTAGTTTGACGATTTTCGAGACTTGCAGCTCATCGTACATTTCATACAACTCATGGTTGTACCGGATGCGCCATCCATCTCGATCGCAAACAGCCCCGAAAATTCGCCGTAGAACCTTACGTTCGAAAGTGTCTAGCATGTTTTCGGAGGCTTGAGTTAGGGTCCATGCTTCGCAGCCATAGCATAGCACTGGTCGTATAATGGTTTTGTACACGCGGAGCTTCGTGTTTCTGTGCACATGTTTCGATTTCATTATGGGGAGAACCGAGAAAAAAGTCTTATTAGCTAACTGTATCCGTCGCTTGATTTCGTCAGTTTCGTTGGCGTCCCTTGACAGATTGCAACCCAGGTAAATGAAGTATTTCTCCATTGAATCTCAGCCAAAACTTCGTCTATCAGTCTCCTCAGGCGACATCCACTTTGTTTTCGTTCCACCAACTTGCAATGAGTAATGATTGTCCCTTATGTCTTTATTTGCGAAATAAATTAGTTGTAAGACTAGTAGTTATGAATTCATTTCTTTAGACAATTTTGTTGCTGTGGAAGCCTGCTTATTGAACTTGGAAATTTGTTAATTTCATTTGGAAAAATACTTTTTTTGATTTGGAAATTAATTGCACGGAAAATTATTCATTTGAATTGGAAATTTATTTATTTTATTTAGAAATTTACTGCCAAATAATTTCAATTTAAAATCCACTATTAGTCAAAGGCGCGAAATACTATGCGACGCCCGGTGACCTAGGAATGTTCCAAATACAAATACTTACTTGTGTGCTAATGCCTGTTCGGCTGTTATCCGTTTCTCCGAATCTAATTCGAGCATTTTCTCCAACAGATCGATTGCTAGAGGATTTGCACCACGGAAAACATCTTTGAAACTGCGTTTCCTCATGTTCGGTAACGATTTGATATAATTCCGAGCCTAGAAAATACATCAGATATTTGTTAGTTTTGCTTGTGTTTTGTTTGTTTAAATGTTCAGTATGAGTATGTATGTATGTATAAAAGAGACTAACAGACACACAAAGAGTACATGCGCTCCATTACCACTCGAAAATAGTAGGTCAAGCGTTTTCACATTTTTTTTAATACATAAAAACACTTTTATATTATAGAGACTTGTGTAATGCTTATACTGAAGGGAAAGGAAATTTCAACACGTCGAAAAGCACTTACACGAGGGTAAGGTGAAAAGTTCTCGGCCTGACACAGAAATACCGTTACAATCAGCAAAAATTTATGTTTCCTGCCTGGATGCACGTGTCACTAGTTCGTATGACAACTTCCAAATTGTTCTCTCAAGTAGTTTGTTTACACGAATTTTTGCAGTAGACGTCTTACGTGTTTTTCGTTAAAATGGAGAAACTTGAATATCGTGCAGTCATAAAATTCTTCATTTTGGATGGATTAACCCCTAAGGAAATTCATCCAAAGTTAACAAAAGTTTACGAGGGGTCGGCTCCTTCGATGTCAAACGTTAAAAAATGGGCAGCTGAATTTAAACGTCCTTCGAAGACGACTCACGCAAAGGACGGCCAAAAACCGCAACCACACCGGAAACCATCGAAAAAGTGCATGATATCGTGTTGGACGATAGGCGAATGAAAGTGAGTGATATTGCTGCAGAGGCTGTGGGGATATCTGAAGAAAGGGTGTGAAACATTTTGCACAAAGAATTAGAAATGCGAAAACTCTGCGCATGATGGGTACCGCATTTGCTGAATGCCGATCAAAAGCAAATGCGCAAACGATTTTCGCAGCAATCTTTGTGCCGATTTTTTGCGGCGATTTCTCACCATGGATGAGACTTGGGTCCACCACTACACGCCAGAAACGAAACAGCAGTCGAAACAGTAGGTGGAAGCTGGTGGTTCAGCGCCAAAGAAAGCGAAGTCTATCGCATCTGCCGGAAAGGTCATGGCCAGCATGTTTTGGGATACGAAAGGGATCCTGTCAATTAATTACCTGAAAAAGGCAGAACAAAAGGCGACTTTTACTCAAAACTTCTTGACCAGCTGGATGCCAAAATTCGCGAGAAGGGGCCTGGCTTGTAGAAGAAAAAAATCATCTTTCACCAGGACAACGCACCTGTACACAAGTGTACGTTGGCGATGGGAAAACTGCGGAATTTGGGGTACGATTTGCTCGACCATCCCCCTATTCTCCTGATTTGGCACCCTCAGACTTCCATCTGTCCCCAAACTTGACGAAATTTGTTCCTGGGAAGCGCTTCGCATCCAATGAGAAAGTTGATAGGGCCGTAGTAAAATATTTTCACAGCTTTCCAGACTGTCACTTCCGGGAAGGAATACTGATGTTGCAGAAATGCTGGACCAGGTGTGTTGAAGTCAAGGGAGATTATGTAGAAAAATAAAATCATTTTTTAACTAAAAATCGCAGTCTTTCATTGTCAGGTCGAGAACTTTTCACCTTACCCTCGTAGACCGGGATTTCATTTGAGACGAGTGCCGTGTTGTTTTCCATGGCCGGTTTTTCTAGCTAGTGGTTTTCTATGAAACTTCTCTAGAACGGACACATACGTGGAATGAAGTGGACATCGAGGGAGCGTTCATTAATGTTAAACCTAGTGCAATCATCGAAGCGCTCTTGAATCTGCATGTCGATGACTCGATTTGCAAACTCATTAGCTGTTAACATCTACGAATATACGTATACATCATCCGTCAGCAGATATGTCTGTAACTTGTTAAGTGCAAAGACTAGCAGCGATTGCCACAACGGGGGCCTTTAGAACAACTCCTTCAGCCAGCTAAGATACGCTACTAAACTTGCTCCCGCTTGACATATTTGGCAAACAAGTGGCAGGGAACACGGCCTTGCGCCTCCGCGAAACAGGCCAATGGCGTGCGTCGGGTACTGACCACTCAGTTATTCTGGGCAATCTGGATCTCCTTTCTGGAAACTGATTTCACTTCTCCTAAACACGTTTTTGGCATAAATTACCCCAGCCTGATTCCGTCGAGGAGCCTCTGGACTGATAACGTACCCTTTACCCTCAACTCCTTGGTCATCTACACGGATGGCTCTCAGACCGTTAACGGCGCTGGGGCTGGTATTTACTCGGAGGGACTGGGAATTAACTGATCCTACCGTCTTCCCGATTTTTGTAGTGTCCTGCGGGTACAGGTTTCGGCGATCTCGGAAGCTTTAACCTGGTTAAGGAGTCATGTCGTGACTGCGAGAGACATTACTATGTGTTCTTACTACATCGAAAACTATTCAGAAGTGCCGCTCCGCCCTCACAGAGATGGGTTACTTCTTCAACATAACCCTCTGCTGGATACCGAGTCACAGTGGCTTTGCGGGCAATTGTAGGGCGGACGATCTTGCTCATAAGGGGACAACTGGTGTTGTCGATGGGGACCGCATTGATATTAAACTGCCAATTGAATCATGCAAATTGGCAATTAATAATACTAGACAGCTCACGGCAGCACTTGCCAAACGACAAGTATGATTTGGCAGAAATTCGATTCTAGTCGCTCTGCCTCTTTGCTGTCACTGAATAGAAAGCACATTGGCAGGGTGGTGGGGACTATCACAGGGCACTGCCCCATCGGTGTGTTCGCATGGAGGTTCCGTCTTCCTCATAATGACTACTGCAGGAGTTGTGAGAATGCGGATGAGGAGGAGAGCATTTGCACCTTCTATGTCACTGTCCAGCATTGGCCATCAGAAGGAAAAAAATCCGGGCCTCCTAGTTTTACTGTGACTTGGAGGACCTCAAGGATATAAGCCTGATACAGTTCAATCGATACATTGCCAGTACATGCCGGTTCGGGACCTAGGTTTCTTTTTAGTGAGGTGAAACGTTATTGGTGGTATCACAATGTACCCAGAAGTGGTCTAAGTGTGCTGTGTCGCATCATTGCAGCCCCTTAACCTAACCTAACCAAATTGTCACCTTACACTGCCGAACTCCAACTCGAACTCGACCATGTTAAATGTGGACCGGTTTTCTTCAGATTTATGTGAAATGTGTGTGTGTCTTGAACTATTCAGAGGACATTTGTACCAGATTCGTGTTCGAGTCGGTAGTGTATGGTGGCACTAACGCACTAGGACTTTGACATTCCGCAACGTTATTAGATGTTTTTAGGAAAACACAAATCACAACGGAACACTTGTTTTTCGCAGCTGCGGATATAACCCGCAGCATGATAAACAAGCCTTAGTTAGATTTAAAGTAATCGACCATTGCATTTATACTGTTTGCTTGTGAGCTCTACGGGAAATATGAATTCCAAGATTTGGACCTGCACTTTTTTCCGAATGAATATATGATGGAGCAACGACTAAAGTTAGATGCACAGTTGGTGAGTCTGAAGAATTTCCAGTTCAAGTCGGAGTTCACCAAGGCAGTGTATTGAGTTCTTTGCTCTTCAACATCATCATGCTCTATTTACTAACACTCATTTCCGACAGCCTGGAAATATCCCTTCTCTTCGCCGATGCCATTGTCCTGGGTAGCAAAGACATCGTTGCTTTGCAGGCTGCACTGACCAAGTGGTGTTAGATACTGGAGGATCATGGACTGAGGATTAGCATACCAAAGACAGAGTATCTTTGCTGTCCTTTCTCAGATCTAGAGAGACCGATACCAGATATCTACATTAAAGGAGAGCAGCTGAAGTCCTGTACATGGTTCAAGTACATGGGCTCGATGGTCAATAAGGAAGCTTCCTGCGATATCGCATCAGTGTCGGTTGGATGAAGTGGCGAGAAAACTTTAAAGTTTTCTGCGACAAGAAGATGACACGAAAGCTTAAGGGCAAGTTGCACAAAACGGTCGTACGTCCCGCACTCATTTATGCGTCTGAATGCTGGAATATGTACAAGACATACGATAGTAAAATGACTTCGACTGAGATGAAAATGCTACGGATGTCAGCTGGTGTGACCAAAAACGATCGTATCAAAAGTACCTACATTCGAGGCAGCTTGTTTTTTGAGCAACCGATCACTGAAAAGCTCGAAGATCGTCATATGGATTGGAATTGCCATGTTCTACGGCGTCCGCCTGAGAACCCTGTCATGAAGGCACTATCAATGAATGTTCCATTTGCTGGACCCAAAGCCCGAGGCAGACGAAAACACACGTGGATCGATCAGATGAAGCAATAACAACGCATTAATCTCGCCGATGATACGATCCAAGACCGAGCTGCCTGCAGAAGGAAGCTGAGATTATACCGCCAGAATGGGCGAAGTGCCAACACCACAGGCAAAGCAACGCGAAGCCGCAGAGTGGTATGAAAGGGCAAGGAAGAAAAAAAATGGTCTGGGCTTATAACTAACTCTAAAAATAAAAAAAGCACTTAGACCCTTCAGAATTTTTCAAATTTTCAATTTTTATAAGAATGGCTACAATAATCTCTTTTAAAATACTCGCACACTATTCTACGTAACAGGATTTTAGGATTGATTTAATTATTTACGCTACATAGCCCTAATAATGAAGAGTGTCATAGTGAAAAGCGCACCAAAATGCCAAAGAAATATGTACAAATATTACCACAACAAAGTAATTCAGCCATGCATTAATTATACGCGAGTACATATATGTAACAGAAAACAACTACACAGACCGACAACTAAATAGCACTTTTCTGATTTTTTTTTTTGTCCATAAAACAACAAATACCTACCTCCTCGCTTGTTATCTTATTCATTAGGTCTGGCTCAGGTGTACCACACAATACAAGTATTCTTGTTAAATGATCAAGATCTAATAATTTAATTGATTAAAATCAAAATTTCCAATTTGATTTTTGTTGTTGTTGTTGTGGTTTATGAGCATGTTAAGGCGTTATTTTGGTTTCTTATTATGCTTTTGTATAAAAAATAATAATCACTTTTACGTTCCAAACAAATGCTCTAAATATCGTGCAATTTGCAGAGAAGAAACAATTAAGATTGTACATAAAACATTATTTGATATTATTTATTAATTAAAAAGTAAAATAACGTAAAAATTAGGTTTCAGTTTTAGTTTTTTAGTAGCACATGCAAAAGAGTAGGCCCAACAATTGGTCTTTTATGTAAGAATTTCAGGAGCACAGGACACCAACAAAAGAGTAAAGACAAGTTTACAACACATTTATAGTAAATTTAAAAGGAATAAAAATAATAATTAACTTACACTTTCTGATGAAATTTTCATCATAAAGTCATCAGTTGGTGTGCCCAATACTTCTATGATTAGGTTCAATTGATGAATGTCTATATTGATTTGACTAAGTTTGAAAATTACATGCAGTAAATAGGATAATATTGGATAAATACGAATGATAAAATATTGATGTAAGTTTATAGTAATATAAATATGTGTACATGTACACGTAATCTGTCCAAATGTTGTGACTGTAGTCAAATGGTTTCATCAACTGATAGTTTTCTTGTCGGAAGGTGGGTTTGTTAGTGAAACATCGTATTTCCAAAACGAGATCGAGTTGTTGCTCTTCGTATATAATACTGTTTCGAAAGCTAACTTGCTTTCTTCTCACAGTTCCAAGAACTGAGCAAACGCACTGCATTACTAACCGACATTTCTAGTTGAATTTATTTATATTTACAAAAGTCATTCGGAGTGAGATATATTGAATATAACATTGATAAAATAAATGTGCAAAAAGAGTCTATAAAGTGGAACACATATGTAAATATATTGTAGAAATAATTAGTGACATCCATATGCAGGTTACATAAATGCATGCAATTTTCACTGAAAAGTAATTCGCACTTGCACGTTGCAGCAAACTTGAATACATACACTTAACATTATTTAAAAACCAAATCAGTAGGGCTAAGCATGGGTCGTGAAGGATCTTCTGTGAACAAGTAGAGGAATCCAACGCGGTTTCCGGACTACGGAAATCTGTTGAAACAAAATGAGACGTGGACGACCTCTAGTGAAGGAAGTATCAAGGTCCTGTTTAGCACTCACTTTCCTATCAGCTCATCTGGTGGGGTGCCAGATAGCTCCCGAACAGTAACGGCCCCTTGTGACTCTGATTCTATTCTATCGAATAGTAAAATAAAAAAAAAAAAATAACTGGCGCAATAGTCCAATTCACGACCAAGGCCTCAAGATAAGTTAGCATCCTCTTATTTACGTCATCGTGACGGTGTGTTTCGTGTAGATGTGTGTGATCAGCAACACGCTCAATCGAGTTATTTACCCCAAATGGGTACTCATTTAACAGCTGAGTGGGCTCATAGTCCGACATGTAAATCCTTTTTTTTTATCGAAGACTACCGCATTCGGTAGGAATCGAACTGCACTGGACCCCGAGTGCATAAAAGGCAAACATGCTAACCGTTGCACCATCCGGACTACTAATGGTAAAATAGGATGGGCCAATAACAGCTTTGACCCGAATAACTCAGCAGGACGGGATGGTATTATTCGGTAGAAGGTGTCAAGTTTCCTCTTCTTTGGAACCTGGTGGTTAACAGATTACTCGTACTTTTGGATTTGGAGGGGATGTGGTGCATGGTCATTGCTTACGCAGACGACATTGCCATTGCTATGTCTAGGAAGTATCCCGGAGTCCTTAGTGATGTCATGCAAAATGCCCTAAATAACCCATCTCAATGGGCTAGGCAGGTTGGTCGTTGGGGTCAATCCGACCAAAATATAACCTGTTCTCTTCACCGGGAGGAATATTTCACCTTCAATGGTACTACCAATGCTGGAGAGGACCAGACCGGACCTTAGCAAAAAAAAAACAGATTCCTGGGACTTATATTCGATTGGAAGCTATCCTGGAATGCAAATATTCGAGAGCGAGATTCAAAGGCAACTGTCACTTTGTACTCTTGTAGGAAGGCTGTCTGAAATGGAGTCTACAACCTAAGGTGGTCTTTTGACTCCACCTGTCACTTATGTTCCTCCATTGAGTGTCACATAGGTTTTCCGACCAGGTGGGAACCGCATAATTGGCCACAGATCTCCCGATAGACTTGTAAGTCGTTAGTAGGATCTCCTTGTCCTTCCCCCAGGAACTGCCAGCTAGAGCTTTGAGGACTTTGTTCCTGCTTCTCATCTTGTCACAAATGGTTGGCACACATGAGCCGAAGAAGTAGCCATGCTGTCAAGGATGACACCGAGACTTTTAGGGTGGTTAATGGTGGGGTAGTTTGACCGTTTACTGCAATATTCAGTTGTTGCCTTAATTCTTTGGTCCATGTGGTAAACAGTGTAGCGGTAAACTTCGGCGCAAACAGAGTGAGATTTTTACTGACGAAGAAGGTGTTCAGTTCGTCGTGATACCCACTTATCTGTTCGCACATTTGAGTGATGCCGTCGTCGGTTGCTAAAATCGTGCAGTCATCAGCATAACCAAATAATATAGACTGCACAAGAGTGATCACTCCACAGAACTTTCGCCTCCGTCAGTAGATTTGTATGTATTAAAATAAATAATAAATAACTGGCGCAACAGTCCAATTTGAACCATGGTCTCGAGATGAGTTAGCATCATCTCATTTTCTAGATCGTGACAGTACGTCTTGTGCAGAGGTGTGTGATCAGCAACACACTCAACCGAGTTATTTACCCCATATATGGGTACTCATTTAACAGCTGAGTGGGCTTATAGTCCGACACGTAAGTCCCCTTTTGATCGAAAACTACTGCATTCAGTAGGAATCGAACCGGGGCCCAGTGCGTAGAAGGAGAACGTGCTAACCGTTGCGCCATCCGGACTACAGATTTGTATGTATTGACAAATAGTATAGACTACACAAGAGAATCAATACATGCAAATCTACCGGCGGAGGCTAAAGTTGTATGGAGCGAGCTTTCTTGTGGAGTCTATACTATTTGTTAATACATACAAATCTACTGGCAGAGGCGAAAGTTCTATGGAGTGATCACTCTTGTGGAGTCTATACTATTTGGCATAACTGACAATTTCAAGTCCATCAGGTGCGTAGGGAGTCCTGCCATGTAAAGGTTAAACAGGATGGGAGATAAGATACCCTGTTTAATTCTTAGTTAAGATTTCCCGGATCTAAATTCTGTGTAGGACTGTCTGCCGGCAAGATAGTTGGCGATCCACTTTATAATATGCGATGGAAGTGATGTACCGCAGATGTCAGACAGTGTCTAAAGCCTTTGACAAGTCTAAAGCCACCAGAATCGTTCGTTGACAAGGGCAAGGCCATTATGTATTTTTGATGTAATGACATCCAAAGCCGTCGTGGTGCTGTGCATCCTTCTAAAGCCATGTTGGTGGTCGGCCAGCTGAATGTGAATCGCAATTATAGGGTGGAGCAGCGCTTCTAGGGTTTTGGCTACGGGAGACAAAAGTGTGATGGGACGGTATGATTCGCTTAGTGTTGGTTTTTTTTTCTGGTTTTAGAATAGGGATAACTCTTCCTTTCTTCCAAAATTCGGGAATGATAGACGATGAGATGGAGAGGTTGATCGTGGCCGTTATGTATTCAATTGCTCGTGTGTCAAGATGTTTGAGCATGACCATCGGTAGCGCAGTGTGTTGAGGCATCAGTCTCATGTTTGACTACCGGCGTTTCGGGTTCGAATCCCGTCCACGACAACGTTCGTGGCCATGGATGTGCAGGAGGTGCATGTTGGCAACTGCATTCTCTGAAACCAATTTATGCCAACGAAACGTCAACTGGGCCACATGGAACAGTTACCGCGCTATGCCCCACAAGGGGTTAGGGCAATTGAGTATGTACCAATGGCTTTGGAACTCTTTGCTCTTTTTATCGCTGCTGCAGCTTCTTCAGATGTTAATTGAAGTTCCTGGTCAGTTGGGCTCCTAGTAATGATGCGCTTAAGTCTACCAGGAGGTGGATGTTCAATAAACTGTTTGTTGTCGGCGCATTTTGTTGGGTCATTAACCGTAATGGTGCCGAATTGGATTGCAACATGCCCTTTGTGTTTGGTTGGGTTTGTAAGGGCCCTAACCGTTGACCAGAGCTTATTGACGCCCGTTATCAAGTTGCAATTGTCGAGGTAAGAGTTCCATTTCCTTCTCCTGTGATCTACTACTTGTTTAAGGATGTCAAGGTTTAACTCCGTGATCTTTGGATCCGGGTTAGTGCTACGTATGCGGTCTCTATCATCTGCCAATCTACTTAATTGCCCTAACCCCTTGTGGGGCATAGCGCGTCAACTGTTCCATGTGGCCCAGTTAACGTTTCGTTGGCAGAATTTGGTTTTGGAGAATGCAGTTGCCCGCATACACCTCCTGCACATCCATGGCCACGAACGTCGTCGTGGAACGGGGTTCGAACCCGAAACGCCGGTAGTCAAACATTAGACTGATGCCTCAACACACTGCGCTACCGGTCGCCCCAGCTGCTGAAATAGGGAAATTAAGGCATAGTATTGATTCTTATCACTTAAATTCGTATTTCAATATCGTAGAGAATTTGCACAAATAAAAACCGTATCACACTGTATGTCTATGTGTTTTCTGTTTACATGTTCTCATCCCTTCCACACTCCTTATCGAACTCCTCTCTGGCGTAGTTCTTTAAATCATATACTAACATATAATCATCACTCCCTCATTCCGTATGGAAGTCCTCTCTAACACAATTCAGTAAGTTCATATTCATATACTAACATATAATCATAATTTCTCTATTAGCCACATGCTATTTCTTGCGGGGAATTATTCTTAACATTATTTCAATAGTCTCTTGTTTGGGCTCCATTCGATCCGCCCTTGAAGGATTACAAGCCTCAGTATCAAACACACATGAATGCTCGGTTTACTCGTTCGTTGGGTGCAACGGCGGCGGCATTTGTTGCTATACACAAGCACATGGGTGGTGGTTGGACACAATGCGAGTATAGAGAGCTTCTCCTATTACATATTTGCGAAATGGGAAAGTTTGATCCGTCTATTCGTTCGTTTTCTTTTATATATGTATGTATAGGCTTTTAACATAATATCTTCATTCAATTCGTCTGGGGACAGATCTTTCACTGTTATGTCGCAAGATACGACTATGTTTCCTACCGTGACGGGGGGAAATTAACTTCTGGTCCCCAACATTATCAAAGTTAAACCGACCCGTTCCCCGAGATACTTATTGTTAATAATTACTGAAACAAAATTTACTAATCCAGTCAGTTAAAAACAAAATTACTTAACTCAAAAGTTAATAAAAAAAAGTATTAGACTACAATGTTACTACTCCAGTTAATTACATGACTTTGACTAGCTGTGCACATTACAATGATGCAAGTACTCAATAAAAAAAAATTGTTCTCATTAGCAACAGAAATATGCGTTCATCAAAGCATACGAGTATATCCATTGTATGCCATGTTCACCAATCTGAAAGCATGGTTCATTGCATAATTTATTATTTTATGAATGGATAGAGCTAACTGGACAACACCTATTAAAAAAAAATATTCCCCACTGTAGTAAATCTGCTGTAAGTTAAAAATAGTTTGTGATAGAAAAGGATACGATCCGTCCCGGGGAATAATGTTCGCCCTGTCAACAATTCAGCCATAATACAACCAACGGACCAAATATCTACAGTTTGATTATAATGCATCCAGTTCAACATGATTTCTGGCGCCCTGTACCATCTGAAGAGGATAAAAAAATAAAAGATAGTATGAGTATTATTTTGCTTGATAATTATTGAAACTATGAAGAAATTAGTTACCTTGTTGCAACGTAGCCCGTCATTTCAGTTTCTGTCGGTCGGGCCAGACCAAAATCTAAAATTTTCAACTCGCAATCTTCGTTGACGGCAATATTGGACGGTTTCAGATCCTACGACAAAAATCAGGTGTTACATATTAAGAAATGTTTTGAAGGAGAGACGAGTCGGCTGAATTAATAATCGTCTGTTGGACAACTTAAGCAACTTTGCAACTTTAATCCATCCTTTGTCCCTATTCCCCCGTTTCATACTCACCCTATGAATAATACCGGCACTATGTATATACTTAAGACCACGTAAAATTTGATAAACCAAAAATTGTACATGATCGTCTGAAAGTTTCTGTGTTCTAATGATATTGTTCAAATCGGCACCCATCAAATTTGTGACCAAGTACACTTGCTGAAAACTTTCCAAGGAATTTCCACCCGGATGAAACACGTCCAACAGTCCGATAACATTTTCGTGATTCATATGCTTCAACATACGTAGTTCGCGATAGGTACGTTTTGCATGTACGGCCGACTGAAATGGACGGGCTAATTTCTTAATTGCCACTTTCATATTGTTGCGTGTGTCGAGTGCCGAGCTGGAAATTATAAAAATGATAAGGAGTCGTCAAATTTAGCGAATATTTATGGGATAAGGTGAGGATGATGCTGTGTTTATGTAATACTAAAAAAAAATGTGTCAGGTTTATGGAGGCAATAATATGGCAACTAAGCACGCTAGTATGATTTCTGAAAAAAATTTTGGTTTCCCAATGTTATTGCGAGCGAGTGTTTTGTGTAAGTAAATACATTAAAAATTAACTTCAAAGTGGTTAATGATGAAAAAAGAACGGAAGATGCGTATTCCGGAATTCAGGGAGTATGAAAGGACTAAGCAACCATGAAGTACTCAGAAGAGTGTATCATTATAATATTAACACAATTTCATGAACCTGCCAGAAATTTTGAAAAAGAAGTTACGACCGAATTTCGTAGATGATACCTGCTTCTGTGAAAAGAAGGGCAATCTGACAAGCCAAAGAATGGAAGATGGAGTCTATGCGGTCAATTAAAAATTACGGATAAATTGTAAGGAGCAAATAATTAATAACGCCTGATACGCACTGCGACACTCGCCAGAATCTCTCCTGCCTCGACTCATTGCAAGATGCATAAAAGCCAGTACAGTCGCAATAATATCAACCAATACTCATACACGAAGACGATGACGACGATGTTCATCGGCACTTTAGGCTCGTCCCAAAATAAATAAAATGTACTTGCATTTTATTTATTTTTTGCATTTGTTTTCAAGTTGTCTATGATTTGCTTTGAAAAATGTTGTCCGATTCAGTAGATGCCCTATCTATCTAGGCGAATGCAAAAATGTCCTTATTTTCTGACCTATGGGCTCAGAATACTTGTGATGGGCACAATGACTCTTTTTACTATGTCGGCACATAAGCTCTGACTCTTTTTCCCGAGTCGTTAAAAGAAATCGTTCAAAAAGAGTCATCGAAAGAGTCAGAAACTTGTGTAATGAACCACCTGTAATTAACCATATGCTGGAAGTGCTGCTTCCACCGGCAGATCGAAGGCAGCACCTAATGAGTAAGGATCTGTCGGTGGTACGAAACCAGAGGCCGAGGGTCCCATTAAGCCTGGACCCTGATGCGAACACGAGGGAATCTACGCCGTCCGCCAACCATTCCATCGTTATCGCCTCATTTTTTTATCATTCCCCATTTTTAAATCCCCTGTTTGTGTTGTTTTCCAAAGGCCTATGAATTTTTGTTAATACGTAAAGGACAGGGGCAACGAGCGGCGAAAAACCCGCCCACGTCGCCCGAACTGAGCTACAGCAAGCATAGGCCGCTGCTCGTTGAGGGGCCTTTTTCTTCGCCAGATGGCACAGCCCGACCTTCACGGTCATATGCTGCCTTAGGCTCCGTCACCACGGGCATCTTCGGATGCCCACCAAACCGTCCATTACATATTTGGCGCCCAACGTGATATTGGTGCAAGAAACCCATGGTTGGGAGGGCAAGGTCGCGCCGGAACCCATATAGAGCCGTTCAAGATCAAAAGGCTCATCTGGCTTGTAGAAGTGAAGGATCTGTCCTGATTGGACGGTATTCCCGTCTTCGTTATACCTTCGGCCCTGTGCCTGTTCGTAGTTTGGCTGATGCGGCCCTGTCCCTGTACGGGACTTTGTGTCGTTTTTTTCGTATTTTTGAGAGTTTGACGTTCGTCGTCACAGTTAGGATTCTCTTTTTGTATCTTGTTCTTTTGGTACATTATTTCGCGTTCTTTTCTTTTAATAACGGGCAGACGTGCGATATCTTTCTTTGTTGATAATGGAGGAGGCCGGTGACTACCTTGTTTTTCCCACCCCACTACTCCGGACAGCTGAGCTGGTCTGCTAGCGCACGTCACAGGTGGTCCTCGGAGAGTGGTTCCTTGACACTTGGTGTCCGACAGGCCTTTACGGCCATACCAACCCTCGTCCTCCGGTAGCCATTATTACAAAATCCGGCCGACTGAACAGGCCACCTGAACCGGCCAATTTCTACATACATGATCCGGAATTCCTCAAGGCCAGGCCTGATCAGTTTTCCGGAGTGGAATTCCGGATCGTCTATGCCGGCCATAACACACACATATACTCAAATTCGACGCGTTGCTACAACAACAACAATCGAGTAAAAAATGAAAGTTCATGTGGAATTCTATACCGAAATATAATCATCATCGTGACGCAACAGCCCGACGTCGGGCCCTGGTCGCCTGGATCATCGGCCTCCAATTATCTCGGTCAAATGGCCGCATCATCCAATTTTGGACGCCCAGCAGTTGTTCGGCGCGTCCTCATCTACTGAGTCTTTCCAACGAGCTCTCGGTCTTTCTCGCTGTATTTCTTCGCCAACGCGCGTCGTCCATTGAATATGCGGTCATCGTCCATTCGTTGTTGTTCATATCGAAATACAAGTTAGTTGATAATTAAACAACAATACATTTTTTTGGATATTGTTGGAAAAATCTCTCAAAACCTGTGACAGATATCAATCAAAATGGGAAATCACCTAAAACTCCAGATTGGAAAAATAGGAGAAAAAAAATGTGATATTTTTTATAGGAAATGTGGGGCGACCGGTAGCGCAGTATGTTGAGGCATCAGTTCGGGTTCGAATCCCGTCCACGACGACGTTCGTGGCCATGGATGTGCAGGAGATGCATGCTGGCAACTGCATTCTCCGAGACCAGTTTATGCCAACGAAACGTCAACTGGGCCACATGGAACTGTTGACGCGCTATGCCCCACAAGGGGCTAGGGCAATTGAGTAAATTGAAAGTGTTAAAATTTGAGAGGGTTGCGTATTGATATTATCGCGACTGTAGGGTACATACAAAATTCACGGCGACGATGAGTCGAGGCAGGCGAGATTCTGGCGAGACACAAAAGAATCTATTCAAACAATCGCAGTGTATAGTAGGCGTTAGCCTAGTAAGTGTAATTGCATCGTAGTTTCCTCAGAAGATTCCAGAATATGTAGGTCTAGTTTCATTCTCTTGTTAATTGCCTAACATTTCAACGGTCCAATAAACACTATGCAAACATTTCCCCGAAATCAAGTGTTGTTGTTCCAATTTCCACATAAGCCTTCAATTCTTATCAAAATTGCCGGTTGACAAACAACGATTAATAATAATAATTACAATCGATTATCATTCCAGTCGATCAATTACAGACGATGCATTCTTATCCCATGCCGGCTCTGTTTGTCTCCTTCCCTACCTAATTAGAATGATGTAGTTAGCATGATGCGTACACCCCAACCACATCGCTCTAATCAGCTAATCCGTTAATCAAGAACGCTCTAGTTCTACCCCCGACAAGTGTATAGTAAATCGACGGAATCCGCGTTAAGCCCTTTGACGCTCATAACGACGCAATCGTTTCATATTAGCGTAATGCAAATTTGTCAACTGATTGCGTTTACAACAATCAAGCATTCACCAGATCGCCTTATCGATTTATTTACAAGCGCGACAGCCGTTAAGTGTAGTGTCCAATGTACACACATCGATATCGATAATGAGTTGAGTGTGTAAATTGAGAGGAATTTATTTCAACTATGGCAATTTGTATACATACGCTAATCGTAGAAGTAGTGTCCTTCAAATGTTAGAATATATCTTAATACGGTGCGAGATGTTCTCATGAACTTTCTAATAAATCACAAGTTTTTTTCTTGCTTTTCTTAAAGGCTAGGCTACGAAAGACAATGCCAAGACAGGGAACACCATTAATCAAACAAATTGTAAAATAATAGACAAATTGACAGTACCATTCGGCATGACTAATTGGAACTTGTTTCGCGAAAACGCTTATAACAATGAGGTGCACTTGAATAGTTAATAGTTTTTGCTGGGCATAGAGAAATGTAACTATAGGTGGATGGAAATGTTTGCCATGATCGTGGTGCGAAATATGTTTGTGCTATATTTTGCTTAATATTCATCGAGGCTGAATCTTATCTTCAATCTGAATTTGTCTTTTAGTGCACGTTCTTTACGCCAGTAAAAGTAATTTGAATGTTAGTTGCTAGGTAGTATGTATTAATGGGTTCTTACACGTTACACCGACTACCTAGATCACGCATTAAACCACCTACCAAACCAGTCAATAGACCACCTATCATTATCATCTGATAGGTTGCTTACTCCTCTACTCCTCCCGATATCACCCCGACGTACTTTATTGACGGAATGGTTTCCACACAGGATGAAATCGTTAGAGCTATTCAAGAGCAAAGCGTCAACAAAGGGCCCGGCCCGGACTTCATCGCTCCTTATTTTGTGAAGCAGTGTGTGGACTAATTGCTAATTCCTCTGCACATGATTTTCAATAAATCGCTCCAATGGGGTGTCGTCCCGTCTTTTTAGAAATACTCTCATCTCACACCTATCCACAAGAGCGATGATAAGCGATCAGTCGACAACTATCGAGACATCGCTATTCAGTCAGTAATTTGAGAAATTGGTTTGTGATAAACTCACTCCTATCATCGGCCCACTTCTCAATGAACAACAACATGGATTTCGAAAAGGCAGATCGACTACCACCAACCTCATAACTCTACCTTCTGACGTCCTCTGTGAAATGTAAAAGGGAGATCAAGTTGATGCGGTCTAAACAGACTTTAGCAAGGCTTTTGACAGGGTCGATCATCAAATTTTAATAGATAAATTATGCAACTTTGGTGTAACTGGGTCACTTCACAATTGGCTCCGGTCCTACCTTCTGGATCGAACTCAGTTCGTTGTTGTTGTTGTAGTGGAGCTTCGAGCTCAGATAAAGATGTTGTTTCAAAAATTCTGACTATCCATGTTAGTATCCTCTGTGTCCAGGTGGAGAAAAGCAGCTGCCTCGATGGGGTTCTCCCATAACGCAATAGGAGTTAGGCGCGTGGGGGCTGCTGGACAATTAAAGATGTGCTCAACGTCGTGTTGAGCGAGGCCACATACTCGGCAGGAGTTTTGGACTTCACTGTCAATGCGGGATAGGTATGAATTCAGATGCGAGCACCAACCAGAGCTGAGTTGAGCTAACGTGGTTCTAGTTGCTCTTGGAAGCCGGGCTTCGTCTGGAGATATGGCGTGGTCGCATTCAATACCTTGTTCGGTTTCAGTTCTGCGATCGAAGAAAGCACTTCTTCACTGTACAGCGTGGTGATGACTTATAGCTGGTGTTATCGAAAGGAATTCTTTTAAATCTTTGGATTTCCCTTTCGCGGTCCAACATGTTGCGTCAAACATGACGCGGCGGTGGGGGTTTGTCCATCAGGTTTGAGTTGGGATGGTTATTCCTATAACAACCAACTAGATACTGCTTGATGAGAAGAGTGTTGTGGCTTTTTAAGGGCATCATTTTGGTCTCTTGATGCAGATTGCCCTGTGCCGACATTAAGAGGCAGCCTGTGACAGTTCTAAGAGCCGTGTTTTGACAGGTCTGTATATTTCTCCATTTGGTGTCGCATAAATTGTCTGACCATATGGGAGCCGCATAATTGGCCATAGATCTCCCGATGGATTTGTATGTTGCGAGTAGGGTCTCCTTATCTTTCCCCCAGGAACTGCTAGCTAAAGCTTTGGGGACTTCGTTCCTGCTTCTCATCCTGTCACAAATTGTTGACGCATGAGCCGAGGAGGCGGCCATGCTGTAAAGGGTGACACCGAGAATTTTTGGATGGTTAATTGTGGGAATATGTAGTTTGACCATCTACCGCAATATCTAGTTGAAGCCTTACTTCCTTGGTCCAGGTGGTAAAAAGAGTAGCAGAAGACTTCGGCGTTGACAGAGTAAGATTCTTGCTGATGAAGAAGTTGTTGAGCTCTTCAAGAGTGGGAGATAAGACTCCTCCTTGGGGGACACCCTGTTTAATTTTCCTTAGCTTAGATTTCCCATTTCTAAGCTCCGTGTAGGGTAATTTGCGATCCACTTAATTATTCCCGACGGAAGAGATGTACCGCAGATGTCAGACAGGAGAAACGAGTGGCTGACAGTGTCGAATGCCTTTGACAGGCCTAAAGCCACTAGAATGGTTCGCTGACATTGACGTGCTTGGTTAAGGTCATTGTGTATTCTTGAAGTGATGGCATCCAAAGCCGTGGTTGTGCTGTGCATTCTTCTAAAGCCATGTTGATGATCGGCTAACTGTATGTGAGTTGTAATTATAGGGTGGAGTAGCGCGTCAAGAGTCTTGGCCACAGGAGAATATAGTGTAATGGGACGGTATGATTCGCCTTGCGTCGGCTTTTTCCACGGTTTTAGACTAGGGATCACCCTTCCCTTCTTCCAAAACTCGGGAATGATAGACGATGAGATGGAGAGGTTAATCGTGGTCGTTAAATAGTCAATTGCTGGCGTATCAAGGTGTTTAAGCATGACCATCGAGATACCATCCGGTCCAAGGGCTTTGGAACTCTTTGCCCTTTTAATAGCTGCAACTTCTTCTGTTGAAAATTGAAGTGCCTGGTCAACTGAATGCTCCTGGTGATGATGCGCTTAAGTCTATCAGGTGGCGGATGTTCGATAAACTGTTTATTGAAGCTGTTTGCACATTTCTTGCGACCATTGACCGTAGTGTTGCCGAACTGGATTGCAACATGCCCTTTGTGCTTAGTTGTGTTTGTAAGGGCTCTTACCGTCGACCAGAGCTTATTAACGCCGGTTGTTAGATTGCAATTTTCACAAGGATCATCCGGGTTTGTGCTGCGTATTCGGTCTCGTTCGTCTGCCAATCTGGATGCTGAAGTAGGAAAATTTGGCCGAATCTTGGGTATGCGACCAGCAGGAATAAACATTGTAGCCGCTTCCTAGAGTATGCGTCTTATATTCCGTTCGGCCACACGCACATCAGCAGGAGTTGGTAAGTCAGCAACACCTGCATTGGTGAAGGTTTTGAAGCCATCCCAGTCAGCTTTGTTGTGGTTAATGAACTCAATTCGTCAAATACCAAGGTATTCAAGGATATCCAAAAGTGTATCTGCGACTTCTGAGGTGCCGCAGGGTAGCCATTTAGGTCCCGTTTTCTTTAACATCTTCATTTCTGACGTATCACAGTTATTATCGGATATCCCTCATCTTTTCTACGCTGATGACTTAAACATCCAAACGCACTCTCATACAGCATTTCTTCAATCCAAGCTCCTATCCCTCGAGCAGTGGTGCAATCAAAATAATCTATATCTTAACGTTAATAAGTGTCAGGTGATAAGATCGTAAGAATAGAATTATAACTACAGTAGAGTTCGCTTATAACGAACCCGGTTATAACGAACTTCCGGTTATAACGATCCAATTTCAAATGATCGAACGAAAAATATATAAATTCAGTACATTTCCTACCGGATATAACGAACCCGCTTTTAACGAACTATCCGGATATAGCGAACCAAATCCTACAAAAAAAGGTCCAACGTTCCGCTTATAACGAACTTTTATACGTATAATTGGGGTATTCGCCGGGGTGCGTTTTGTATATGTTTTTCTTCAGTCATTTACTGTGATTGTTATTAGCAAGATGTCATCTGCTGGTGGTGTAAAACAAACGCGCAAAGGCACATCATTAAAAGAGAAGTTTGATATTGTGAAGCAAATTGAAAGTGGTATTAAACAAAGTTATTAATGCAGAAAATGCAATTGAGTAAGTCAACAATAGCTACAAAATGGAAAAATCGTGAAACCATCATACGTAGTTCTGAGAACAGAAATTCGGATACGAAGAAATTAAAGAAGTCCAAACATGATCAGCTGGATCAAGGACTTATAAAATGGTTTTCGCAACGGCAAAATTCGAATGTCCCTATAACAGGCGCTGCCTTACAATCGAAAGCGAACGAGTTCGGAGAAAAACTTGAAGATAATGACGAATTTTCTTGTAGCAAGAGCTGGATTGAACGATTTAAAAAGCGCCATGGTATCGTTTCCGGAAAATTAATCGGAGAATCTGCAGCGGTAAATAAGAATGTGGTTGATGACTGGCTACAAAACAAATGGCCCGCGCTTAAAGAAAATTATAAAAGCTGTGACATTTTCAACGCAGATGAAACGGGCTTATTTTATAAGCTCACGCCAAACAAGACACTAAAATTTAAAGGAGAATCCTGCTCCGGTGGAACGCTTTCAAAAGAGCGAATAACGGTTCTTGTTGCAGCAAATCTATTGGGAACTGAAAAAAAGAAAATTGCTTGTCATTGGCAAATCTAAGAATCCCAGATGCTTCAAAAATAGGAATCTACCCGTCGACTATGAAGCCAATTCTAGAGCCTGGATGACGGCTGATATTTTCGCGAATCATTTGTGGCAGTGGGATAAAGAGTTATCCAGAATAAATCGGAAAATTCTATTATTACTGGATAATTGCCCTGCTCACCCCGATCTGAAAGATTTAAGGCGCATTAAATTGGTTTTCATGCCACCTAACACTAGTGCGAAGTTATAACCAATGGATCAGGGGGTGATTCATAGCTTGAAAATCAATTACAGGCGCATTTTTCTAGCGAAGTGGATTCATGCTATTGACGACGGCAAAGACAAGTTTGCTGTTACCCTTTTAAGGCTGGTATTCAGATCGCGTGAAATGAAAAAAATTGACAGCAGCACTTTTCATCGGGGAAATGGCTCGTGGAAAAAAATGTATGGAACATGCCAATTTTTCACTTTTCACTCGATCTGTGTACCGGGGAAATGAAACATGTCAAACATTAAAACGACTAATTTGTTAACTTATCTATTTCCCAACTATAAACAACACCAGGAAAACACAACACAAACTGAATGACACCGACAGAGACAGCTAAGCTGCCAGTGAAAATTTTTCTCGTACATTTGGCACAAGAAAAAATTTCATCCTCGTGAAATCCACAAACTTGGCATTTCACTCAAGGTAGTACACAGATCGCGTGAAATGAAATTTTACCTTCCACACAATTTCACGTCTGTTTTCATCGGGGAAAAATTTTGCAATTTTGTATGGGATTTCACGGCACTTTTCATTCCACGCGATTTGAGTACCGGCCTTTAGATGCAATAAATTTTCTTCACATGGCATGGGAAAAAGTTTCGACATGAACAATCGTGAACTGTTATACTCAATTGCCCTAACCCCTTGTGGGGCATAGCGCGTCAACTGTTCCATGTGGCCCAGTTGACGTTTCGTTGGCATAAACTGGTTTCGGAGAATGCAGTTGCCAGGATGCACCTCCTGCACATCCATGGCCACGAACGTCGTCGTGGACGGGATTCGAACCCGAAACGCCAGTAGTCAAACATGAGACTGATGCCTCAACACACTGCGCTACCGGTCGTATTGCTCATGCCCGGATTTTTGGAGGAATACAATTCTGACGGATTTGATGCAGAAGACGACATTTCACTTGCTGAGTTGCTGAGACAAAGTAGCGAAACGATCATGCCTGGCATAGACGTAGAGTTCAGTGAGTACATCCGAGTTGACGAGGATCTTATTAGCACCGAACATCTAACCGATGAGCAAATTTTGTCAAGTGTTTCATCGGCAGAAAGTGACGACGACGATGAAGATCCCGTAGAATATCACAACACGATACATTCAGCTCCGCCGATTATCGATGTAATTCACAAGATGGGTCAGATTCACGATTTTTTTCAACTTCGAAATGCACCAATCGACATACTTAATAGTTTTGCGCGAGTTGAGTCACACATAAATGAATCATATTTAACTTCCAGAAATAAGCAATCGACAATTTTGAACTTTTTTTCTTAAAATACTTCCATTATGTACATGCGTATGAATATTGATATAACTACAATATGTTTAAAATAAAAATAGTTTCGTCATAGTTCTTCTACTTTTGTATCTTTTGATGAAATACAACATTTAAATATCAAATACGAATGCTATATGTATTTCCCTTATATGTTCCGTTTATAGCGAACTCCGGATATAACGAACCAAATCAGCCGTACGTTATATGCGGACTCTACTGTAATTAAAAATACTTGGGTCACTAAATCCTTATTTACCACACTTGTGCGACCTCTGCTTGAATCTGCTTCCGTAGTCTGGAACCCAGCGTACGAGCGAGCTATATTGCGACAGATTCGAGTCTATTTAAAAACAATTTACTCTTTTCGCTATGAGAGACCTTTATGACCCGCCAGATTTTCAGAACCTTCCATCTTACAAATACAGGCTGGGTCTTTTAAATTTAACGACTCTTTCGTCTAGAAGAACATAACTTTGTGCCTGTTTTACTTTTGACATTATCAGCGGCGCAGTTAATGTTTATGGGCATACAACTCTGCTTAAGGAATACCAACACCTTACTGTCTATGGTTATAACGAACCCATAAATAGATGCTGTCGAACTTTCAATTCATTTGGTGTCCACTATTCTGCAGGCATTCCTAAACCTATCTTTAAGCCTAACTTAACAAACGCCCTCTTAACATCCTAGTCTAATAAACTAACCCAACCCAATCCAATTTGCCAAATGTAATTAATGAATCATCGAATAATTTAATGGACAATTTAATGGCCACTCTTTAAAACTGTCACCCAACGAAACGATAAGTGTCTCGGAGTCATTCTCGATTCGAAACTTGGTTGGAAGATGAACATTGAGCATCGTACAAAGAAAGCCTATATAGCCCTCTATGCCTGCAGGAGAACTTGGGGAAAAAGCTGGGGTCTTCAGCCAAAGATGGTTTTATGGCTGTACACGGCTGCAGTGCGACCAATTTTCTCTTAGTGGCACACCCACTGTCGATCTCGAACTCGAACACGAACCGGGTACAAATGTCCTCTGACACATACACACACTTCACATAGATATGGTCCACTTGTACCAGGTTCGTGTTCGAGATCGACAGTGAGTGGTGACACTTAGTGCACCACGGAGCATTGGTATGGTGGCCAACTCTTCGTAGGAAGTATAATATTGACATATTGAGCAAAGTGCAAAGAGCTGTTTGCATCACAGTCACGGTAGCTATGCGTTCATGTCCAGCGGATGCACTTAATATCATCTTAGGGCTACTCCCTTTAAACCTACAAATAAAATTCAACGCGGCGTGCAGCGCTGTCAGACTAAGTGTCACCATACACTGTCGATCTCGAACTCGAGCACGAACCTGGTGCAAATGTCCTCTGGCACACACATACACTTCACATAGGTGTTAAGAAAACCGGTCCACTTGTACTAGGTTCGTGCTCGAGTTCGACAGTGTATGGTGACACTAAGAGAGTCTGGATGTTGGACGTCCAAACCATATGGGCATAGCAATATACTGGAGTCTCTACCTGTCGGAGTTCGAGACATGCTGCCAACAGACTATATCGTCACCGAAGTAGACTTTGAAAAGCACCGTGTAACAACGAAAGCGGAATGGAGTGAGGGAGAAGTGACCGGAAGATACGACTGCAAAATATTCACTGATGGCTCTAAAATGGATTGTGGAATCGGTGCGGGGATCTTTTCTGAGGATCTCAGTGCATCAATGTCTCTTCGCTTCCCAGACTATGCAAGCGTATTCCAAGCTGAAGTGCTGGCAATAAGAGAAGCGTGTAGGATGTTGAAGCGCAGCACAGGAACCACTAGGAGTGTCGCCATCTTCTCAGACAGCCAGGCCGCGATTAAGGCTCTGGAATCAATAACAATCTCATCGAAAATACTCAAACAATGCCGCAGTGAACTGGCTGGACTGGCGGACCTCTTCAGAGTTTCTCTTCTATGGGTTTCAGGACATAGGAACATAGAAGGGAACGAGAGGGCCGATCAACTGGCGAGACAGGGCTCTGCACGACACGAGTCCTACGCGGTGACTGTCCACCCGCCGTTTAGTGCCGTAAAAAAAGATATTCATACACATTTCGTGACACGAGTTAGTGAAAGATGGGGCGCACTGACAACGTGTGTTACGTCTAAGAAATTATGGCCATCATATGATGCACGTAAATCTAATGCTCTTCTGAAGAGAACCCGTTCGAATGCCGCAAAAGTTCCAGCGGTTACGACGGGACATTGGCCGGTGGGAGTGCACGTGGCCAGATTGGGTATGCATGTTCTGCCGAAGCTGCAGGAATGAGGAGGAGGAGGAAACTCTGATCCATTTCTTCTGCAAATGTCCGGCTCTTGCAAGAATCAGACATCAAGAACTGGGCAGTGCTTTCGTCCAAGATATTGTATATCCGACATCTCCTCGAAGAGTATCGGGGAGATAATACGTTTTCTTAACACCACAGGATGGATCTGAGGACGAATACCTCAGGACGTTCTTGATAGCAACGGTTTATTCCTCTCATGAGGTGTGTGGCATCAAAACGGCGCACCTAGCGCTACTTGGTATTGTCCTTCCCTGCTAGGAAGTAACAGCCACTCTAACCAACCAACCATACTATATCTTATTATGCACTGTGTGTTTGGTAAATAAATAAATAAATAAAATAATTCAACGCAGTTGGAAAGCATCGCTCCCGCTAGTTCAGAGGCAAATCCAATTGCGGTCGAATTATTGCAGACAAGTAAATCACACCAGAAACCATTTTCGCGCCCGGGTCCGACTCATCATATTGGGCAGCCGGTGAGATATTTTCATTGAAGCGATGCCAGTGCAAATGACGCAACGCCGATGTAGAAGGGGTAGTGCGAATTTCGGTGATTTCAATTGCAGTGTAGTTGCATGACCAGCTCGACGTTTTCCCAGTGGTCAGGCGTGGGCCGTTTCGTGGAACTGCAATGGGCAAGTCCGCCACTTGGGAATCGCCGTGCATGCGGTTCTCTGATAGAATTGCGTAAAATCCGGCCACGAGCCGGCTGTGGCCGTAAAGTGTTAAATCTATTTTCATGGCAAGACAGCCGACAACCGACATACCATAAACATGTTAACATTTTGTACATATGCTGCCGCTGTCATTGTTTATATCAGCGCATAGCAAACGAATGTTTATCTCGCGCGGTACGCCAACGATTCGCAGGCAGCCAAGCGGGTAGCGCTATCTTGCTGTATCGCAATTGATATCTCGAACCGCTCGCCCCATCCTGCTGCCCGATAAGGTGCCTCGGTGCTTGGTGAACGTACTCGTGCGTTTCCTATTTGCTTTTCGAAGATTATCTTGGCAATCCCGCTCGGTGGAGAGTTGGACGGAGGTCTGAAAACCGCACAATGTGATAATTCTTCTCGTGCCAAAGAGCAATAGTTGCGATGCGACCGACTCTGGCCGTTGGCGAAGGGCATCACACGGCGATAAAAATAAAAACACACGGCACGAGAGCATGGGAAGCACACAGGAAAAAGCTGTGGGGGAAAGGCCTAGAACTAAGCGCGCGCGTCACTCCGCCCGCTTGTTCTGCATGCAAGCAGAGTGTCGCCAGCAGCAGCCGCGGTCGCCGCCATCGTTGTCACCTGGGGGCGAGGAGGCAGTCCAACAATCAACAGCACCAACAACTTTCTCATGAATTCTTTCGTGGCACAGGGTCGCCACTGTGCCGTACATCGCATCCTTGAAATGCCGCACATTCCTAACGACAAAGATTTTGGCCTCCCCGTCCCGCAGATAAATACCTTTGTTTGGATCTAATCAAAGTGCCAAATTGGCTCTGTGTGATACGCACCAGACTTGTCCGTAGGCACCTGAGCCCACAGGTTGCAGGTTCTGGTAGCGCTCTGGCACCTCCCATTCCGTTTTGTTGATGTCGATTTTGTAGTATTTCGGCATTTTCCTGTCTCCGTGAGTTCACTGCAATGATGGCAAACACTTTTCCTCACTGTTCACAACACAATAGCGAGCATGTGAACGAATGTCGCGCGGTGTAGGTTGACAAAAAATTACACGACGAACAAAAAAACCGAACTCCCGAGACTACCCGTCAGACCAGCGAAATGTTCACGGAGCGTGTGGAAGAGTGAGTGGACGTCAGACATCCGACATAGGACGACCAGTCGTGCAAAGTGGTCGAATGGGGGATGACAGCGGCAGCGTCTGGGGCTGCCAATTGATGAAAATTTTTAGGATTGAAATTAGACCAGATTTTGTGAAAAATCATTGAAAATATTTATTAATTGGCTGCGTTCCTACTGATCTGGCTTCAGCGTGAACTCAATATTACTGCTATCAACTGAGAAGACCCTTGCTCGGGATTGGGTTACAATGGCCTCATTCACAAAACATTGAGTAGCTACGTAGCGACATCTCCCCTCAATGGCCACGTTTAGACCGTGGAACTAAAAGTCGATTTAACTAAATCATTTTAGTGTTAGCACTTGTTGGTGGAGTGTTTATACCGACCATACGGAGAGGTGCTTCTTCTTATTCTTTCTCCGTTGACAGCACAGATAAATTTGATAAGATATAAATTTTACGACAGAAAAAGGCTTTTTCTTGCCCGTGATCACGCACTGCTTTCCTGAAATTGCAAACAAAACAAATGCCGAACAAAAAAAACGACAACAACGTCAACATTAGCGATGACAGCGACATGGTCCCAATTTTTTTAGTCCAGTTCCGCATCGCAAGTAGAGATAAGTCAAGTCCAAAACTAACTAAATCGATACGTTTATATCGTCGAGAGTTAGATCGATTTAGTTAGATCTCGAAGATAGTCCCGCGGTCTAAACGTAGTGCATGTCACACGGAGCGACTGCTCCCTGTCACAACCGTCACACACCTGTTTTGTGAATACACTGGCTACATATCAAATTTGAGACAATCAGCTGACATGGCAAATGTCTAACAAACGGCAAACGGCTGTCTGTTTAAATTGTTTGGTTTGGCCGGCTTATACAAATATACAATTAATGAAAACACCACTCACCTTTTAATTGTAATTTTGCTGCAAAATTCCCGTAAAATAACACGCAGGACGTTGTGTTGTCAAACACTCAATCAAATGACATATGACGCGCGCACCATCTGTGATGCGAATTGTGAAAACAAAAATGTATCACGCTCCAAGCCAAGGGAGCGTGGAAAATTTTCGCTCAAAAGGAGAAGTAGCAGCTCAGTAACGGCTCCATGGAGCGATTGCATTCACCAGACATTGGGACAGTAGCACTCTACAGCGCTCAAGAGGGGAAGGACCGCTCAGGGAGCGATGATGATTCCTGAATGCAGGTAATACCTTCAAAGGCACTATCATGTCTTAATACTGAAGCTCAAGCTACATCATTTTTGTTGCGAGTATGGGGATACCGTTTTTGTAGTAATGCGGTGAATTTGCCACGAAGAAAGTCGAGCTCCCACTCGAGTCGTCGAGGAGCTGCCGCGACTAGAAATCTATTAGGCACTTCAAATATTCTCAATCACAAACAAAGTCAATACTGGTCGCCACACACAACAATCATTTTGGTCGCGAGTGTGCATCCAACCACGTCTAATAGCCCCCGTATACGATACAATCCGGCGTCAGATCGATCGGACGTTACTGTGATCATCAGATCGTTCGCACAGTATGTGACTATCGTTGACTATTTTTTTAAAAGTTCCATATAATTTCGATCGTCAGATATTTTGTGACGATCTATCGTCAGATCGATCTGACGATGGATCGCACAGTCTATGACGGGTCTAACTCAATGAATGGTTTCAGAATTTACCGAAGAGCACGAACTGCTCGCGAGCAGTTTCGTAACTTGTCGATTATGCAGTCTGTACATGCTCAGCGCGACTCTCGTTGTCACACAAAATTCATTCGAAAGTCAAGTAGAAAGAAGATGAGGAAAAGTGTGGGCTATGGGCAGAAATATTTCTTGCCTGGTGATCATTTGATCATGATCACTTGGACGGAAGTTGCACAGTATCTTCTGAATCCACCCAATAGAAAGAAAAAATGTCCTTGTTATTGGGTGGGGTTCAGAAGATACCGAGTAACGTCCACTCAATTGGTCATGATCACCGAGCAGGAAATATTTCTGCTCTCCGCTCGCACTTTTCTTCTTAGTCTTTCTCAATGACTTTCGTATGAAGAGTGTGTGACAACGAGAGTCGCATCCAGCAGGCATTGACTGCATGACCGACTAGCTGCAGAACTGCTCGCGAGTGGTTCGTGCTCTACGATAACTTCTGAACTCATCCATTGGGTGGGTTCAGAAGATACTGAGCAACTTCCGCTCAAGTGATCATATGATCAAGTCATCATCGAAAACGGAATATTTCTGTTCATCGCTCATATATTCCTCCTTCTTCTTTCCCCCTGACTTTCGTATGAAGTGTGTGTGACAAAGAGAGTCCCGTTCGGCAGGCACAGACTGCATAACTGACATATTGCGGACCTGCTCGCGAGCAGTTGGGACCGCTCGCGAGCAGCTCCGCAACTTGTCGGTTATGCAGTTCTGCGCCTGCTAAGCGCCACCTTTGTTGTCACACACTCTTTATATGAAAGTCAAGGAGAAAGAAAAGGAAGAAAAGCGTGAGCAGTGAGCAGAAATATTTCTTGCTCGGTGACCATTTGATCATGATCACCTGAGCAGAAGTTGCTCGGTAACTGCTGAACGCAGCCATTGTAAAAGAAAAAGCAAAAAAGGCAGGTGCACGGAATGAGATGAGTCTCCTCTTCTCATTCCAGTCGAACTATCGATTTTGCCGTGGCTCGATGGTCGCGCACAACCACGACCGAAATTCCATCGAAATACCAGTTTCATAGAACGTACTGAAAAAAATCTCCCCCTTTCATATCTCATTTTTCTTCTTAATCGATCAGTTGAGTAAAAAGTTACTCGATATCTTCCGAACCTAGCCATTTCAACCCTAAAATTCAAAAATAACCGTCCCATCGCGCCACCTATCGTCCAACACTCTCCCCCAAACACGCTCTCACACACTTTCGCACAAATTGCGCTACGTGACACGCACACCACTTCATCGCCCTGTAAACATATCACAAACACTACGGCACAACGAGCATCGCTGTCGTGTCGGAAAACAACGACCGCCTGCCGATGAACGCGTCGCCATTTTGAAAGACAGAAAAAGTTCATCACACGTCGCGCGTAGTGTTTCCCAGCGAGCCAGAGTTCCAATTCGCGTTTTTATCAAATTTACGTGGAATTTCCTAGTCAACGTGCTACCAAACGTCGCCCCAGTTCCCAACGTGTAGTTTTTGTGTGTTTTTCGTCCGCGAAAGCGAGGAAAAAGCGCTAAACAGTGAGGTGAAAATCGTTCGTCCAATTAGGCGCCAACACTGCATGACCCCGCAAACACGAAACACAACAAGAGCGTGAAAATTTGTTTGGCGGCCTGCAAAAGTGGCGCAATCCGTGCTTGTTTGCTGAAAAGCAATGCACCCGCTCGGTATTATCCTGAAATTTGAGTTTTGTGTGAAATTGTGCCGTTCCGAGTGGCGCGAGAGTTGCGGGTGATGCGCCCCGTTGTGCAGTGAATTTGACGAGGCGTCAGAAATTTGTGAGGGCCTCCGCGAAAGGCTAAAGCTCTGCTCCGATGACAATGGCTGTGCCAATCGAACTAATGAAATAAGAGCGGATGCGCAAGTGATTCGCGCGTTTTATTTCCCTTTTGTTGTCGTTTTTTTTTTGTTTTGGCGCTTTGCGCGCCGCTCCTACAGCGGGAGCGTGGACAGTGGACGAGCCCCTACCCCTACAAAAAAGTAGTTTAGTAAACATTAAAATTGAAGAGTTTATGCAAACATGTTCTACGCGCACATTGTCTTGGCGAAGAAGGGGCCGCTGGCCCGGATCTGGTTGGCGGCCCATTGGGACAAGAAACTCACCAAAGCTCATGTATTCGAGACGAATATCGAACAGTCTGTGGACGGCATCATGCAGCCCAAGGTGAAGCTGGCGCTCCGCACGTCCGGTCATCTGTTGCTGGGCGTGGTGCGGATCTACTCGCGGAAGGCCAAGTACCTGCTGGCGGACTGCAATGAGGCGTTCGTCAAAATCAAGGTAACATTGCTAGTACAAAATATTCCTTAGTCCTTTTTCTCAATTCGTTCATCGTCCTTTTCAGATGGCCTTCCGACCGGGCATGGTCGATCTGCCCGAGGAGCACCGGGAGGCGGCCGTGAACGCCATCACACTACCGGAGGTGTTCCACGACTTCGACACAGCCATCCCCGAGCTGAACGATGTTGACATTGAGGCGCAGTTCTCCATCAATCAGTCGCGAGCCGATGAGATCACAATGCGTGAGGATTACGGCAGCATGCCCATGTCGATCCACGACGACGGGTTTGGCGACTTGGCCTTTGACGAGGACACGCCCGATTTGATGCGAGACGCCGGAGTTGATCCCAATATCGATGTAAGTTGGGAGCAGGAGGAGGAGGAGTTTATGGTATTAAGTTGGGAATTTTTCATTTGCACAGGAAAACCTCTTTGCCGAGGAACAGAAGGACATTGAACGGGCGAAAGATGCGATTCCTGGGACGTCGAGAGATGACGATCTGAGCGCGTTGCGTATAGCAGACGACGGTTTTGGCGAGGAGTTCGGATGTAAGTTGCAATTAAGATAACCAATAGCGGCGCCCGGCTCAGTGCGTTGAGGTGTCAGTTTGATATCTCATCGTACCGTTTCTGCGGGTTCGAATCTCGCCGTGGCGTGTGTTTGTGTTGTCTTATCGTGGTGGTGTACTACTTTGCCTTAATCCCTATTGGGGCATAGCGCATCCACTCCTTTTGCGCGCCATCGTTTTGGGTAATGGGACGTAAATGCCCCCACGACTTAGTAACTCACACTCTTTTGCCACTGATCGTCGCCATGAGAATTTAGGACATCCCCTTCATCGGCCGTCATTGGGGTCCCACAATCTCCCTGTGGTACATAAGAAAAATTTAAATGCGTGCTAAGATTACCGCGCGTCAAAAGTGTAACTTTTAAAAATCTTGTTAAGACTGCCTGCATACTGGATTTTGTAATTAAAGATTTAGCTTTTTATCGCCTTCCTCTCACCCATGAAAATGGTGGAAAATACGCCATCAAGAGTATTCATCTCAGAAACACCAACAACTGTAAATATAACACTAACATTTACGATTTTTATTTAACGTTACCCCCACGCCTCCACTATCCTAGGGATTGTGGTAATGTCTTGACAAAACTACAGTATTTTTTTGTCAGAACGCAGGCGATTGATCAAGTTTTCCTGAAATTGAGGTGGCTGCTTCATGATATGTACAAATGTGTATGAAAACATCGCGTTGCATTATAGAAAGTCCGGTAGCGCGTGTGTTGAGGCATCAGTCTCATGTTTGACTACAGGCGTTTCGGGTTCGAATCCCGTCCACGACAACGTTCGTGGCCATGGATGTGCAGGAGGTGTATGCTGGCAATTGCATTCTCTGAAACCAATTTATGCTAACGAAGCGTCAATTGGGCCACATGGACCAGTTGACGCGCTATGCCCACAAGGGGTTAGGGCAATTGAGTATTATAGAAAGTCTGCCTATGGCAGTGACTGGACGCCTGTATACCCGACCTCCAGTCACTGCCATCTAGACGCACTTTGGTCTCGTCGGTGAACAATATGGACCGCCATTGCTCGAGGGTCCAATTTAAGTGATTCCTGACAAACGTGAGTCGCACTTGTCGGTGATGTGGGGAAAATTTTGGGCCTGTGGCGGGCCGTCTTGGAGTCAAATTCGCTTCCTTTAGTCGTCTCCTCACTGTCCACTCGCTTACAGCTACTCCGCAAACGTCCCTCAGATTCTGCTGCACGTCAACTCCCGTGAGGTGCCGATTTCGTAGCATACTTTTCACAATAAAACGATCGTCTCTATCGGAAGTGCACCTAGAGCGGCCGGGTCGGGGTCTCTGATTGTAGCTACCTTCCTCTCGAAACCTGTTATACACTCTTGACACAGTAGACTGACGAGCGACTGTTCTCAGTCAGCCCTTCCGAAAATAGGGCGACAACTTGAGCCGCCTGCTGAGGCGTGGTACTCATGAATGACAAAATTGTGACTTTTATTGCTTTAAACTTATTCAATGGACCTTCCAGATTCAACTGACCATTGAAAACCCTTTGCGGATGTATTTATAGGGTTAGTTTGCCTTGTAATAACCCATTCATAAATGTTCAATTTCCCGACTTTTTAGCTCCAGGTAGCGTTCATTCATAAAACACTCATTAAATGGTGGTAAAAAAGGTATCATTGTCAAGCTAAGATCTCAAACTTTCAATTGACATACGATTTGTAGGGATACATAACGTACTTTTAAAAATATACTTGCTTTCGGTTTGATTCAGTATTTTTGTTCGCAAGTGTAGTTACTGATTTAGTTAGTATGCCATTCTGTAATCGCAAGCAGTCTAATTAGGAATTATTTTGACTTATTCGTAGGAATATGTGAGATATCATGCGTTTCCGGAAGATTTATGAAGTCAATCCACTTTTTTTTTCGAAGCTCTAGATTGAGTGAAAAGCAATGTGATTGCTTTGGATACGCCGTTTTGCAATTGGGGACCACACAAATTTTGCCCATTGCTATATTTTTTATAATTTCTAAGACTTCTTATTTCACATCACACGCTGGCGCTGTAAAATATGTTTCACCTCGACTGTTATTAGTCCTTGCTGTTAATATTAGTAATACTTTGTAACATCACCAGCGCCAATGAGATAAATACGAACTAAAACCAGGTCCAGGTCCAGTCCGAAGCGTATATACCCTAGACTTGTACAGACTTAGTGGAGATACCAAAAGTACCAATTGGCAACGGCCATATGCATTAAGAATGGGTCTCCTATATGGCCAGTTCATAGGAGAGGTTGGCACTCATTCATTAGGATCTTGACCATTCTCAAAATCAATTAACTAACTAACCCATTCTACAATATTTGTCGAATTTTTCAAGTCGATAGCTTCATTCTATCGGAAGGTATTACTTATTTGAAGTTTCACTTGTAGAGGAGGTAAGGGTTCCTTAGGTCGGATCTTGCTCATCATTGCCACCAACCAATTAGGTCACCCTACAACCATTTAAACAAAATTTCAAGTCTCTAACTTCACCCTATCGAAAGTTATCGCTTATTTAAAGTTTAGTTTGTAGGGGAAGTAGGGGTTTCGTTGGTCGGATGTTACCCAGCTTTAATGCCAACTAACTCAATCTCACTTCAAACATTTGACCAAAATTTCAAGTCACTGGCTTCATTCCATCAAAAGTTATCGCTTATTTGAAGTTTCATATGTAGGGGAGGTGGGGGTTTCTTGGGTTGGATCTTGCCCATATTCAACACCAACTACGTAGGTCTTACTAGCAACATTCCACCAAATTTTTAACTCGGTAGTATCATTCTATCAAAAGTTATCGCTTATTTGAAGTTTCATTTGTAGGGGAGGTAGGGGTTGCTTGAGTCGGATCTTACCCATTTTCAATACCAACCAAGTAGATCCTACTAACAACATTTTGTCAAATTTTCAACTCGCTAGTGTCATTCTATCGAAAGTTATCGTAATTAAAGGAATATTGAATTTTTTAAATTTGTAGGGGAGGTAGGCGTTCCTTTGATCCGATTATGCCCAACTTACTAGATCTCAAGCATCTTCTTACCCCAGGGTTACATGCCAAAAATCAGGCGTCTACGTCAATTGGTTCAAGAGTTATAGACAAAAAACCCGAAAAGTAGGGTAGTACGGGGCTCTTTGTAAGAAAATTACCGTTAGTTTTCAACTGATCGATTTTATTTTCCCAGGAGTTTATAAGATTACCCTCACGAGTAATCTACCAAAGCTAGAGCTTTTCATATTTATTTAGTCGGGGGTTACAGATACATTTAAGTATTTTAGATATGTAGGGGAGGTAGGCGTTCTCTTGGCTTGATCATGCCCATTTTCAATACCATCCAACTAGATTACACTACCAACATTTGACCAAAATTTCAAGGCTCTAGCTTTATTCTATCGAAAGTTATCGTGCGAACGGACAGACAGACAGACAGACATGGCTTAATCGAATCAGGAGGTGACCCTGATCATTTATATATATACATTGCTATACCTCCGGAGCCTCCTTTAAGGTGTTACATATTTCCGTCGTGACAAAAACAATATACCCTATACTAAAAGTCTAGGGTATAAAAATTCAATACAAAACGTAGCAAGATTAAGAAAAAGAAAAGTCAAATCGCCCCCAGAACGCGTTCTTTATAACTCGAACCACCTTATTGTCTTCCCTTGCTACCTAAATGTACACGCACAAAATTTCGTTATCCGAAATTTCGCCTCTCCATTTGGTTCGGTTGAATAGGGCTTTGAATCATGTTTTATGCCCACACAGTTGCAAATTTTCCACAAACCATACATTATTCAAATATAGTGTTCAAAAAATCCGAATCCAGGACCCCCGTGTGGAGGCCTCGTAGACCAACTAATCAGCCACTGAGCTTTTCTAAACACGTCGTACACATTACATGATATATAGGCTCGCTCCACATTCGCTCTTAATGTGGAACGAAATGTCATATCCCACATAAATATGTTTTCTGATTAGATACATATTTCCTCTCACAACCAAATGTGTATGTAATCAAAATGTTGTGTTTCCCAGTTTTGAGCACTAATGCGAGGCAAGGAACAGTTCTTCGGGCGACGACCATCGTCCACCATACCATATCATAGCAGGTCGGTGGTCGTCGCCCGAAAAGCTGATTCCGTATTATGTTGCCACGGCCGCCAAGCCAGAACAATTACAGTGTAGTCGCGCCTGTGACTGCTAAGGGCGACGGCATGTTAAGCGCCATATACGGTATGGTGCTCGATGATCGTTGCCCGGAAAACTGGTTCCGTATCATATTAAAAATATTCCATTCGATCCTGCAATGTACAATGCAATGATCGAATTTCCCGTCTTGCCGACAGTCGGCACCCGCTGTGTTTCAAGTACACAGCGGGTGCCGACTGTCGCCGCAAGGTTGATTTCGAAAAAAAAAATTTAAAAATACATCGACAGTCGAACCCGTAACCAACTGCTCACAAGTCGGGACTCGCTAAATGCCAAGAAGTACCTGTCAAACTCTTTTCGCTTTGTGCAACATTATGATACAAATCTATGAGATTGTATCACAGCGACGCGAGCGCTTCTTCCTTCTGCGTGGCAGTACTGGGAAATTATATTTCTTCGATTCACTAGATTCACTACCCATCAATATGTCGTCGCTATAAAAGTTACACTTTAATAATGCCCAGCCTTTTATGGGATGTAAATGCCAGAGACTGGCGTCATCCGACGACTTATGTACATATGCTAACGAAACGTCAACTATGCCTCGGACAAGTACTGACTCATCGGTTACGACTTTTGGCTATCGTTCCCCGGTGGTGTGCGGCGTAACGATTAAACGGGCCATTCACGTTGCGACGGTCGCACGGACCATCCGACGGACTTGCCAAGTTCGACTGTGAATGGCTAGGTTCGTACGACCAAAGTCATGTCGCACGGTCCGTTGAAATAGTCATCGAACCTTGCGACACGAAAGCGAAGCGACACGACGTGTAGCGAAGATACGATCTTCGGTGCACGACGGTCGTAGCGTGAGTGGTGATGTTTGCGACGGTCCGTAGGACCGAGTGGTCACTGCAGGTGAATTTCTATTGTGCAGAACGTTTATGTATTTTGCATCGTGGACTATTTATAAAAATAGCAAGACAGTGCAGGTCAAATGGAACATCAATAGGTGGGGACCAATTTATGTGTCTATAGGCCTTCGAAAATTGTGAGGTCATTTTTAGTGCATAGTGCATTTTTGTCAAAGGCTTTAAATTGCCATGGGGTGCAATTGCATCCCACCTATACACACTCCAAAAATGTTATAGCAATAGCAGCTTTTGTTTTTTTACTCATTTTGGAATAGAAGAATAGAAGACACGACGACAACCACTTCACACAAAAGCAATCCAAAGACTGAGCATTTTTTATCGGACCGTCCGTACGACCAAGTCGCAACGTATGTGTGTATATCGAACTGTGCTTGCGACGGTTCGATCGACAGTCCGTACGACCGTCGCAACGTGAATGGCAAGCTTTTGCCACAGCCATTCTCGACTTCTTGCAGAAATGCGGGTAAATGGGCGGGAGGTGTTATATGCTAACGAAATTTCAACTAAGTCTGTTAAGGGTAGTTGATGCAGCGGCTAGGGCAAACAATAAAGTATTCCCATTTCCGTTTCGAATCGAAACCTGAGGTACGAAGTGTAGTACAGCAATTTATTTCCGAGGCCGGTTTAACGGGAAGATACCAGAATGTCCCGCTATCCGCTACCACACAAAAATAATCAGCTAGAAGCCAATTTACCCTGTCACTTGATTTCGTCCACACCATGGGGTCATCGTTGGTTGGTAAAATACCTGTGACATTGATGAATTTTGTTATTACCCTATCCTTAACATTTCGTAACACCCATGGTACGATTTTCGTGTTTTGGATAACCAGGTACCTACCCTACTTGGTTAGCCACACTTTTTGCTGGATTGTCTCTCGAAGCATTGTCTTAACAAGAGCTGTGTATTTTTTTTGTGATGGTCGGTTCAATGGAATGCATCTGAATATCCCCATAAATATCCTCATACGAATATGAGGATTGTAGATGAGGATAAGGATATTTGATTATGAAAAGATAGGGATACGGATGAGGATGTCTATTTTTATGATAATCCGCAATTGCCGATGAGTATGTGGATATCCCTCACGTTCCTAGTCTAAGCATACATCTTTGAACATAGAGGCATGGAATGAGCTTGTCCTGTATGTCTCCATAGAAACAGTGGCTCCAAAATCTGGGTACTAAGTCGACATGTGGTCGACAGTCAGCTAACTCAGTAGACCGTTTAGTAACTATGAAATTTAAATATTGACAATATTCGACGTTTGTTTGTGCAGAATTCGACAGTGCGGTCAACATTATGTCAATACCGAAAGGCCAACTGAGTAGGCTGACTGTCGATATCTGACAAGAATTGACCTTTATCCATGCACAATTCGACAGAACAGTCAACATATGTCAATATCAAACAACAACTGAGTAGGCTGGCTGTCGACCTATTCGCCAAATGTTGGAGCCAGAGAAATACAGGACAAGCTCATTCCATGCCTCTATGCTCTAAGGCATACATACATGCCACCTGTTCAATTATATTCTACGTGCCACCTCTCAGCATTGTTTTGCGGCTGAGTTGGTTTCAGATCCGTTTCCTTCGAATGAATATCCAGAACTCTGTTCCTTGTGACCAGTTTAATTGTCTTATTTGAATGTGCAAACGTAAACAGTTGTAGCTGTCAAAATCTCAGCAGTAGGTATCAACTGTTTGGAATTATTGTCCAATAAATTCTTAACCGGAAGATTAGTGCCGTTTAGCGTTTATCTACAGGATAAGATTTAACTAGACATTGAGAAAACGGCCCTTAGTGTCCCAGATAGCTAACTGGCAGTTTAACCAGACATTGAGAAAACGGGCCTTAGTGTTTATTATGTTATTTTTGGTCGATAACGGCACACGTTATTGCACACATGATGTTCACAAAAGTTCCGGAATTTTGATTTGGCAAATTCACTATTTTTTATGCTTGATTTAGATCGTTCAATCATAAAGGGAACTGGATCAGGCGTTACGTATGCAATATGAAAAGTGGGTATTAAACAAATGATTGTTTCGAATTATTCATAAGGCGGATATAGGCGATGCTAATTCTTCTTTGGGAACTCGAGCCTGATCTTGTAGTATAGAGGTCATCTGGAAGTGAACTAAAAATATCTTTGAAGTTAATGACGTAAAAAGAGCGATGTTCATCGGCACTTTAGACCCGACCCATGCAAAATCATTTTCATTTTGATCCATTTGCTTTCAAGTTGTCTATGACTTACTTTGAAAAATGTTATCCCCAAAGAACTTATTCTTTAGATGCCACCATAATCATCGTGGCGCAACTGCCCGACTTCGTGCCCTGGCCGCCTGGATCATCGTCCTCCGATTATCTCGGTCAAGTGACCGCGTCCTGCAATTTTGGAAGCCAGCAGTTGTTCAGCGTCATCATCTACTGAGTCTTCCCAACGCATCGTCCATTTAAAATTTTCTTAGGCATGCGGTCATCCTCCATTCGTTGTATATGTCCTGATCATTGTAGACGTTGCAGTTTGACGATTCTTGAAACTTCCAGCTCATCATACAGTTCGTACAGTTCATGGTTGTACCGGATGCGCCATCCACTTCGGTCGCAGACTGCTTCGAAAATTCACCGAAGGACCCTATGGGACGGGCCAAAAATTGGAAACCTGAGGCGCACCCTATCATGTGATTCGATTCGAATCGAATTTTCATTTCATTTTCATACTTTCGAAAGCTATTCAATTCGAATCGAATAACATGATAGGGCCACTGCTCCCGTCTCCTGTCGAGTTCGTAAACATCTTGTTTGCGCTTTGTCTTGATGCACTATTGATGGATGGCCGCAATGAAATAAATTAAATGGGCAATGTATGCCTAATCATTTTCTCACTATTTTTGCTGATATTTCTTCTTTGTTTTCCTCACACTCCAGCAACAGCCGTTGGCCTCTTTGAAGGTGACATTTTCGGCGAACCGGCTGCCGAGGAACCGGCACAACCCGATGCAGCGGCCCTGCAAGCCGGCGATGACGATTCTGATGCTGATTTGGATCATTTTGATGATGGCGGCGCAATGTCACCGATGCACAGCGATATGGGATCCCGACCAGCATCGGCCTTAGATCAAGCTGGCGTTAGCAGTGAACGTTTTCGGGCACCATCAGCTATGCCCGCAATGTCCCCGATGCATCCTACGGACGCCGAAGTGCCACACGAAGAGCATCACGACGAAGCTGGACCGGCAGCAGATCAAACGACACTCTTGAATAACGAAGAGGAAAGTTTCGCATTGGCCCCGGTCGATGCGTCCGCCTACAAGGGTGTGAGCAAAGCGAAACGAAAACGAAAATTGATCGTCGATGATGTAAAGAATATTTCGGGTGAAGAAATGAAATCTCAACTGGCAAACACGTCGGACATTGTGACTACGCTTGATCTAGCGCCGCCAACAAAGAGGTGGTGAATCGCGTTGAATCTTGTAGACATGCCCGGGCTTCGTATTAATATTATATTTTTATTTGCAGGTTAATGTATTGGAAGGAGACGGGCGGAGTGGAAAAGCTGTTTGCGCTACCTTCGAGGGACATACCCGCCCGATGGCTTTTCAAGGTATGCACAGAGTTTTTTTCTCGTAATAAATCAGACTCATGACCTATGTTTGCGCACAGGCTTATCAAAGACATTTATCATCTCGTGCCTTCGGCGTGGAAGACTTCTCAGTCCTCGGCCCAAGCGATTTGTTGGCGCTCGAGCAAGCGCAAGAACAAGAATCACCATCGACGGCACCAGCTAGACGTGGTCGCAAACGGAAGCTTCCCGCCGTCGTCGAACAACCTGCCGCTGAAACATCTCTCATTCCTGAACACGATTTGGTTCGTGACGAGTCCAGTTTGGCGGCGCGAGATCGTGGCGTCTCATTGGATTTGGGAGCGAGTGTTGCGAGCGAATCGCTCATGCCTCCACCCCAAACGCCCAGTTTCGATCAGCTTAGTCCCGGTCACTTCCCGATGCGACCGTCGGACACGATGACACCTCTATTGCCTGGTTTGCCGCAACCGCCCGGTATGGATATTCACGACGATTTCCATCACAGTGGCCTGACACCTGCCGGACTACCGCACGGAGCCATGACACCGCAACATGGTGGCATGACGCCCCACCACGGCGGCATGACACCCCATCACGGTGGCATGACGCCCCATCACGGTGAAATGACGCCAGTGCATGGCGGCATGACGCCGCATCACGGGGGCATTGTTGCACATCATGGCGGCATCACACCGCATCATCCATTCATGGAAAATATTGAATCGATACCAAATCTGCCTGCCGATCAACTGACATCAATACTTGATGAGGAGGAGCGAAATGGCGCGGCTCGTGATTTATCGTACGATGGTCAACTCGGAAAGGGAGCGGACACGTCGGCCGAAATCGCCCACGACTGGGCGGAGGAATATGAACAACCGCATTCGGTGGAACCAGTAAGTTTTGAATTTTTATTTTTTTTTCGATGTAGTTATTGTTTTTTAGATGGCGCAACGTTTAGCACGTTAACCTTCTGTGCACTGGGCCCCTGGCTCGAATCGCACTGATGGCTCTAGTCTTTTCGATAAAAGGGCATCAATGAGTCTGGGCTATGAGCCCACTTTGATATTAGAAGCTGTTGATACTTGTTGAGCAGCGAGACCGCGGCGCATGCCGCTTGTTTGTTATTCCCAAACCTCTTGTTAAACTGCAGCTTCTAAGCGGCGTCTTAAATGAGTACGGGGTAAATAACTCGGTTGAGCGTGTTGCTGATCACACACAAATTCCATTAATTGGACTGTTGCGCCAGTTAGTTTTAAGTTTATTGTTTTTAATTTTGTGTTCTGTTTTTGCAGCAACCTGGAGATGAACAGCAAGAAAATGAAACGGACGAACAGTTCGAGGAGCGTGTGCTGAACAAGAGGGCGGCACAAATGTTTATTGCCGTTCGAAATCGACTAAATAAGAGGGATCCAATCTACTTAAGTGAGATGACGCATAACAATAATCGCAAGCAGGTGAGTTTTTTTTGTACACGCTCGTTGCTTATTGTATTTTCGTGTTTGGAGACCTGATTGGAAAAAGGAGGTCCCAAATAAATTTTAACATGAGAATGCTTATTGGAAGGCTATTCATATAAAAAGCGATCAGGCAAGTGACATGGTTCTAAAGGAGATTCGCTGGCATGTACGAGACATTGGATTTATATGTGTAGGATGGACTAGGGGGGGGGGGGGGGGGGGGGTGTTTGGGTTATGTAATTGATGTGGTGTGATGAGCTTGATGGGTATTGTGGAGAGAAGGGGGATGAAACTAGATATACAGTTAAATATGTGAAATGCATTCTGTGTAAAATTATTTTGTGTGATAATTGCTGGTTGAATAATTATGGCTCAGTGATGGTGGCTGGTTGTTAGTGGCCGAGTGTCATGAGGCGAATGCACTAGACTACTGTTGATGGCATTCTGAGTCCTTTGTTTATGACGAAAGGACATTGGCAATGAAGCGATATGTAGGCAAGATGGGTACCATATGTTGCTGGCATTTCAAGTTCGTTGGTCAATGGAAAACGACCTTCTTGGGCATGAAATGAAACCACGCCAGTATGGGTATCTTCTGGTTGGGGGTGATGAGACTTACGTACTGGATTACTGTTGAAGACATTTTGATTGCTTTGGTCAGGATAGAAGGATCCTTTTCGACATGACGTTAAACCTAGCCAAATATGTTAACAGTACATTTATTGCCTTAACAGTATGTTAACAGTGCATTAACAGTCGGTTAACATAGCATTAACATGATGTTAACAGTGCATTAGCAATATGTTACCAGTAGATTAACGGTGCATTAACGACATGTCAGCAGTGCATTAACAGTATGTCTACAGTGTATTAACAGTATGTAAGCAGTACATTAACCGTCGCCTACACATTACTTTTGAGCGAAGCCTTAAACATTTCTCCAATATTTTAGGCTGTGCTTGGAAGTGCTTAAACTACCATAATGAACTCTGGAGGTTTTAACATGGAAATGTTGTATTTAAATGTGTTGTACAATAATGTATGGCATATAATTGGAGCATAATAAAATTGCTTGTCGATAGGGCAAATTAAGACTGGTACTCATATCGCGGGAAATGAAAAACTTAAAACTTGACAGCAGCACTTTTCATGGGCGAAATGGCTCGTGGGAAAAAATGTGTGGAATATGTAATTTTTCCACTTTTCACTCAATCTGTGTACCGGTGAATTGAAACATGTCAAAAATTAAAAAAAAATACCATGCATCGCAAGCAACATGGGATGCTTCATAATCGCTGAGTCAGCACTGAGAAGCGATTAGTGATATATGAAATTTGCCCCTGAAACGCTTGCGCTGAGCTTAGCGCTCTCACTTTTAGTCAGCAAAAAACAGCGCAATATTTGGCATTTGCGACAATTGTCAAACTTCAATTCTAACCTCGGTTGTGTTGTGTATGGTCGATGGCCGTGTTTTTCACGTGATTGTTAAACTTTATTGTGGGAAAGAATGTTGTTACGATATCTTGTGTGCCACCTGGGACTCATCAAAGCTAGAAATTTGGAATTTTCTGTAAAATACCAAACTGAACATGGCATTAGCATAGAGAATACCTATGGAGGAGCAATCCGCATATACTCAACACTAAACTATTTGAAGCAATTCCAGTCGTCAAAAGTAGAGAGAGAGACACACGCCCTCCACTACGCAACACCTGCGCAGTCTATATAAAAGCACAGGAAGCACGCAAGATGTCATCCCCTCTCCTACTTTTCCAGTTGGAACAATAACATTCCAGTCTGTCTCTCTGCCGCGGAACACCCGCCCGGTCCATATAGAGCAAAAGAGATGTCAAATTTCCTTCCCCCTTCCTACTTCCTCACTTGTGCCGAATTGCTTCGTTTCTCTCGCTCTTTTTCACTTCCTCATATACTCTCTCTTCAAAGGGCATTAGACAAATGAGACAGATGGCAGATGAGCTGGGGTCATGGGGTGTTTTCGAACTGTCAATATACCTATACAAGCTTGCAAGAAATTAGTCAAAACAAGCGCTCTAAGTCGTGCTAACATCGGATGGCTAAATGGAAGTACCTGCAACATTAGACGACAGGTTTGCCGAACTTCGCTTCTAGCCGCTCCTTAGGACTGCTGATGCTGGAGAGAAAGCATCTCAGGAATGTCGTGGGGATCATTACGGGGCATTGCTCGATGTGTCGAAGATGTCCGTGGGAACGGAGTCTAAGGTAGCATAATGACCGTGAACGTCAAGCCGTGCCATCTGGCGAAGAAAAAGGCTCCTCAACGAGTTAAGTAGCGGCCTATACTTGCTGTAGTTCAGTTCGGGAGACGTGGGCGGGTTTTCGCCGCTCGTTGCCCCTGTCCTTTATGTATTAATAAAAATTCATAGGCCTGGGGAATACAACACAATCCGGGGAGGCAAAAATGGGGAATAATAAAAAAATGGGGGCGATAAGGATGAAATGGTTGTCGAACGGCGCAGATGCCCTCACGCTCGCATCGAGGTCTGGGTGCAATGGGACCTTTGGCCTATGATTTCGTACCACCGACAGATCGCTACTCATTAGGTGCTGCCTTCGATCTATCGGTGGAAGCAGGCCTACCAGACCAGAATATGGTTCATTACCGTTTTGTGGCAAAGGATCTCTACGTCAAAGAAAAATAAAACGGTAGGGTCCTCTATCAAAGTGATTCTCAGTTGTTGGGTTTGTACACTTTGAATTTTTACCTCAAGGTTAAACCGTCAACAACTGTCAGAACTACGAAGGCGCTTTGAAAAGGTTGCGTGAAAAAACCGCTACATGAGGCCACATTTGTGGCGAGACAACTGATGGTCCCTTCACCATGACAATGCGCCTGGCCGCTCAGCCCTGTTCATTAATTTTCAAAAAATCTGTGCTGAAAGGGCGCCGTTAAAGCCATTAAAGCAAATTCGCTACGGACTTTGAATTCGTCGCGCTTCAATGGCAAGAACTTGAAAACTAAACGAGATATTAGCAATGTGCATACATTCACTTATACGTAAGGTTATGACAGTTGCAGCGTTGCCAATCGCCGCAGCGGTCCATCGATGTGTGGTTGAAGGGGTGCCGTTATTTTTTGATTAGACTTCGTATTTAAAATTCAAAACGGCCGCCAACATTCGATATTAGCCGCTTTCGATTCACAGGATCTCAGACCATTTTCATACAAAACGAAAGATCGATTTTAATCTTGGTCTCGTATGGGATTTCATCGGATCAAAGTTGAACGTCAACTTATTTCTCCTGTATCTAAATGTATACTGAGTCCGCAATTCGCCCCCATGACGGCGAAGTATCTGTATGCTGGCTGTTTAACTTCGCTCGGCGCAGCTCCGTGTCGTTGTTTTCGCCCGTGTTCGGTCTGAAACCGAAATCCAAGCGAAACGAACGCGGCTATTAGTAGATCTAGCACTGTTGATTGCAGATAGAATGTCCTTAACCTTTTCTTTTTCAACGACGGCGAATACAATACATGACAGAACTAAGCCACACTTCCGTGTGTTCTTAGTGAGGTACTGCAGAATGCCCTCTCACTTCTAACCACTTGGGCTGACAACTGTGGTTTAAATATTAATCCGAACAAAACTGAGCTTGTCCTCTTTACAAGGAAGCATATTATACCTCGGTTTGAGCCTCCTGTGTTGAAGGGGACGAGCCTGGTTGTTGCGGATAAGGCAAAATTTCTAGGACTCATTCTGGACAAAAAATTATCATGGAGGCCGAATATACAAGAGAGGGTGGACAAGGCTACTATTGCACTCTACTCTTGTAAGAGGGATATAGGTAAAAGCTGGGGCCTTCATCCTAAAATACGAGTATTGCACTGGCTCTATGTAGCTGTTATGCGCCCCATACTTACGTTTGGGGTTGTTGTTTGGTTTACTACTTTGAGTATAGAGTCGTAGAGAGATCGTAGTTTGCTGGGAAAAGTGCAAAGATTGGCCAGCATCGCTATTACTGGGGCTCTTAGGACTACTCCTTCTGCGGCCCTGAACATGCTGCTCAACCTACTCCCTCTTGACACGTTTGGAGAACAGATGGCCGCATGTACGGCCATTCGACTACGTGATAGTGGTCATTGGCTTGCTTCAAACTCTGGACACGCTGCTGTTCTCAATAATCCAATTATTCCGGCAACGACTGACTATACGGCTCCAAAATATGCCCTTGATAAGAACTTTGTCAGTCTGATACCATCATGCAGTCAATGGGAAGGGAACGTGCTTCCACTACATAAGTCACTAGAAATATACACTGATGGATCTAAAACGGACGAGGGAGTAGGCGCTGGAATTTTTTGTGATGGGCTGAACCTATGCCTCGCTTTCAATCTCCCCAATTACTGTAGTGTTTTTCAGGCAGAGATTACGGCGATTACAGAAGCCCTGTACTGGTTGAGGCGTCATGTAATATCAGTTAGAGATATAATAATTTTTACAGATAGCCAAGCTGTAATTAAACTCTCGAACGGAGTTTGATTACGTCAAGGACTATCGCGGAATGTCGCTCTCTGCTTACGGAGATGAGTGAGTTTTTTACCATTTTCTTATGCTGGATTCCGGGCCACAGTGGTTTCGCTGGTAATTGCAAAGCAGACGAACTTGCCAGGCAGGGTACAACTTAGCTGGTGAAATTCGTCGTAATATCTACATGCCTATCGCTGCCTGCAAACTAGCTATTAAAACCGAAGCAATTATCAAGACCAACTTGGTTAAATGGAAGCACATGTCTCTCAACAAAGTCGCTGTGGCCCAGATTGGATTCTAGCCGATCAGCTAAATTGCTGTCACTCGGAAGGCAGCATATTAGAGCGGCGGTGGGAGTCATCACTGGGCATTGTGTGATTGGTGAGCACGCCAGGAGGCTTCGCTTTCCCTACAATGACTTCTGTAGGGCTGCGGTGACGAGGAGGAGGAGGAGGAGTGCGTCTTTCATTTTCTATGCACTTGCCCTGCTTTGCCAATAAGGAGAAGGACTTTTCTGGGAGCCTACTTCTTCGCTGAATTGGACGACTTGGCTAATGTTGATAGAAGTGGATGATAGTGGGTTACCCATTGCGACTCATGCTCTGGTTTTATAGTAATCATCCCGGAATGTGAGCGAGACTAGGTTGTTTTTTATATTTTAATTACCTTTTAATTAGTATAAAATTGTGTTATACACCTTGCATCTGCGCCATAGATGTAGTATCAAATGTACTGAAGAAGATTTCGACGCGCTATGCCCCGCTAGGGGTTAAGGCAAAGTATTGTAGTAAGAAGGGAGTGAGTCGCTTCCGAATTACTTGTATTTACTTCGATTAAAAATTTATTGTAGTTAGGAGAGCTACTGTTTTCACTCAACTAATTATCTATTAATTTTTTTCTTTATTTCACAGGCCGCTCAGAAATTCTACTCTCTGCTGGTGCTTAAAAAGTTTCGGGCATTGGAAATTGCACAAGAAAAGCCGTACGGTGATATTTGTGTGACAAAAGGACCCATGTTTGATAATCCGAAACTGTAAAGGATGCGTCGAAAGGACCGCAACGGCGGTATCACACACACACACACACATTTTATTGCATTCACGAAATTCATTTAGATTGCAAACGCACGCTTTGTAAATAAATAGCAGTTGCCGGGATTTGTAGTCAGAGCCTCCCAAATCGGTTTCATTGCAGCTCTTCAAAGTCGGACTACATTTATGTGCGCGTTGCATGCGATAATTTCTTTCCGTTTTAAGTGCATGCGTCCAATGCATGCTTTCAAAAAAACAAACAGAAAATGTTAGTTGCAAACATTTTTTTTAAGTCTCGTCGACACAAAATCCCAATCAAATATAGTTCCAGTGTGTGATTTCAGTTACCACAACTGGCATTCATGTGTACATAAAATGATTTTACAAACAGAAAGATTAGACTATAAGCAACTTTAAGACAAAGAAATTAATAATGCTAGAAACAGAAAAAAAAAATCTGAAAGGAAAAAAGCGACTATGTAAAAAATACAATATTTAAGAAGAAATAATGTTTTGGCCTTATCGAATTTTCCATCGCTGACCGATTCAGTGATAAAAAAATAAATGGTTTTTACAAAAAAAGAAGATATAAAAAAATTCAAAAAACAAGCTACCAAATTCAGAAAAAAAAATTCAAACTATCAGAGGACAAATAACTTAATCTGGCCCGATTACTTAATCCGAAACGTCACTGCATGCATTTGACTTCTCAGATTAAATAATCTGGCCTGGATTAACTAGTTTCGCCTCTCATGAGAAAGTACTATAAAGCGACTCTACATCGAGGCGATCAGAATCCATAACGACGCGTGCTGCCATTTTACGCCGCATGCGTCATTGTGGATACCGATTCTCTCAATGTAAATTCGTCTTATGTAAAACGTCTAAAAAACTATTGTAAAGAATAATGTTGAAATGAAAGTCGTCTATATGTAGAGTGTGTTGTAGTAGTATGTGAAACTGTGAATGAAAATTTGATTATATATCGCAAATTTTACAAAGAAAGAAAAACCCACACACTTCCTACTTCCCCTGACCTAAAAAATAGAAAAAAGGACCGAAACAGTAATAAATAGTTTATCATCATGTTTGTAAGGTACAAGATTAATGGATGCGCGAGTACGAGTCGTAAGGTCGTTTAGCGTATGTAATTTTATTTTCTTAGTTCGCTTCATTTAAATGAATGTAAATGTATTGTATTTGCTTTTATTTTTTTTAATATTATTCAATTGAAATTTATGTTTTTAACAACCATCTAAAACAATCATATATTATGCACGAAAACATTTTCTTTTTTTTTAATAATTGTATAGTGAAAGAAAGTTGAAAACAGATGAATAGATTTTAAGTCTTAATTTTGATGATTTTTTTTAAATTATTGTAAGTGTTGTTGATTCGTTCTCCTAAATGTAATATATTCGTATGAAAATATTTAATGTGTTTTTTTTCCCCCTGATATGGTAGCTGTTGGCCATCATAGAATGACTAATCACACTGACAGCGATATGAATAAATCGAGGACGTAAGGAACACTCAACAGAGCGAGACTCCTTTTCAGTGGTTCAAGCGAAATGGACTGTTTGCACAAATTCATTGCTACGAATGAAACTAGGGTACACTAGGATAAAGCAACAGTCTAAACAGTTTCAAAGTCGAAGACGGAGTATTTTGCCGGAAAGATTAGACCTCGCGCCCACGGCAAACTTTTTAGTTCGCAGAAAAACTAAATAGTTTAGTCAGAAAAATAGAACACATGGTATTTTATGAGACCGCGCACGCAGCGATTACCAAATAGTTTAGTTTGCTGTGTGCGCGGTCTCATAAACCGCCGTGTGTTCTATTTTTCTAACTAAACTATTTAGTTTTTGTGCGCACTAAATAGTTTGCTGTGGAAGCGAGCTCTTATGGTGACTGTTTCTTTTTTTAAAAGCAATGGCGTAGCGCTACTCGACAAAATGGAAATGACGATCGGTGGAGAATACCATGAAGGATTTTTGGACAAATTGAAGGCACCGAGAAAAAGCATCGTTCCGTTTCATGGCGCTCAAAATTCTGCAGTCTCCATGGTCTTTCATCCTGGGTAAACTTGGAAGTCTGTTTTTAGGGTTTTGTAGTAAAAACAAAACCTATATAAAATCAGTCAAATGTCCGTTCGTCTGTCCAGAATATTTCATCGAATTCCTCTGTGTGGTCCGGATAGTGCTGCATGCAACACATCGCCAATCACTATGAGGAATAGGATCAGTGAGAGGATGCACCCCTGCCGAATTCCACTCCGGATCTGGAAGTCCCCCGACACTTTTCTTTATCAAAACCGCGACATTCCGCGCCATCGTAGGTTGCCTTAATGCTAGCCACAATCTTCTCAGGGATGCCTCTCCTGCGCGAAGCCGCCCATATAGAATGCAGGTTCACGCTGTCGAAAGCCTTCTCGAAATCAATGAAAGGCAAGTGAAGCGGCGAATCGAACACAACGCATTGATCCGCAAGGTGTAAGTGTGATCGCCACAAGAGAATCCGTATCGAAAACCGGCCTGCTCTTCATCAACTGTGCTTTCTAAATGCTCCTTTAGTCTTTCCAGGACAATTTTTGGCTATTATTTTTGCAGCGGCAGAAAGCACGCAAATGCTTCTCCAATTATTGCAATCTATAAAGGCTGCCCTTTTTTGGAAGTTTGACTATCATATCAAGCCTTCCTTCCGCTCAGTAGGAAAGGTCTTTGTGTTCCACGCTTTTTCAACAAGTGGATGCAGCAACTCGGCTTGGCGCTGCTTGATAAATTTCGGCAGGAATGCCGTCGAGTCCGGCTGCCTTACCTCGTTTTAGTGTAATGATTGTAGCGAATATTTCCTCTATAAGGTGCGTTTTGCCAGGCACCACTATGCGTCGATCGCAGCCGACGATCAAAAAGATACATACAAATAGTGCTGTATGACTTGATCGCTAATCTCGAACAATATCCACGATCGTGTGCCTAGCAAAACGCACATTTAGTCGAGGCAGTTGACCGTATACGCGCATTTTGATAGCCAGCTAACTTATCTACATGAGGGGGAACTTCGCCAGAACTTACACGGTTCAAAGCCGTGGCGAACTGATCCTTCCACCGCCTCATCTGTTCTTCATCTGACTTAAGTAGCTCCTCATCACTGTCCTTCACCGGATGTTGATAGGGGTTACGACCCCCTTTAAACTCCTTGATGACACTGTATACGGCGTTTAACTTGATGCTTCTTTGGCTGACGCCAGTAGAGAGTTTGTATACTGTCTTTTATCGCGTCGCACACTACGCTGGACTTCACGAGCTTTCTGCTACTTCGATAGTTGTCTGTCGCTGTAGTCATGTTTCCTTTTAACAATCCGCTGCCCTGATGCGTCGGACAGCCAGGGCTTATGCCGGCAATCCGGGTTAGTGCCAAGAATGGTATCTGCGCTGTTAATGTACGCTTTCTTAATAGCATCCCAGTGTTCGATCAAATCACTAACTGCGCAACAACTTACCCTCAGCTGCTTTTTGCGCAAGATGTTCGTTATACTGTTGTACGACAGCTGTATTTTTGAGTCGGGCAGTGTTGAATTTGTGGCGCCTGAATGTTTCGTCACGTCACTTTCGGACGGTGCACGGCTGCTATTCGCAATCGAATATTAGCGATCATAAGATAATGATTTCTTCCCATTCCAATATCGGCGCCCCTCTTATTTAGCACGTGTTGAATCTTTTGCTAATGGCAAAGTGGTTGGAGGATAACGATCCAGGCGGCCAAGGTCCGACGTCGGGCTTTCGCGCCACGACGATGATGAAGTGGTCGATCTGATTTTGTGTTCGGTGCCAATCAACAGAGGACCAACTGATTTTGTGGTAGTCCTTATGCTCAAACGTTGTGCCACCGATCAAGAGACTGTGAAAGCTGCGGAAATCTATTAACCTGTCACCGTTGTCGGTACGATCCCCAAGATCGTGTCTACCTATCACATGTCTGAGCCCATTGTCATCAGCGCCAACTTTTACATTTAATTCCCCTATAACCATTACAATGTCACCTTTAGGTGTTTCGCTCTGGACGGCGCGTTGGAGAGAAAAATTCAACGCTGTTCCACCATCTTATCTCACTCAACTCCTAAAATGTTTAATTTATTCTGCGAAGTTTACTCTAAAATTACAGAAATCGTGCGTTCTGGGGATCTTCTGATCCATTGTCCAGAAGAGTACGCGCATTCTAGAAACCATTTTTTGTCATTGTACGATAGCCAAAAGTCGTAACCGTTGAGTCAGTCTTTATTCGAAGCATAGTTGACGTTTCGTTAGCCTATAGAAGATGTGGGATAATGTAAGTTGCTAGCATACACATCCTGTCCTTTGTTTGTTGGTTTCTACGACAGGCTAAGGGAAAAGCCGTGATATTATTCTGACGCCACACACCACAGGTGAAAAATGTTTAATTCAGCCAAATCATCGCACCGCTATTACTGGCGGCTTGACTTGGCTAGCAATGGTCAAGGACCACTGCCGTTGCCGGTACGAAGAGGACTATGGGAGAGGATTTTTGCCCACGGCAGCGACACTCTCGGGGAGATAGCGTAGAGCTCTACGCTGCAGCTCAAGGCGGTGTTTACACATCTCTACATGTCTCTACTGAGAGTTTTTCCTACACTCTACCATTTTTTCTCACGTGTCTAAACGTAACTTTAGAACATTTGGTTTGTAATGCTTTTATGTTCAAGTATTCAAAATATTTTTATATATTAAATTTGTATCTGAAAAAGAAAAACCTACAAAGTAGCGGATTATAGACACAACCTGAATCGTGTCAATGTACATCATACATTATTGACATGACCGGTTTAACTGCTTTTTGTTTTGACGAAAAATAAACATTATCGTCGCCAATAAAGCCTTGAGATTACTCGTATTTTTGTTAAATGCCTTTTCCGGAGAAGAATTCCACTGGAGAGAAAAAAGTCTTTGCAATGTATCAATGCAATTTTAATGCATTTAAAGATAAGAAATACGTAAGAATAAAATATTTAAAAATAAAAAGCTGTTTAAAACGCGACATGTTTTTTTTAAGATTACGTGAATACAGCCAAAGACAAACATTTGAATTTGTCGGTATTTCAAAAATTCAGTCTTCTGGGTTCAGAGATACTCTGAGTCATATTTAACATTCATGATGAGAATAAATACAGTACATTACCAAAATATATAATAGCTACTTTTTGTTTTGTGCAACGAAGTGGTGCAATTGCTCACATTGCACTAACAAATTGATCCCTATATTTCTAAACAGATAGAGTGCTGGTGCGTAGAAGAAATTCGGCTTTAAGGCCGGCCGCATCTTGGACGTAGGCAGGGCAGCGGAGCGCGCACAGGGCATTGTTGTTGTAACAATTGTCAAAATCTGATTTTACAACAACAATGCCATGTGCGCGCTGCCCTACCTACGTCCAAGATGCGGCCGGCGAAACAGTGTTGTAGTGCATTGGTCTCATCACCACCATTCAGAAAATTGGCTAGGTTTCACTTCATGCCCAAAAAGGTTTATTTGTTCTGACCAAAGGGACTCAAAATACCTTTAACAGTGCATTGACCTCATCACCCGATACAAGAAATACCCATATCTACCAGGTTTGGTTTCGGTTTCATTTCATGATCAAGAGAGTCCTTTTGTAGGACCAAAATATCACCGTGTTGTACCCAACGAAGCTATGTATAAACACCTGCAGTAGGACCAAAATATCACCGTGTTGTGCCAAAGGCAGTTATCAAATTTGGTTGAAATCGGACCACAGCAAATGCCCGGAGGAGCGATCTTTAAAAAAACTTAGGCGAGTAACTCTGGTTTGAACACATTAGAATACACCGTTAGTCCAGTTGATAATCGAAATTGCTGCCACCGGTCCGTGCTAAGGGTCACCCAAGGAAGCTATATAGATAATTTGGTTAAGATTATACCACGGGAAGTACCCGGACAAAAGGATAAATGTAAGCATGCATCGGGCTACATGCAATATGCCCATACACTATATTAATATGGTATATGTTAATTGCCTTGACCAGGCAATGGGCGCGTCAACATCTCTTGCATTACTATACCTTGTTGACGTTTCGATAGCCTCGGATGATGCAGTTGCTTTCATGCACCTCCAATATGTATTAGGACGGGCCAAAAGAAATTGTTAGACTGACGATATACATAGATACTGTAATGTTTCCTGACCGAAACCGAGTTCGTTAGATATACTTATGCTGAATAATGAAACACTTCGATTGAAAAACACACACACTTCATTTACTGAACGAACTACACACGCGGAAGTAACAACCAACGTCAATCATCATCATCGTGGCGCGACAGCCCGACGAGGGCCTTGGCAACCAACGTCAAACTAGCTCTAATATTCGTTGCTAGCGGATAACAATAACGACTGTACTACTTTCCGGTTCCGCTTCCGAGTGAATACTATACGACGATCGACTTCCGATTGAATCTCGACTACTACTACTTCCGACTGAGTCTCGACTATTGCTACTTGCTGTTGCTGATGACATCTGCCTTTTATAGCTGTTCTTCTGTTTCCAGAATTGTTAAGATGGGTCGAGACTCTGCTGCTAGACTCAGGTTTCCACTAGTCAACGAAGACTCCAGATGGCTCGAAAATCAATCAGTGCTCGTTCAGTTGGTACTTGTCATCGATGGTTCGAGACTATGATAGAGCTTATCACAGTCTGTGTCATAAGAGTGACGTACTCTGTACATACAACAATATTAATGAAGACGGTGCCGTAGCCAAGGGTTTCGGATCCCTTCCGAAATATTTTGAAATTGAATAAAAACGACAATAGAGACAGTCTTGGCTCTTCCACATGCGCAGACTAGGGTTTCATTATGTAGGCGCTTAGCATGAAATCTGGCCACCTGATTAGGGAGCTAAGCTTCGAGCATTCCTTCCTGTCAAGTGTGCGGAATAGAGTGCAGTGGACGGAGTCCTCTCTGTCTCTCCGTACCAACAGAATAAAATGGTTCACAGATGACTCCAAAACGGATGTGGGATCAGGCGAGGGCAATGCCGACCCACGCCATTCTCATCCCTATGGAAAACATCCCCACTATTTCCCAAGCGGAAGTGCATGCCATTGCCAAGCGGCCATCATGACGCTGACTAGTACATATCGGTTCATTACAGTCACTACTAGTGAAGTCCTGACAATATATGTTTAACATCGTTGGTGCCTCAAATAACCTCACAGTCTACTGGGTCCTTGGATACTCCAACATTGTCGGTAATGAACAAGTAGACATAAAATCTTTTAATTCATTCTTATAGCATTATGCATGTTTTCGGTTTCTTATATCATGCTTTAAGAAACTCTTAAGAAGCATAATTTTGTCGGAACAGCTCAGCTGCGATGCTAGTCTCTTAAATCACGATTGAAGAATGATTTAAGCAACCACTCTAGAAATACAATTTTGATGGATCAACTTTATCTGCGATGCTGGTCTCTTCTATTATTATTAAACCATGCTGTTAAATCACCTATTTCGAAAATTTGATACTTGGGTGGAGTCTCTTTAAGCATGATTAAAGAACAATAAAACAACATCGTATAAAGCCAATCCAACATCACTTTCTTACATATATCATAAATCATTATCATCATTATACATACATATAAGAAATGCTGCTAAGTATGACACACAGCGATAGTACACGACACATGGCGATAGTATTGTATGAAAGCGGTGTGGCGTATGTTGAAGTATACAATGGGCAGTTATGGGTTCAAAGCCCTATCAGTGTAAAAAAAATTTAAATTTCTTTCACTCTCCCTGCCATTTTCACTATATGTATATGTCATCATTACAGATGAACGATTTATCGAACACTAACTAATTCAGTCATTTTGGACATTCTTTCACGGTTATTCACCCCGAGGTGAACCAATTTTTTTTTGCAGTCTTATTCACCTCCGGGTTTATTTCGTATCATATAGGCCCTTATTCGAATTAGCATGTCTTCGATTCCCACTCGGTCCAATCCGGTTTAAAATAGACATACTATAAGGTATTTTCTGCTTGTAAATGTCTTTGGAGATCAGTCACAATTCATGATTTGCTCCAGGAATCTTTTCAAACGCTGATCCACTTGCTGTGTTCTTTGTTGCCAATGAAATAAATTTGCAAGAACGTGTAGTCTTGCTCGGGGAATGGAATAAGTGGGCCTAGTTGATGGTATATCTTACCGTAAACGTTGGTATGAATCTACTCTCGTTAAAAACTCTTTTTGCTCCGAACAATGCCACTTGGAATCAAGCTTTGCACTTCCGAAAATTTCGAGGAAATGTTTTGATAGGGGATACCGTCCAAAACCGCTTCTGATGTCTCCATAATTGGGGACAGTTGAACTATTTCGCTTGGACTGCACATTTTGGGTGTTCCTTTTCCAAATTTTAAAGCGTGACAGTATTTACACACTTTTTCCATCTTCCCAATTGAAACGTAGTATTCTAAATTGTTGTAATATTTGAGTGCAGTCATCACCAAATGTCTCCGTTGATTTGATCTCGTAATTGATTTAGCGTTTCTTGCAGTAGCCATTCTTATTGTTGTCCCCTTAGTCGCGTACCTGCGGTGTTTTCGCAATTCTACAGCGAACACTTCCAACACGCCGCTGACGTTGTTCTGCTGATTCTACCCATTTGGCTGCCCTCATCCTTCTCGCACCGGTGTTACTTCGTTCCTGTGATCGAACCATTATTTTCAAATATTGTGTATTTTTGGGAGTGTTACCATACATCTTAGTGACCTCGAAAAATATTGTAATGTTTGACCGAAGGTTAGATGTTCTTACGCTTAATAATGAAAACTCTTCGATTGAAAAACACACACACATTATTTAATAAACGAACTAGACACACGCATAACCAACTAAATACCTCTAAATATTCGTTTCCGGCGGATCTCGATAACGACTGTACTCCTTTCCGTTTCCGATCGGATCTCGGTAACGACTCAACTCCGACTGAACTTCAACTGAACTTCCTGTTCTTGATGATATCTGGTTTTACATAGTTGATCTCTGATTCCAGAATTATCTAGATGGCTGTTTTCTTCCGAAAGTTTTCCCGTGAAGACTCGTGTATCAGCTAGTTCTATTGTGACTTGTTATAGAAACTTTTAGGTGGTTCAAGAGTTCGCCAGAACTTAACACAGTCTGTGTCATAAGAGTGACGTGAAATTGGATTTCACCGTATGTAAAAACACTATGCAGTCGCTAACCAACTTACTTTCATTCTTGTCTTCGCAAATATCTCTCTCTCTCAATTGCCGTAACCCCTTGTGGGGCATAGCGCGTCAACTGTTTCATGTAGCCCAGTTGACGATTCTCGGCATAAACTGGTATCGGAGAATGCAGTTGACAGCATGCACCGCTCCTTCGCAAATTTCGTTATTCGAAATGAGGCCGCGCCACCCTCTTGGTTCGGTTAATAGGGGTTTTTACTGTACGTTGTAGTATTTTGGAGTCGCGAACCACCTCATTTTCCTCCCCGGCCTCCCGAAAAATTTCGTTTTCTGAAATGTCGCCGTCCTCTTTGGTTCGGTTAATCGGGGGTTTCCTGTATATATGATATCGTTTTGGAGTCGCGAATCACCTTATTTTTCTTCTTGGCCTCCCAAGAGTACTTATGAGAATTTTCGTTATCCAAAATGACGTCGCACCCCTGGGTTCGGTTAAACGGGGTTTTACTGTATGTGGTCGCGAACCACCTTACTATCTATTCCAGGTCGTCAAATATACTCCTGCAAAATTTGGCGACAATCACCCCAGTGGTATAAAAGTTTTTGCACGACAAACAAACAAAAATTATCTTCACTTTTATATATTAGATTTCTGAGTCTACTGGCGAAATCCCGTCTCCTGGCACAAGACAATGGCGTGACTCCACGTAGTATTTTGAAATTAAAGTTGCTACATGGACAGGAAAGGGTCACGTGAAAAAAGAACGCTTTATTTTAATTGAATTAACTACGTTTTATTTCCTGAGATACAGTCCAAGTTAAAGATGTTTTTAGATTTTCTTACAAAATAGCGACTTCTCCTTGGCTCTTTTCTCGCTTTAATGACTAAACGGAGCCAGGGCTACCACAATAATAATATAGCACAACAAACAAACAGTGGCGACAGAACAAAGACAGCTTTTGATTTGAATTCAGATAATAATTATTTCCTTGACTTTGTCTGCAACAAATGTACGTGCTAGAAACTGCATAATTCGAAATCTGTATGCTATTGAAACGTCACCAAGACATAGTAATGCAAGAGATGTTGACGCGCCCATTGTCCTGGAGGGTCAAGCCCATTAACAACAACATCAAACGCGCGAAAGTAGCGTCCGGAGCGTGAAGGTGTTGTAGCTTAGAGCTCCATAACACCAGCAGTTTCAAAGCAAAAAATTACACAAAAAGAGCGATGATGTTTATTGGCACTTTAGGCCTGTCCCATGCGAACATATTTTAAATTTGATCCATTTGCTTTCAAGTTGTCTATGATTTGCTTTGAGAAATGTTGTCCTTAGTGCCATTATTCAGGAGATACCCATATCTACCAGGCGAATGCAAGAAAGTCCTTTTCATGGCCAGGGGACTCAAAATACCTTCAACAGTAGTCTAGTGTATTCGCCACAACATCCCCAGTAATAAGATACCCATCTTGCCTATTTATTACTTCATTGCCAAGAATGTCCTTTTTTTATTACCAAAAGACTCGAAATGATATCAGTCCGGGCCAAAATACTCAAAATGCATTCAATAGTGCAGTGCATTGGTCTCATCATCTCGAAACAGGAGATACCCATATCTACCAGGTTTGCTTTCTGTTTCATTTTATAATCAAGAGACTCCGTTTGTCCTAACGCACACCTGCGATGGGGCCAAATTATCAAAATATATACCGTGTGATCCTTGTAGAAGCCGAAGGAAGCTACCTGCCAAATTTTGTTCAAATCGGACCACGGGAAATGCCTGGAGGAGTGATCTTTGAAAAGACTTAGGCGAGTAACTCCGTATTGAACACAACAGAATTTACCGTTAGTCCAGTCGATGACCGAAATTGCTGCGTCGTGATTAAGGTCACAAAAGGAACCTACTTACCGAATTCGGTTAAGATTGGACCACGAAAAGAGGCCGGACTAACGCACTAACTAACAAACGTACTAACAAAAAAAAAAAAAAAAAACGCATAGATGCATCGGACTATACAAATATAAATAACTGGCGCAACAGTCCAATTTGGACCAAGGCCTCGGGATCAGTTCGCATCATCTCTTTTGCAAGATCGTGAACGTGGGTGGTTTGTGCAGAGGAGTGTGATTAGAAGCATGCTCAAACGACTTATTCGCCACAAATGGGTACTCATTTTAATACTCGTAGCTGAGTGCGGGTTCATTTAGTTGGACACGTAAATCTCCTTTTTTTTATCGAAACCAGCTGCATTCAGAGGGAATCGAACCGGGTCCTAGTGCACAGAAGGCGAACGTGCTAACCGTTGCGCCATCCGGACTACTATGAATCTATATGCCCGTCCATTATATGAATACATGGAACGGGCCAAAAAGTAAAGCATAATTTATCATATTTACAAAGGGCCTAAAAAAAAGATTTTGTGTTTTTAAAAACCGGACCCCCTCTGAAAGACCGGGACCGTGGGAATCACCCCCCCATTATTTTCAGGCCAAGAATTAGTAATACTAGAGGTGGTCCAAAAAAGATAGTGTATCATCAACGTCATGTACCAGATTCCGGCAGAACAAAATTTGTCGTTAACCACAAACTGTGGTTTCTCTAGCCACGTAAAGTCCTACCTCTTATCAACAAGTTGCTGAAGATTTCCCTCGAAATTTAAACATTCTACCTTCCTATCTACCTAAATTGAAGCTTTTTTCCCGCTCGCGCCGTTGAAGCTCACACCTTTCCACTTTGTCTGTTGGAAGATACATCTATGTGTGATGCGCGAAACACAACCGCGAATTTTGTATGTTGCAACAAATTTTGTTGCTAATAGTTTGAAACTACAGCGACATGGTACGTATGGAGTTGGTGGTTACGTTGATAAAAGATTTCCAGTAGATTGCAATGCAGTCCGTTGCTGATTGTCGCGATCGATGGTTGGTGAGCTAAGCACTTTGGTCATAGTCTCGTGGTAATAGTAAGGAAAGACTATTCGACCGTCGCGTGTCGTTACAAACGTCCCGGTACCCTTAAAGTTGACACTTTGTCCTCCGTCCATAAATATGGCAAAAAGTATCTATCGCACTAATGCAAGTGTTTATTTGATCCGTTACGAATGATAGTAGCCGAACCGATTAGAACAATAATCCCGGATAGTACAGAAGTGCACTGCTGCTGTTTGCCGTTCACAACGGTCAACGTGAACTTTGAATTTTTGAGATAGTGACCAGAACGTCTTCTTCAATCAGCGCCAGAGTGATCGTGGGTTAGCTTACGAGTACTGCGATTGCAGACTATTTACCTTTGAGATACTTTTGCTTAAGATAATATTTCTTTGACCGTGTGACGTACGTATGAATAATTCTCCAATTCTTGTAGTGACTGATTATGGTACTGATGGACTAAATTGGATTACGCTAATAGTGCAATTGACGCGATTAAATTCAAGTGACCAATTTGGTGTATATAGCGGTGTCTACGTTGATTCTGTTTGTTAGAGTTGAGTGTGACATTCAATTAGCATTTCAGATATTCGTCGTACACGAGGAAACATAAGATATCGTTGTTATCACTTATCATTCATGTGAGTATATACGCCGAATTTTATTCTGAAGGACATTTTGCCACAATAGAGTGGCATTATACATATGATTAACAAATTACTTATTATTTGTTAAAATACGGTGATTCTGTATGCCAAATCCTTCTGAAGTCCATATTTAAGTGGAGCGAATCGGTAAACTCTCGATTTTGAACTTTATAATTCATTGGCAGAAATAAATTTGAGATCAAGGACATATTGTCAATTGCCTTGACACCTTCAGGGGCATAAACGCGTCTCCATCTCTTACATAGCTAATGCCTTGTTGGCGTTTCAATAGCATATAAATTTCGGATGGTGCAGTTGCTAGCATGCACCAACGCATCTGAGCCGTTTTTTACCGACCAGCTTGGAACGCTGTGGGAGTTCTAATAATAGTTTTAGTTTTCATTAATGCGCCGAGGATCGAACCTCTGTTTCTCTAGACGCATAGCATCGTACAGTGGCACCTCACGCCTACCGAGCGATAAGAACATATGCAGACTTTTTCTTGGGGGTGTTTTTTTAAAATCAAAAGTCAATTCACAAGTATCTTCCGAATATCTTCACATCTTTGAAGACTTGTTAAGGTTTAAAGATAATCGTATGGTTCTGGCCATAGCAAGACGATCTTCGAAGCTGGAAAGAGGAAAGTAACCGAAAATATAGCTCAAGTCGAGACACAAAATGCTGCGCGAAAGCCCATTCACTTGAACTTTAACTGAAGCTCTAGCCCTGTTATAAGGAACTGAAGGCCAGTGGCGTTGATAAGAGAGGGGATCAATCCTGCCCCTAATTAATTATGTTGTTAATTGGTTTGACCCCTCCAGGGGCATGGGCGCGTCAACATCTCTTCATTACTATGCCTTGTTGACGTTTACATATTGACGTTACGTTACGTTTTCGGATGGTGCAGTTACTAGCATGCACGATAATTATGCATATTAACTACTTCATCTCTGATTTTCTTGAAATTTTAGTATGTTGTAGAGTTCAGCATGCTGATCAAGAATATATATACTGTCACTCCCATGCGTAAGTCCACACTTACGTAAATGCCGAAATTCATGGAAAATATGCTAATTACCTTCTTTAGCAGGAACGAAACAACGACTTTTTGTGGACGGAACGCGAAATTGGATATGTGTAGCTTATAAAGCAGTGAAGTAAAAAGGCGAATTAGGAGTATGTTAAAAAGAACCTCAAAGACTGCGACATGCTGTGTATTCACTGTGATATACCCTGATCGTAGAGAGCAGGACTTAATCTGTTGATCCAATCGACTCCTTTGGTTACTAAACATTCTGTTCTATAAGTGGCAACACCACAGGCAGAGCAACGCGAAGCCGCAGAGTGGTATGGAACGGCAAGAAAGAAGAAGACGGCGAGCAAGAGCTTCAAATTCACGCAGGATGTATTCTGGAGATTCATCGTCGGCATCACAAAAACGGCAGCTTCCGTTTGAAACGATACGCATAGTTTTGGTAGGATCTGTGCTGTGAGGAGTCCCCAGATAATTCTGACCCTGTTTCTGCTCAATGAGCAAATCAAAAGAACGACTTCATAGTCAGTAGATGCCCGTCTAGTAAGTTTGTTTGTCAGAGTGCGTAGCCACCCATTAGATTCTAAGATTATTTGAGGCTCCAACGGTACTAATATACTAGTCGCGCTCGGTGGCCGTAGTCGTTCAGTCACCGCTCTACGATACTAATCTAGAGCTCGGAGTTCAAATCTCGGCGCAACCAGAAACTGCTTGTGGGTACTAATAGAACTCTCTCTCTCTAGTGCTCCGAGCTTGTCAGTATAAAGGTCTCCCCAAACCAACGCGCTACGCGCTATGCGGTACTCAGCGGTAGCAGTATACCGCGTGCCCATTTAAACCATCGCGGTACGAGCGCGATAGTGTTGGCGCGGTGCAAATGTCAAAAGTAGCATAGTCTGTGTCTAGTGCTTTTTTTAAAATTCCTCCCAAATCCTGTCTTTCTCCCGCACATTTTTAAACTTTACACATTTCGGGTCAAATAATATGGGATGGCATTTAACCATCCCCTTAATTTTTTCTGTAAATGTCTGCTCTTGCATGCTCATCGCAATAGTGCCGGCTGCGGTACATCACGATCAATAGTTCCGGTGGCGATATCATAGAGGAACTAGATAAGAGGTGAAACTCAGTACAACTGACGATGATTGTTCCTATCGGATTTGTTGCATATGTATTGAATTCCACTTTCGGTACACAATGGAATTGCGGAAAGCAGATAGCAAAACCACCGCATCATATGTTTCCGTTTACCAGAAAGAGATAAGACTATCGCAGCAGATCGATCGGGTAATACCAAAAGTGAGTTCATTCTCTTGTTTTTCGATTCTGGTAATACTAAATATCTGTCAAATCGCACGCTTACAGGGAAATCTAACCAAAACCATGCACACACACATACGTAACCTATCCACCGTATTACTTATACAATCGCAACTAAAACTGATTGGGCCCAATTTGACTTTTGAGCAGCTGTTCGGAATTGCTTTTGTCCTTATCGCTCTAAAGGGCCATTTCCTCCTAATTGTAGCTGTCGTTTCAGATCAACGGGGTAAGTTTGTGTGCGTTGGAGTAAGTGCGTCCCTGTCTACAAAATTATTTGTACTGAGTTCCACCTCTTATCTAGTTCCTCTATGGCGATACAAAAGTTTAGTACCGCAGTTTTGCCGCAGTTCACAAAGGTGTATCGCTGCAATACCCCAGCTTCGCCGCAGTATACCGCGTATGCAGTGAGAGCTCGCATATATCGCCATGTAAATTTGTACTGTACCGCGCTGGTTTGGCTGATCGATAGCAAATTAGGTGTGTCTTGGTTTAGTTTGAATTCAAATGTCAACTCAAATTTCAAGAGAAAACGTAAATCGGAGAAATTTCTTTTAGGTAGCAAAATTATTTTGTATGTTTACTATTCCATATAATTACACAAAACGAACATTTTATTGACAGGAAATGAATGTTTAGTGCTTCCCAAACTGGAAAATGCCCGAAAACTTCGACATCTGCGCCGCATGCATTTCAAAACATGGAAATACTACCGGAGCAGCATTCTTGCACTTCTATCCAGAGCAGTTCAGATCAAATTGTTAATGTAATTGTGTGGGCTAAACCTGCTCTGCTCTGGATGACTGTTAAAAAAAAGTGCCTAATATTGCTATGCATGTTAGAACCAACCTCGACTAACATAAAATTTTCACTTTCGTAAATTCCCTTGGAACGAAATACTTACGTAAGTTGGGGAGTGACTGTATATAATATACACAAAATGGGTGCGGAAACCATTTCTTTACATAGTTTTTACTGGACATCTACTATGAATAATATTTTAATATTCCGCAATAGTTTTTTTTGGGGCTTTTGATTGGCAGCAGTCTCTTGTGTGAGCTCCGCTGGCTACGCTTGGGATCACAACCCTCAGTATCGTAGATGCTCGCTCTGGGTGCAACAACCACGCAAATAGCTAGAGATTTTCAAAAGTAAAATAATGTCCACTGGTGTTATTCCCCTTTCAAAAGTGAAATAACGTCAAATTTTCCTCATACCAATAGTTTCATACCAAAGAATATAGGCTCGTACTGCCAAAAGCGGAAATCGAGTCTGGGTCACCCTCAAGTAGATTTCTGCTTTAGGCAGTACGAACGTATATTTTTCACTATAAAGCTATTGTTATGATACATGTATGGGAAGTTTGTACTGCCTAAGGCGGATATCAACTCTAGGCCCAGCTACAAGCGGGTTACTGCTTAAGGCAGTGCAAAACTACATTGGTGGAGTGTTATAACATCAAGTGAAATAATGCCAATTTGACGTTATTTAATCGTCGACCGAAAATTGGTGTAAGGTACGTAGTCGCGATAGACCGTGAAATTTAATAAAAAAGTGGAATAATTTGCAAACGTTGTTGAAGCGTGTATCTCTCCATGATTAAATGGCATAGACTGACATTTCAAAATGTGAAAGAATTGCGAAGTCAACTTCACTCCGATTGAAATGAAATGTCAAAAACAAAATGCGTCGTCCCTATTGGAAAACCCTATAGTATAGATATTGGAGGTGCATGCCAGCAAATACACTTCTGAAAAGTAGATATGCTATCGAATCGTCAACAAGGCATAGAAATGATAGAGATGTTGACGCACCCATGCCCCTATAGGGGTCAAGGCAATTGACAACGATATTATAGATATCCATCATTTTTAGGGTAAATCCTTCGAAATGGAAAACTACGAACGTTAAATCCTAGGCCTGATCAAATTATATATAAACTCTTTTGAAGCAAAAACTCGTCACTTAAACTGCCTGGCATCAGAAGCCAGAAGGATAGAAGGCATCGGAAGCCAGAAGGTATCAGAAGCCAGGAAGGGACAGAGCTTCTATGTCAGCATTTAAGGAGATACGTTCTCCGGAAGCGACTGTGAGAAAAATGTGCGGATTATAGTCTCTGTTTCCAAATGCAATGATCAAAACTTCATATTAAAAGAAAGAATTTTTTTTATTGAAAGTTGCGCTAGAATAAGCATTTTGATCAACATATTTAATCCTTTTAATCACATTGGCCCCTATGTCTACGAGTATATACTTTCCATTTATTAGATATGCAATCCATGTACGTTTTTGCTTCTTCGTATAATCAAATCAAATATTTGATCAAATTGTGACCACATGCTGTTCAAAAGCCACCTTAACAAGTGTGAACGACGGTGGCTAATTTGAAATAATTCACTTTTCGTGTACTATTACGAATACGACAAATTCAGCCCCCAACAAAGAGGAATCGCATTCGTGTACATTTATTAAATAATTGAACGAAAGTATTAAACCGTCGTTACTCAAATCAAAAACAAACAAACAATGTTATATACGCAATGCGATCGTGTACATGCACCTTTGTTGATGACTTACAATAATTATCTTGATAATAGCAATAACCATAATGTTAATAAATGGTTAAGATGACCAACATCAGGCGCACAAAGGAATTTATACACGTGCTGTTGTTGGGGATGCATATAAAAATATAATTATATTCAAAAGATTCTAGATTTACGTCAATATTCCAAATCCGTGAATAATCCAAGCGTTTTTGCATTGTAATTATTAAAATTGTCAAACTGGGTGATTATACGAAAATTAACCAAATTCACAGGAATACGAATCATATTTACAGAAATATGTAATTAGAATTCACGAAATTATTAATTTAAATGATAATAAATAAATGATAACTTCTGAATATAAATGTCCATTAGATTCAAGTTGTAAATTTTCAACTCATCACACTTAGCTGGACACCAAGCGTATCTACAAAAAAAGAACGCAAACAAAAACATAAAAAAAAATCATATTCATGAGCTATAATAGTAAATTGGTAATCGGTAACATTAGCTACATCAACTTGGCGAAAAATTGTCGTATCAAATTGAAAACGATTATTTGAACTAAAATAATACTATTATATGCAATTGGGTAGGCAAATTGTTTGTATCTAATACAAATTAAAATGAGAGCGAAGCTTCGCTTCGGTCCCGAGTCCGAAGCGTATATACCCTAGACTTGTGCAGACTTAGTGGTGACAGCAAAATTTCAAATATGCAACAGCATAGCCGATGAAGCTACGATGAAAGAACATTTGTAGGGTAGGTGGACGCCATTTGAGACGAGTGAGTTTTTTTTTTACTACAACCATATAGGGGAGATAGGATCTGGTCCAATCCCAAAATCAACTAATTAGCACCACAAACATTTGACCAAAATTTTAAGTCGCTAGTTCCATTCTATGGAAAGTTATCATATATTTAAGATAACTTTTGTAGGGAAGGTAAGTGTTCTTTTAACCCGATCATGCCCATTTCAATTCAATACCAACCAACTAGATTCTTTTGCATACATATGACCGAAATTTCATCTTCCTAGCTTTATTCTACCGAAAGATATCGCCTATTCGAAACATTATTTGTAGGGGAGCTAGGGGCTCCTTTTGTCGTATCTTGCCTATTTTCGATACCAACTAACTAGATTTTACTACCAATATCCTACCAAGTTTTCAACTCGCTAGTGACATTCAGTCGAAAGTTATCGTAATTAATGAATATTTCATTTCTTGATATTTGTAGAGGAGGTAGGCGTTCCTTTGGTCTGATTATGCATATCGTGCTAAAATTAAAGCGGCTTCTCATCCGAAGTTTGCATGCCGAAAATCAGGTTTTTACCTCAATTGATTCAATAATTATAGTAAAAAGAAACGTCAAAAACTAGGCCAGTACGGGGCTGTTTGTAGGAAAAGTACCGTTAGTTTCCAACTGATCGATCTCATTTTTTCAAGGGAGTATCAAATAACCCCCTCGAGCCACCTAACAAAGCTAGAACTTTTCACGTTTATTCAGCTGGAAGTTATGGATACATTTAATTATTTTACATATGTAGGGGAGGTAGGCGTTATCTTCGGCTGCTATCTAATTTCACCAAAATACATCAAACAGTTTAAAATTTACAGTTATACAATAGAAAATTTTTGTAAACAAAATAACTTATAACTTATAACGGAAAGAGTTAGTTGGGTGAAACTTGTTTAACTGGTGGATGCTAGTAAGGAATAGATTTCCGTGGAGGACAGTTAAAGAGTTACAGTTATAAAACAGCAAAAAGCTGTATGCAAAATATGTATCTTGCTACGCGAAATTAATTTAATTCATAGAGTTTAAAATTAAGCTGAAGATAAATCCCTATGCGAAAACCTAATTTTAAAATATCGCCTAAATATCGATATACCTACATGAGTATGTCGCTTTTACACCTGGTATTAATAACAACTGAAGCATTAAGTATAATTTTACTTAAACTTGTAAATTATCCGAAATAAGCGCACAACAAAAATCAGTTCTTTTGGCTTCACTGCGCCTGGTGTCTTTTTATCAAAGACTACCGCATTCAGTAGGAATCGAACCGCGGTCCAGTACATAGAAGGCGTATCTAAAATGGGATGGCGCCACTGAATTCTATAGGAATAGGTGGGCTGCCGAACTAACGCTAGATAGGAAGGTGATAACACTTGTCGCACAGTTAGATCCCTGCGACCCTGCACTCACGAGCAGGCTGTTGCCGTTGGGTAGACAAAGCATTGGTAATTAAGTGGGAGGCATCACTGGCCGATTAAGAACTTAAATCATATAGTATTTCTGACCCATCCATATCACAAGAGCATCGGCTTATTATATAATCTCCGGAAATAAATTCAATATCCGATTTTCAAGATCACCGCACTTTTAAGTATCTAGAAACTTTTTTTATGCGTTTTATAGCAATGAACTTACCATTCTTAGTAATGAACTGAATGAAGTACGCTATAACTTCCGAAAGACCTTCAAACAATACTATTGTCCGCTCATCAGGTGTGGTTTGATTATGCATGAACGTACTCGTATGTATGTTTTTGTTTACAACTTTATCATTAATGCATCGGTTACGTGACATTTAGCATCTTAAACGATAGGCTTTAAATTCAGTACAACTTATTTGTATGCATATAACCAATATTTGTTTTTCAAATGCCAAAAATAGTCCACATAAATATTATTTTATTTAGTTTACATAGTTCACATAACCAAAAAAAACGTGACTAAAGTTGAACTATGATAAGTGCATCATGAAGGTGAAGTATTCTCTACCTGTATGACGATAAGAACTGAATTTAAATGTCCATGTTCATGAATAAAATTGGAATGATTAAGCGTTTTTTTTGTTGTCTAAGAAAGCCTTCAAGATAAATGATTTTCGTACTTTGAAATTCTTAATTACCCAAACAAAGTCAAGCATTATTGAACATCAAAATCAAAATGGAACGACAATGAAACTTTGAGCGTATATATGAAATAATAAAATAATATATAATATAATATAATGAACGGGCATATAATATACCCATAAAGTGGATACTGTATGTCCGCTTCGTTGTTTCTGTTTTTTTCCGGCAACTTCCCGGTTCAATTTCAACCAAATTTGGTATATAGCACCTTGGGTGACTCTTAGTGTCACCATACACTGTTGAACTCGAATGTGAATATGGTGGACTGGTTTTCTTCACGTTTATGTGAAGTGTGTGGCTTGAGCTCTCCAGAGGACATTTACCATATACCAGGTTCGTGTTCGAGTTTGAGAGTGTATGGTGACATTAAGCACAGACCTTTGTCTTTTTTTTTTTCAAATCAGACAATTTCCGCCTTAGTCTTTTTCTAAGCAAATTGGCTTCCACGATCATTTCCCGTGGTCTGATCTCAACCAAATTTGGTTCGCAGATCTCTTAGGTGATCCTAAGCACCACCAGTTGAATGTATTTTTTTTTGTAATCAGGATGTTTTGGTGCTGCTGCAGGTGCTTGTCAGGAAAACAGGACGTTCTTGCGCATAAAGCAAAAAAAAGGCAAACCTAATATAGCTAATACCAATATTGAGCCGGAGGACAACGTTTCCAATATGGAAAAAAGCTATAGCTTTGTACTGAGGAAAGGAGAAAGTGGCTCCCGAAATACTAGTATACGATTATACAGAAATAAAATAAAAATTGTAAACCACGCTATTTATTCTAATCACAAACACTCGGGAAAACTTTAAAATATTCAACGTGACGTTTGTTTTGGTAGAGTTAAGCGATCCTCACATCGATGCGACAAAAATCGCCCGGCGGATTCGCGATGTGAATTTAAGCCGCGACACAAGTCTGACCACAGCATCTTACAAATATGTACCGACTCAAAATTACGCCACTTTGAGCAATGATTTTTGTCGCGATGACAAAAAAGTGCTGAGTGCGGTTTCATTCTCGTCGATACCGCCGCGTTTTCTTGTTTACTTCACAAGTAGTGGTTTATTCGATATGGCTAGCGATATCGAATAACTGATCGAGATCATGGGAAGAAAAACATACGAAAAAAAGATAAAATCTGGAAAGATATTGCCGAAATATTGGAGCAAAATGTAGTGAGTTTAATTCTTATTTTTTATTTCAAGTTTCCCCATTTTCCAAGAAAAACAATAAGTATCCGTATCTGGTACATTGAAACTTATATCATGAACCCATAATCTTCTTCCCCTAAGAAGGCAGTATTTTACCCCTTTGCCCCCGTCATCCATTAGAATAGAATAGAAAAAGAGGTGCGGCTACTGACCCTCATGGTAGGCACTGCGACCATAGGGGGTCTATTGTGCCATAGCCTTTAATATTATCGCAAGAGATCTTCCACCACTCTTACGAAGGCTAGTAAGTTTTTTGCAGGAGATTTCCGTATATCAGCAGAGTTTGTGACGATCCGCCTGAGTAACGCTAACCTAGCCCGCGCAATCGCTGAGGATTCACATAAAAGGTGATATGCGGGCTCAATGTCCTCCAAACAAAGACGACACTCCGTCTCTTTGGATAAGCCCATCTTATTTAAATGAGATCTAACCCAGTGATGACCTGATAGGTAGCCAACAATTAACCTCAGATTAGCTCTACTCATGTGGGTAGTATCCCCATAGTCGAAGGGTCTCATTAACGCCTTTGATTGCCGCAGCCCTGCCCTGCAAGGTCATCCCAATAGTGCTGTCGTAGCCTGTCAGACCATTCCTTTCTGATAGTCCTGGCTGAAGCCAGGCCAGGGCCACAATAAGGTTCCGGTCCGATAAAATTAGACGTTGAGCCTTGCCTGGCAAGTTCATCCGCCTATTCATTGCTTTCAATGCCTTGATGACCTGGCACCCAATATAAAAAGACTTGGTAGTCGCCAGACATTCAAGAAGTTCACGACAATCTTTCACCAGCCTTGAATACAGCTTGTGTGAAGAGAGAGCCTTTATGGCTGCCTGGCTATCTGTGCAGATAGCAATTTGAGCGCCTCTTAGGTTTTTTCCAGAATAATTCTGGCGCAGACCTCTATGGCATGGATTTCGGCTTGAAAAACGCTGGGCCACGAACCCATAGCGATTGAAATCTTGGTATTGGGCCCACAGACGCCAGCACCAACTCCCTGTACAGTCTTAGACCCATCAGTGTACCACATGATAATTCCATAGAGTCTACGAAGGGATTGCAATTATCCCATACTGTGCAGTCTGGGATGAGGGCTAAGAATTTATTGCCAAAACATAACTCCGTGGTCATGTAATCTGATCTTAGGCAGATCTGCATGCCATTATTAAAGGAATTAATTTTACCTTTAACTTTCTACAACCTCAGGCACTGCCAAAAGCAAAACAGCCGCTTCAGGATCCATGGTGACGTTTCCTATTGCGAATTTTGTCGTGGTGATGTGGTGTCAAAAGTTGCTGCAGACCAAGTTGCACAACAAAATACACGACGAACACTGAATGCGGGGAATCCACTTGTCAAGCACTGTTACCTGGTAGACCTCTCCAGCGAGAGAGGTACCACTGGGGATAAGCGATGCTTGAACTTGATGATGCATCGCCTTATATACCACAGTAATACCCTTGGGTGAGAAACACAATTAGTTAAATGCTCATATGGAGTTTTACGCATATTCTGGATTGGCTCTAACTGCCTCCTAAAGAAGTATTTCCCAAACATTTTTTTCTATTGGTTTGAATTTCGATATGTAATGTAATTAAATAAATATGTAAAAGAAAATTAATTTGAACAAAGACCTGGCTTCTAATTCAGATTAAGTGAATAATAATCTGTTTCTGGGTTTCGTATCGCGGGCTGTCATACATTATACAACATGAATCAATCATTTCCAATCGCTATAGACAATGGTACACAATTATTGCTAAGCTATACATTGCATTTTATATGGGGCGAACATATATGTACGTTTTCTTTGTGTTACTTTTGTCAACGGTTTCATATGTAGATTTTTTTTTGTTTGTGCATATCTGTATGATGACTATACCTTTCATACAATTCACAATTTTTGTTTCTTCTCTCATTATAAATACCAAAAAACAGGGGTAACCAATTTTGATGTTAGCATATTCATATTTGAATTATATGATTAATATAATTATAGTTTTCCATAGTTACATATATAAAAAAATATGGTACCACACGCTAAAACTATAGAAAACTGTCACATCAATGTAGCTAATGAACAACTTTTTTCATTTGAGCTCCGATTTAAAAATATGTAATTAATCCAGATTTTCGGATAGCGATCTCGCCTCGAGTGTTTTATGTCCTATATATGTTACTAAACAAATTCAACCCAAAATAAAATTTAAATATTCGCATCCGTTTAAATTATGATCCTTACAATTTCATATGAATTGCAAAGTTACAATAATGATGTACGGCGTATTTGCATGAACAAATTTGTCGTGCGTTTTTCATTCACACCCTAAAAAAAGAAGACTTAAATGTGTACATTTCAATTGAAACGAAAAATATAATATGCACATTGGAAACAGTGGTTATTATTTATTCATTCAGTATAGTCTTTTAGTATCTATTATAGTCTATCTGCTAATAAATGCATAAAAGATACTTAATTCTTTCATTCGACGAAAATAACTATGGAAATTATGACACGAGATACGCCTTATTTTTTAGAGGGTTTTGATAAAGTATGAAAGAAACACGTATGTACTGAACATTCGATTCAAATTTATACAATTCATAGGATTTACCACTTTATTTTGGTGTTCAATCAGGCTACTCTGGCCAGTTTAAGTTTAAATTTGAAAATTATTTTCACTCAACCAATTTCCGCTTTTGAAAGCTTATTGATCGCGGTCCTGAAAGCCGAATCTGGAATAGACTTTTTCCATTTCTTCCCCATATGCCTTGCCCTTCGGTAAAATATGTGCCGTCAACTGCCAATTTATGGATGAGAATACTTTTCAGATCCGAAGATTAACATTAAATAATTGAAATATTCACTGGTGTTAAGGGTAATGTAGTACAAACAAACACCCTTATTAAATCGGTCAAACGTCAGTCTGTCTGTCCATGAAATATCTCGCGAACCACTGAAGCTACATCCATGAAATTTGGTGGAAATATGTAGTATTATAAGTAAGTAGTATTATAATTCTCTGGAGAAAACAATATATTTTTAAATAATCTAAATATAAATAATTTTCATTATTTCAAAATAATAACAGCCTTGACATTGCATTAATTTGCGAAACGTCGGCTACAATATCTTTATTTATAAAAGCTGGATAGTGAATATTTATTATCCAAAAATTAACAGTTGACGGCATATATTTTACCGGAGGGGAAAACATATGAGGAACAAATCGGAAAGTCAGATACATTGATTCATTTCAGGATCTGGATCATTGTGTCAACGCGTAACAAGTTTTTCTCTTATTTGAAGTTTGGTTGTTGCTTCTTTGATTAGATAAATTCCTTTCAAATTTAATTTTTTTCCGGGCTTCGGTATTGTTGTAACAACAAAACAAGATTTTTTTTTGACGTGATAATGTTTTACACTTGAACTTTGGTTCGGAAAGCTCAGAATGGTAGCGTCACGCCAATTATATAAACCATAAACTCCCATGGGCATATTGACTCTTTCCACTGTACCAGCACATACGCTCTAACTCTTTCCACTGAGCCGTTCAAAAAGAGTCGTTCAAAAAGAGTCGAATAAATCCAAAGACTCGGGGAAAATATTCAGTAAAAGTCGTAATTATGTGAAATGCAATTTACGTACTATTATAAACTAGCTTGCTTCTTTGCATACTCATAAAATAAACGGTATTGTAGACAATAGTTACATCAAATTTCATGTCAATCGTTTAATATATAACGATATTAAATGCACTGTAGTGAAATTGCAATGTGCAATTTCTTCCACTTTTCGCCTATTTCGCCCCTCGCTCCGTCCTAGTTACGGCAAATTGAAAAAATGCCAGAAATGGAAAGAGAAGGATTCATTTTCCTCTTTGATATGACTCCCTAGAAGCCTATAGTCGAAAAAATCAAATTTGCCCCCCCCCCCCCCTTTTCGGACCCTTCCGAATAAGAACGACTCGTTACTGTGTTACACATCACTAATTCTAATAGCTTATAATTTGTACACATTCCATATGTGTGAACTTTCTTTCGATTAAAATTTCGATTACTTATAATAGCCGCGTTTTCATCCTGTTAAAGATGAATTTAAATCCAAAGAGACTTTGGTACAGGCTGTACAGGACATGTTCGTGTTCGATTGTGTGTGCCGACACTTAGGCCAACTATGAATGAACCATTCAAAGGCTATTGACCTCATCCAGTAAAATTGCATCACAAAATTCGGATTTATTAGCAAATTCAATTGAGGTCTAATTTCAATTCATTCGCCAAAATTGTCCATTCACGAATAGCACTGTGGACTGTCCAAAAATAAAAACCATACGAATTCCGGTCACATGTCATGTGATCCTATCAAATTATAGGTTTGTTAAACAAGTTAACAGATACTTTTAATCAATGAATATAGAGCTTTACTATCCCCCGCCTAATTGATATCCACCCGAATCGTTTTTAAATGTATGTTTACGATCTTTGAAAAGATGTTTAAGCCAAGGTCGTTGTCGTTAATTGACCGAAACATGACTCTTTTGTGTACAAATCAAATCATCTCTACACGCGAAATATGCATATGTATTCGCTGATTACCGCATCATTTATTCTGTTGTACAGAATATGCATAGCCGACTACTAGGAAGCAGTTTCCCGGATTTAACCTATTATTGCATGATCAAGTGCACTATGTCAGACAAGCCGGTCAGTATCTAGATCCATACAATCTGTGCGACAAAATGGTGAACCGAGTTTTTTTTTTTCTCAGTAGTCAATTACAATTTAATTTTACAACCTGATTACTTCTGTCATGCATTATACTGTGAAAGCGACTCGGCGACGCGATGTTACAATGCACTATCAAAATTTAATTAAATATGGATGCCATGCAAGAAACAAATTGTTTTGGAGATCTGACGGGAGATTGTTTTGGGGTAATTTTCCTTGTCGAATGGGTAGCCTTATTGTGGTTTATATAACTAGCTAAATGGAATTTGTGGAAGGATTTCAGAATATTTTTAGCCAGCATTTGAATGGATGGTCCACGAAAAATCAGGAGTCTGAACCTGTTTTATATGATCAATTAAAAAAATAAATAACTGACGTAACAGTTCAACTAATGGACCAAGGCTTCGAGATGAGCTAGCATCATCTCATTCGCTAGTTCGTCATGGTATTCTTGGAGATGTGTGATAAGCAAGAACACGCTCAGTCGGGTTCCCAAAAATACCCCAAATGGTTATGTGCTCATTTAACAGCTGAGTGGTCTCATAATCATAGGATTCAGGGCTCAGTGCACAGACGACGAACGTGCTAACCGTTGCGACATCCTGACTACATGGATGAGCGATAATCGCCAAGTGCTCGGCAATGATTGCTTGTGGTTTTACTTGCGACTCTAGCCGCAAACACAAATAGTGCTCAGTGATGATGGCTGAGTGCTGATCGCTGGGTGTAAATCGCAATGATCGCTCAGAAGAACGCAAAGCTTAGTCAGCGGTTAATACCACCTTATATCTGATAGATAATAATTTCACTTATGCTTCATTGTTCGAATTATTCTGCATTCTATTCACTTTTTGCTCATAAATCTTCGAATACTTTGCAAATAGCAGTGATGAAAAAAGCTGTAAAATTTATAACCGATCACGTACTTTCGCGCTCGGTGACCTTGTTCGTTCGGTCACCGCTCTAGGATCTAGAGAATGTAGGTTTGATCCTCGTACCCTGTGGGTACTAACAGAACTCCCACTGCGCTTCGAGCTTGTCAGTATAAAAGACGGCGCGGATAGGAGATGCATACTAACAACTGCATGTCCGAATAGTAGATATGCTATCGAAACGTGAACAAAGAATAGAAATACAAGAGACGTTGACGCGTCCATGCCCCTGGAGGATCAAGGCAATTAACACAGACACACCTAATATGGCATAAACACAGTCATTTATCACAAAGCCAGTTCAATCTAATACTATATCTACAAACAAAAACATTTTTTTTTGAAAATGCGAATATTTTATCAAATGGAAATATTAATTTTAACAACACGATTAAAACTAAATGAAACCGGAAAGTAGAAGGCTTCGCCCGTAATGCGAGGGTTTTGTAGTGTCCCATGCCAATAGGAGATGAACTGTCCTACTTTGGGAGATGCTTAGCCATTAATGTTAAGACGACACTTCAAATTGCAAACTATCATATAAAAAGAAATTCTGTGAATAATTATAGAAAGTTGAATCAGCGGCCAGCTTACCCCCCCTCCTCTTCTCCCTCTCCTCCCTCTCCTCTCCCATCAATCTTGATCCTCTCTCTTTCAGAAATCGTTAATTAAATACATAACTCTAACGCCTAGTATGCACTGGGGATCTTGAATACAGTGTTTTGCGTCTCGCCTGCCTCGACTTATTGCAAGATGCCGAAAATACATTCAAAATTCATGGCGACAATGAGTTGATGCAGGCGAGTGGCGAGACCTTAGAATATAGAGCCATGGAATGAGCTTATCCTGTATGTCTCTGGCTCCAACATTCGGCGAATAAGTCGACAGCCAGCCTACTCGGTTGTTGTTTGATATTGACATATGTTGACTGTTCTGTCGAAATGTGCATGAATGAAGGTCAATTCTTGTCAGATTATCGTCAGTCAGCCTACTCAGTTGGCGTTTCGGTATTGACATAATATTGACCGCGCTGTCGAATTGTGCATAAACAAACGTCAATTCTTGTCAATATTTAAATTTCGTAATTACTAAACGGTCTACAGAGTTAGCTGACTGTCGACCACATGTCGACTTAGTACCCAGATTTTGGAGCCACTGCTTCTATGGAGACATACTGGACAAGCTCATTCCATGGCTATATATTCAAAGGGCGAGACCCAAAAGAATCGTAGTGAGTACTAGACGTAATTGGCTCTACGATAAACAATATTCAAGTATGTAGTACTTGCACCTTATGAGGCCGGTAGGGGTGCATTTTTTGTATGGATATGTATTATTACTAAATATTACGTGATTGTTACGAAACGTGAAAAGATTATTGACTATGGTTTTTTAGTATTTTTGACCTCGGACGTGTTTAAGGGATGCAAGGGCGTGCTAACTGTAACTATGGAAATATAACCTATTTTGAGAAGATATCTAAATTCCATTATTTTCATTTTCTATGGTAGTCGGAAGTTTTTCGACCTTCACTTCCCCTCTTAATCCCTTTAAAGTTAGCCTATTACAACAAATCGCTTTCTCCAGCGAATTATAACATTTTTACACATTCTCATTAAATTTCATGTGAGTAGCTGCCGTTCGTGAGATATTCTAGGCACAGACGGACGTACGGACATTTGACCGATTTTTGTTTTGTTTCTACTACAAAACCCCAAATAAGGAATTAGTTTTTATTTTAAATAAAAATAAAAATGATAAATAACTTAACATAAACATAGTGTTAAATAAAAAAAAATATGAATAGCTTAACACAGAGCAACTTAGTCAAATGTCATTTATCTTTTTTTCTACTAAAAATTATTTGTTATTATGAATATTGACATTAGCTTAAAATAATGTCGAAAAATACAAAAATAAAGTTGTTTAAATTTCCAAGAAGGTTATTTATCGTTCTACTTTTTTTATGATCTCCCTCGTATGTCGATCAATTAATTACATACGAGTATAAATTACGAGTATATTATTTTTTTATTAACGCTTGAAGAGAAATGGTATGAATATACAATAATATGGTGGTTCGTTGCTCATCTAGTCGCAATGTAGAAAATGACAAAAAAAAAATCTATCGACATTTTTTTATAGATACGAGTATTTTGTAATAGTTGGCATTAGCCGCGTTGGTTTCACTGGATATCGGTTTCAAATCTCTCTCTCTCTCTCTCTAATTGCCTTGACCCCTCTGGGGGCATGGGCGCGTCAACACCTCTAGCATTTCTATACCTTGTTGACGTTTCGATAGCAAATCTACTTTTCGGAAGTGCAGTTTCTAGCATGCACCTCTTATCCGCGCCCTCTTTATACTGACAAGCTCAGAGCACTGTGAGAGTGGAGTGGGATTTTCAACTCTTTCCTTTTCCAAGAAAAGAGAAATTATAGAATCGGATAGACCGAAGCCAGATCTTAGTTTAGAGTTTAAATTAAAAAATATTATGCGAAAATTCCATATCGAAACGTATGAAAAGTACATTTGGTTAACGGGAAGCTGTAAATTAAATAAGTTATTTTGCTGGCCGTGTCTTTTGTTCACGAATGAAAAATCTGTTTGGAATAAAGCTGGATTTAGTGATTTGAATAATTTTACGGGCTCAGCAGCAAAGCATTCAAGTTCCGAAAAACATTTTCAGTCGTTAATTAAATTAGATAATTTTGGTTCTCAGCGTATAGAGTTTATGCTTAGTAACCAGGTGGCAATATCTGTTAGTTTGCATAATGAAAAAGTTGAGCGTAATCGTAATATTTTGAAACGTTTAATCGATACTGTAATTTTTTTGCAAAACAGGAGCTTCCTTTTCGCGGAAATAATGAAGACTCTTCTTCAAATAATCGTGGTAATTTTATCGAAACCGTAAATTTCTTGAGTTTGTACGATCCGATAATTGAGTCCCACATAGATTCTATAAAAGCAAATGCAGCGTTTTCGGGTTTGTCTAATAGAATCCAAAACGATCTTGTTTCCGCTATAGCTAATGTGGTTCGAAATAAAATCAATTTGGAAATAAAGGAGGCTCCATTTGTAGCTGTAATGGTCGACGAAACGCCAGATGTTAGCGGTCGGGAACAATTAACGATGATTTTTAGATATACAATATCAAATGAGATTGAAGAAAGATTTATCGGATTTTTGGATGTAAGCGCTAATCGTACAGCTACAGCAATAAGCTCTCACATTTTAAAACAATTGCAAAATTTTAATATCGATAAGAAATTAATTGCACAATGTTACGATGGCGCAGCAGTAATGAGTTCTCAAATTCGTGGAGTTCAGACTTTAATTCGGGAAAAACATAAATCGGCAATTTTCGTTCCATGTTACGCTCATTCACTAAATCTAGTATTGTCTAAAGCAGTTGAGTTTATTCCGGAAATTAAATTATTTTTCGCGCACATCAATAAAATCGCATCATTTTTTAATACATCCTCTAAAAGGTCGGACCTTTTTGCAAATATAGTAAATCGTCGTTTACCATCGGTTTCCAAAACGCGTTGGCATTATCATTCGCGTATTATTAACGTTATATTTGAACATAAGCATGAAATTTGTACAGTTTTTGAGACAATTTCGAATGGTTCTCAACACTGGGATGGCGATCCCTTGACTTTTTCCGATATATACTTACAAAAATTCGCAGAGTCAGATTTTCAATTATATCTGTTAATTTTTTCTGAAATTTTTTCGAAAACTGATATATTATTTAATATTATTCAGAGCAAAGTGGTAAACATTTCATATGCAAGCCAAAAAATTATTGAATTTGAAAATTGGCTTGAAAATGACTTTTCTAAAAAGTTTGATAATTTCTATTCGACAGTTACAGCAGAATATCAGCCACCACGTAAGAAATGTAGAAATGCGATAGATCCTTTACAAAATTTACGGCGGATATTTCGGGAGATTATAGATGTTATTCTCGGGCAAATTCGAGATCGATTCCATTCGTTTAAAGATCTTTCATTTTTAGAGTTGCTTGAACCGAATTATTTTTCTAAATTCAAGTAAAATTTTCCCGATAAAAATTTTGACTCACTTATTGAATATCACGGTCAATTTTTCGACAGAATAAAGTTGAAAAATGAGCTAAAAGTTATTTATTCTTCAGATGAGTTTAAAAACGCGAATCCTAGTAAAATTCTCGATTATTTTCAAAAACGGCCTTATGTCGCAAACGGTTTTAAGCAAGTTCATATTTTAGCAAAATTATTAACGTCAATTCCAGTCACAGTGGCAACTGCGAAAAGGTCATTTTCAACACTAAAGCGCGTTCACACATTTTTGAGAAATCGCCAATCCCAAGAACGGCTTTCGGATCTTGCTTTAATTGCGGTTGAAAAGGATCTTCTTATACAAATGCGAAGAGAAAACGATTTTTTTGATAATGTGATTAAAGAGTTTTTACTTAAAGAACGGCGCATAAATTTGGAATACAAATAAATGGCAATGGCGAAAGAATATTTATTTATTTCAAATACCCCTGAATTTTTCTTAGTCTTAATTAACATAATATTTATTTATCATTTTTTTTATTAGTAATATTTTATTTATTTATTTTTTTTTTGTATTCCGAATATATGTGCCAATATTTTATTTATATCTTTCCTGATTTCTTCTTTAAGGCTTAAAGCCGCTTGGTATAAATGTTTTTGTGACTGTCCATATTCTATTTTATTATACAGTCCATTTTTGTTTATGCTAAATTGGCTTTAGGGCGCCCAACTGCTTGACTATGAAAAATTTCCACTGCACGTCACTGCTATTACACTATAAAAGTTCTTTTAAAATATCTTTTATAAAAGATATTTGTCAACTCACTTTGTGACACTTTTGAACTACGTATTTTGACCAGCCCTCACCGATGCAGCCGTCTGTCGGAAAACGGCGGAAGTTGTACACCTAATATATTCTTGGTCAGTATGATGAGACGAGTCGATTAAGCTTTGTCCGTCTGTCTGTCTGTCCGTCTCTCTGTCTGGTTCTATATAAACTATTCCCTCAGTTTTAAAGCTATCGATATGAAATTTTGTGTAAAGCCTTCTTTCTATTCCGCACTGTAAATATGTCGGAACCAAGGGAATCGGACCACTACGTCATATAGTTGCCATAGGAACGACCGGTCCAAAAATTAGCCTTTGTAAGAAAAACTTTTTTATTTCTAAAGATATCTTTTTCAAATTTCAAGCTAATCAATAGTATCTTTAGTAAAATCACATTCCCGAATTTAGTTGACTATTCTATCATATAGCTGTCATCTGAACGACCGTTCTAAAAGAAAGTTTTCATTAGAAAACTTTTTTATTTCTGAAGATATCTTTTCCAAATTTCATATTGTCCAATCATATTTACTGCCAAACCACATTCCTAAATTTGATTGAAATCGGCCCACTATTTCATATACCTCTCATAGGAACAAGTTTTACTACTAAGTGGCAAATGCACCATAAGTCAAAATGAAGGTTTGATACCCTCCACGCGAAATGTGAAGGGTATATTCCTCTTGACGATCTCAATTCAGTATAGGAGTGCACCTAATAACGTCTCTCTTGCTTTTTATTATACGTTTTGTACACAAAAGTTTATTTACTTAAAATATATCAAAAATTGATCCTAATTATCTTCCTCGTGGGACTTGTATTTTACCCGTTATTTGATACAATACACAAAAGTCATGATTTTCACTACTTCGTGGGAACGAACGAAAAAAGGTGGTTTTTATTGTTTTTCAAATGAGGTTATCTCGAAAACTATACAAGAGAAGTGGTTGGATGTTTTTTATTTTAAAATAAAAACTATAAAAACTCCTCTTTAACCTCCTTCGTCAAGGACTTCCGGTCCTCTGTGGAGGTCGAAAGCTGAGATTTATAATAAGACCACAACAACCATATACAACATATCCAAAAATTAGTTCTACCCCATTTTATGCGAGCTAACCCCCCTTTGAGATGACAAATTTACTGGTGTAGTAGGATTAACTAAACTTTTGTTCACTAGATATATGTATGTACCTTCCGAGGGTTTCTATACTAGTAAAAAAAAAAACGACACGCCCAATGTTGCGGATCGGCCTTTAAATATGACCACCTGAATTTCGAAAGAAATGTAATACATATTAACTTCAAGGTATCAAATATTAAAATAATTAACTTTTTCCGATAGAAAATTTTCATGCCACAATTCTTTATTGCAGAACAGCTTTCACGGTTGATCGGAAGTGCGATGACGCAATTGATTTCACTTTACGTCTGACACATCATTCAGTTGGTCAATGAATACATAATTCAGTTCCGTTCGTAATGCAGTATGTACTGTAAAGAATTGCGATTAAAACTCCTAGCAACAGTTAGAACGATACCTGTAAAAAATTATCAAGTAGATAATACATATTTTGCATATTAATGAATGAATTAATTACGTTCATGAGCTTCACCGGTTGGAACATTTCATGGATTCAATAAATTTTAATAGGGTTGATACAGGGTGTGGAAAAGGAAAAAATGGAGAAAAACGGAAAAAGAGAATGGAAAAATATGAAATGGAAAAACGGAAATGGAAAGTGAAATTCTATTTTCAAAAAAATGCTTGGAGTTCGAAGTTTGAAAATCGGAGTGGATTGGTCAACTAGAGAAAATTTTCACAGATATTTTTCAACACTCTTTGAATAACTTTCAACGAATACTAACTATTAAAAAACTCATTGTCGTTTCATGAAAAACTCAATCATGTATTATTCAGAAGGAAAGTAGACGCGGAAATATGAAATGAATGGGAGGTGAGGACATCACAACTAACAATTTTCTACCATGAAGGTTTCTACTCTTGTAATTTAACTCTGGTACTGGTACTGTAAGAGTTTGATGAGAATTAAATGGCGTACTTGCTGAGAGTTATTTTATCTTAAATCAAAAGTTCAATTCTCTTAATGAGAGTTAAGTTGAGTTAGGTTAGGTTAGGTTAGGCTAAAGGGGCTGCCGTGATACACACAGCACACATAGACCACCACTGGGTCCTTTGTGATACCACCATTGACTCCACAACCCGAGTCCTACCTATTCATTGAACCAGCCTGAGCTGTTGATAAAGCGCTGGAGCCTGCTGATGCTAACATCCTTAAGGTCGTCCAGATCGCCAAAATAGAAAGACCCTAACGTAATCCTTCTTCTTCTAGCCAGGGCATGACACCCACATAACATTCCTAGAATCGTCTACATTCGGTGCCTTAAGGAGTACCTAAGCTCGAAGCTCTTACCTCCCCCCTTACGGGAATGGCGTTTTCTCTGACCGAAGTCAGAAGGATGACTACTTTGGAACATGTACTTTCCTCAGAACCTTACCATTATAGGCTGCGACCTAGCTTAGCCGACTTAACAATAACTCACAGCCACCACGAGTCCAACACCTTGATGGGCCAGTACCTTGGTACTGTGGGCACACCCATCCCCGTGGTTCATTATTTGCTACTGACTTCTCAAAAGCAGGAATGATCTCACCGTTCGATATCCTTACGGAATATCTTACTGATTAAGTTGTGCATCACGGGCTCAGTTAAACCCACTATCCCCAAGAGAGTTGAATGTGCTTCCGTTCCTCACGTACTAGTAAGCATTCTCCTCAGTCGGGGATAGTGCTTCCTTTCGCATCACAGGTCGGCACCATGTTCAGGTACTAGGAAGCCAATTGACTAGGTACGTGGGATTGTCAAGCCCCAAAGCAGTATAGGAATCAGTATCTCTTACTTTCCACCAATCCACACCTATGTTAGAATCAGAGCTTGGGAAAAACCCCAAGCCGTGTCGTCATCAAGTCTAGGAATCGGAATACTGGGAGGACCCCAGCAACCTTTCCGCTTCATGGCACCTATAGGATTGCTCCAATAGGAATCATAAAAGATACTTTTCAGCCTATATAGCCCCTTTTCGTAGTTCGTTATGCGGGGGCACCACTCCCCAGGTGTCGTATAACGACGGACTCAAAAGACCATCACACAACACCGGTGGCATCATAACGACGGACACCACTAGCGAGACCGTCAATCAGCCACCTTAACTTCATAACTAAGGTACATGGGGTCTTCAGTCCCCAAAGGCATGCATAGGGATCAGCGCCAAGGCCCCTTTACCCTATACACCACCTCCTTGCGTAGCTCAGGTCCGTGGGTTCGCTAAACCCAAAACACCATAAGTCTTTCGACCCAGTGGGTGTCCCCTGCGGGGACACCCACATAACAGATGAAAGGTACTCTCCTCCTCATCCTCATCCCCGCAACTCTTACAGAGGTCATTGTGTGGAAGCCCCAATCTCCTAGCATATTCGCCGACCAGGCAGTGCCCTGTAATCACCCGCACAACAGTCCGTAGATTAAGTCTATTCAACGCCAGCAGCCCCTCAGAGCGTTTGGGATCTATCCTAGGCCAAAGTTGCCTAGTAACCATACAAGTGCTACCATTACTCCACCTCGTGTTGGCAGCACTCAACGCGACATTGTTTATCAACAATTTACAGGCTGATAAGGACCACCCGAGAGGGCAGTGATAATGATAAAAATGATAATATCCTTAGCAGCTATGACATTACGCCCGAGCCATATGCCGCAATCTCAGCCTGAAGAACGCTGCAAAAGTCAGGGAGATGTAGTGACAAGTTTAAATTCAACTTGTCCGAGTACACCTCCACTCCCACTCCTTTATCCGTCTTAGAACCATCAGTGTATATAAGTTGAGTTAGTCTCATAAGACTCTTGTAAGGGTATCATACAAACTACCCTTGTTATGAGAGCTAAGCTTTTCTTTATGAATGTAGCTAGTTAAACAGAATATGATATGCAAAAATACATGGTCTATGTACGGGTTAATATAAGCTCATGGGAATTTGTATTTACTGTAACTCTGTGTAATTTTCATTGACAAATTACAGTTCTTGTGCACAAAATTATATTGGCTAAATTTATAAAACGAAGTGAAATAGTAACATGCTATGCCAGTATCGAAGCAGCATTGCCATGGCTTGATGTTATGAACAACAGTCGTATCTAGTCATCCATCAGTTATCAAATTTCACTGCACAAAACTGACTACTGACAAAAAATCGTATGAGGACGACAGCGCGGCAGTCATGGTTGCCAATTTGCGAACCTACTCTTTTTAACCTACTCCGTATATCGAACTAGGTCGACCTAGGTCCGCAATCGAAAAATGATCAGGTCGAAAAATGATCAGTTTCGGAGCAAGAAAACGAACCTAGATCATTTGATTCTTTTAAGTTCAGGTCGGAATCGGAGCAGTTTGATTATTTGATTCTTTTAAGTTCAGGTCAGAATCGGAGCAGTTTAAAAATGAACAGTGAATAGGTTTGATAATACATCCGTCTGTTGGAATCGGAGTATGATCGGATCAGATCGTTTAAATACGGGGAATAGAAAAGTATATAAAGAACAGATGGTGTGACATATATACGATTGTCGCTATTGCTACGCTATATTGTAGTGTAGAATGGAGTGGAATAAATGTTCAATTGGATTTTATTTATGTTAGGTACAGTGAAGCTTTTCGTCTTTTGTTGTGTTGTGAGTGTTAAATGACCGTGGCCGATCGGTATGGAGGATAAGAATATGGTACTGGATTGGGCGCAGGCACATTCGTACTTATACTTCTATGTATGTATTGTCTAACATAAAATGGGTGTTGCGTTGCGTTACGATGCAAATGATACAAGATGATAGGATATGGGATTGGGAGTTAAGGTGTTATACCAGTGTGAACGCTAAAAAGAAACTAACAGACTTAGGGCTGCGAACCTAGGTCCGTTGCCGGACTCGGAGTAGGTCGACCTGATCCGCAAGATGAGCAGGTCATATCATGACTAAGCGCGGGTGTCAATTGTGAACTGTCAGCATATGCTGGTCCTAGGTAACGGACAAATATTTGTGATGAAAAAAATGGCATTTGACACAGCATGTTGTGTCCATCAGAAACTCAGTGGAGAGAACTCATTTAACAGATTCCTAACAGTAGGCCAACCCTTGTACTAACAGTAGGCCAACCCTTGTATATTATGAATTTAGCCACTGAATTTGCAAAAATTTGTTTTCTACAAATACGGGCCAAAATATATATGCGATTAAACATCTCGTTTCGAAAAACTGCAAAGCCGCTTAAAAACAATCAACTTTTAGATTACGTGGAAAATGGTGAGAAAATATGATAATTATCATATACTGTTCAACAGCTTGCTTAGAATTTTATAAACAACATTTACGAACGTAAAAAACAATAATTATTGCCATTTTGCATATACAATGGTGCTAATCACTCATAAAGATAAATTTATAGTTTCAAACAAAACCAATCCTACCAGAAAAAGGTGGCAGCCATTGATTAAGTCTTTTTATAAAATTAAAACTCCCATTATGGGTGGGCGACTCTTCTTATAAAATTCTCATTATGAGAGGGCGACTGTTCTGATAAAACTAAAACTCTCATTGTGAAAGGAAAACTCTTCTTATAAAACTCTCATTGTGAGAGGGCGACTAATTTTATAATATCATAACTAAAGTCTTCGTATGCGAGTCGAAAATTTGACGTTTGATTTGTCGTTGACCTGCCGTTCGCAATGCTTATAGTAACCAATCTTTTGCATCGCTGGAACTTATCACCAGTAAACTTATCTGTCTCGATCAGCGGTGACATCAAGGGAATATATTATGCATCTCAAGGTACATAATTGTTGGCGACCTTTAATGCCTGCTATAAACTGGGCCATTCCTGGCCATTTGAAGCCATTACCATTGTGTGGACGGGCGGATGACGTTTAGTAGCCAATGGCGCGTAATCGTCGCAGCGATGGGCCATCAAATGGCCACAAATTGCTGCGAGAGCCAATTTCCACCACTTAATGGCCAATCGCGCGTTTGTCAATTTAAAACAGCTGCAAAGTTGTTGTTGTTGGCTGCGACATACAACACACAACACACAGATGATTGTGGTGCTGTCGCTACGATGTGGAGGACTTGAATATTGGGCGCGGTCCTGGAAGCCTTCTGATATGGATCTGACTTTTCTGTTTTCTCCTCTATGTGCTTCCCCCTCCAGTAAATTTAGTACAGACAACTGTCAATTTTTGGATCTGAGAAATATTCCCACAGACGGCATACACGGCCGTCTTGTCAAAAAAGATCTGTCAAGTTTTTAATTTCAAAATGGAAAATTTAGTTATTGCGGAATTATTGGATGATTTCGGTGATATCCAAATTGTAAATAGTGTGCAAAGCATACTAAATATAGTGCGCGTTGTCATGGATAACAACATGACAAACGATTGGAGTTTGTTGGACGGGATTGAGCGCGAAAACCGACCCAGAAATGTAAATTATTTCGAACAAACAGTTCCCCGATAGGACGACTTCCTATTCAAGGAGCAGGTTTGTAGGCTAAAGGCGCAGCAAACTACCACTAAACACTTCGCAATACGTCCTGCACGCTGACTAACGGATGACTGGCTATGTTGCTTTGGTGACAGAGGCGCCGGTGACATCTGAGAACTGTCAAAATTGCTGATTTTAGAAATTGACCGGAAAAATATTCAGATCCAGAGGGGAAATTGTCAGATCCAAAAGTGTCAGTTGTCTGTACTAAATTTACCGGAGGGGAAAGCAAATGGAGGAGAATTTGAGAATTGACAAACCCTGATCCGCTCGCAGGAACGCAGCCATTGACTGACTCATCGAAGACCATTGTGTAGTGTATATGAAGAAAATTGGAATTGACAGTTGGCGATATACCTGCTACAGACAATGCCATCATGGCCTGCGTTCACATTTTGAAGCGCTTCGGCTATTCAGCAATTGGAATTCATGTAAACTAAAAAATCAGTGATTTTTTCCGTTTACATGCATTTCAATTGCTGAATAACCGAAGCGCTCCAAAATGTGAACGCAGGCATGGTCACCTACGCGCTGGGTTATTGTCTGTAAAAGGCAAATCATTTTTTGCAATCAAACTTGTCTATTGTAATAAATCGACTTGCGTGTTTGACAGATTGATAAATTTAAAGTGAAATCTTAATCTTGCACTCCTAACACTTGTCTTATGAGTATTTTATGATGTGGACTCTCATAACAGTGTTTTTGGCTTTTTTTTACTTCAACTCTTATAAGGCTCTCATTATTATCATCTTCAAGAGTTGAATTTTCAATAAAAAAGCTCTATGGGAGTACATGATGACAAGATATCATATCTTGTATAGAGTAATACTCTCATAATAATGGTGCTATGAGAGCTAATTTAAATCTTGCTGCAAGAGTTATATTATGATAGTGGCGGAGAGTCTTACTAGACTCTTATGAGAGCTTAACTCACAAGAGTTTGTTAATTGGGATAAGTAATTATTAAAATACGAGTATATCATATTCTTTCTAATTTCCTTAAATCCAATCTGTTGAGTTGAGGAAACGAAGTATCTTCCCAATTCCATTGCAGGCGATCTCCGATATATCTGTGAAGAACGCTCTGCCTAAAGCTCGATACCGCGCCCTGCCTAGTTCTGGAGATTCGTCAAGGGCTTAAGCTAGCCTAACCAAATAGATTATCTATGGATAGTGCCCCGTGCCCTAATAGCATAAACATATCCACGTTAAAATCCTAAATACATACTTACCTATTCTATTTTTTCTGTTCTGCTATAAACCACATGTCCCCAATATCCATACCCATGCACCTATTTTCTCTAATTACAATATGCCGATTATTACATAATCGTATTGAATGCTAAGCGGATAAAGTGAAACCGGTATCTATGTACTTTACTTAAGTAGTGGGTACGAACTTTATTATCGACTAATCATAGACATCTGCCTCATCTTGCAGTAGGTGGTACTTGTGTACGAGTACGTACTACAATTTCCATTTTACGAGTTTAACTAGCGCCTCGCTATAAAGTTACCTGACATACTTGCTATCCATGCACATAAGGTGACACGACTAAAGTCGAATGCAGATATTTGAGCATCTATAGTAATCTGCCGCAGATGCAAACTGCAACAAAGTCGTTAGGGGGATCTATTTTCGATTTCAACTACTGTACGTACGAGTATCTGTTTTTTCTTTTGATGCTTATGCCGCCATTCACAGAGTGGATGTCGTTAGTCTCCGTAAAGATATGCAGAAATTCATGCTGGTATTAAGTTGTGTGTCGACTAAGATTTCTAAGGTTGAAAGAAAGTGAAACCCACATTTCTCACCGAGATTGTTTTTATTCGATTATTTTTGCAACCTGGAAATTCCGGTTTTTTTCAACTAGATTTATAGACACTTACCTTTTAGTTGATTCGAGTATTTTGTGTCATAGATTTATGTGTTTACAAAGAGTGTAATGTACGAGTAACCCGAAATGAGGACGAAAGGTGGCGTTTATGTGATCGTTAAAATTTAGTAAGTGACCGATATCGGTCAACATGAAATATTGGAATATTAGAGTGGTTAGTTAGTGTTAGATCGCATTATTTATTTTGTATTTAATGTTTGTAGGTAATTGTAAATGTAACTTGGGTTGTAATGGAAGTATGTAAATATTGGTTGGCCATTAAAATTACATTTCACTCTTCTACTTCTGTATCACCCACTTTTTAGGTGAACAAAATTATTTTGTGGTGATTTAAAATGTTTTAGAACGCTGAGTAAGAATAAAATCATTAACAAATTATCTGACTCGTATAAGTTATCAAAAGAAAGGCGCACAAAATGGCTTCTATAGGGTTATCAAGTAAGAACTGTATATTTTTAAATTGATAGAAGATAAACGGTAAAAGGCAACAATGTAATTTTTTTCTTATTAATTACTAGCTTCTTACATTCTTTTTTAAAATAATTTTCTTCAAATTACCGCCTCTGGATTTATAAAAAATCTGATTTTGAAACAAACATATTTACTCACCTCCATACATCGGGACTTATATGGGTTTTTGAAGGAAATCGTAATGCAGAACAATATACAATAATTATGTTCTTTTGGAAGCGTGGGGAAGAGGCCTACCCGCTGCACTTCAACCAACATTGACATTTGACGCCAGATGAATCATGGTGTGGGAAGCAACTCCCTTGTAAACTGTTGTTTGGCGATTTAGTACCTTCTGATCAATAGCAGTAATTTTACCGAGCATTTGCAAAATAAGCATCATTACCTCAACTGGTAGCTTGAATCGAAATCACGATCATTTTCGCCAATAAGAGATGTGTTTTCACGATTTTTGAAGCCACATGAATTGGTCCTCACTTATTGATATTTCTTTTGACCGGCCTTTTTCTGGACTTTTTTTTTAATTTGCATGTTTAAGTTGATCAATAAAAGACATTTAATTAGGGTTTCTTCATTTTCTATGTTATTGAAGTGTCCGTTCAGGAGAGGTAAATTTATTTCTTGGTGGATATTTAGGCTGTCCGTTGCATATAAACCCCCTCTTTATATGCATTGGCTTTTATGCCTTACGTTCGGGACTTTTTAAAATTGTCCATAATGAGGGGTGTCCGCTACTGAGAGGTGTTCGTTAGTAGATGTTTCACTGTACTCGCTTTTTATACTATCGAATTTTAAAAATCTTCATAAATTTTTGATTTACTCATTTGCCCTAACCCCTCGTGAGGCATAGCGCGTCAATTATTCCATGTGGCTTAGCTGGCATTTCGTTGGCATAAACCTCTTTCGGACGATGCACTTTTCTAGCATGCAGCCCCTGTTGCATTATAACATGAGGTCCATTATATCTTGCATCTATACACTGACAACATTGACATTTTATAAAACTTTTATAAAATATTTAACGTAGTGTAATATGTAAAATTTTGATAGTAGAATATTTTTCATAAAGGTAGTTTTAGAAAAACTTTTATAAAATATATTTTACAAAGAACTTTTATATAGAAAATACCGCCTTATGTTGGAGGTGAAACAATTCACTTTTAACTTTGATCCGATGAGATCCTATACGATACCTGGATCAAAACCAGTCTGTTGTTTTGTATGAAAATGTACGAGAAATAACTCTGGAATAAAAAAATCTACACAAGTAATCTTTCCTACCGACAAGTGTCCTCTTCATAAGAGATACATATCAGAATAAATTATTCTCTTACGAATCATAAGTATGTGTGCTTACGAAAAAAAAATAGCAACAACAAAAAATTGCACGTCTCATATTCAGAAACATACATACATACATAGTGGTGATGATAAGCGATTCAAAGTTTTTTTTAATAATGTTGTTACTATCCAACACATGGCCATTAATTATGGTGTTGTGAATTCTGATTTAACTAACATTCACTGATTCAGGCGATCAATTATATTGCAATGCATTATTGTTTCTGTCATTGTTATTTTTCCCCTTATGGCTTATTTTTTTGTCACTGCTTTATACTCGTAAATACTATGTGTGCTTTATAGATATTGGTTAAGTTCATAACACACAACCGTTGGCATACAGTTGCCAGTTGGTTTTAATAATTCTCTCCTCCGAGTTTTTGATGAACACAACATGCTGTGAGAAATGTCATTTTCTCTATCACAAAAATTTCTCCTTTGGCTAAGACTAGCATATGATGACAATTCAGAAATGACACTCGCGCTGTTGTATCATACGATTTTTCGTCAGTATGGTCAGTTTTGAACTGGAAATTTGACAATTGGTGGATGACTAGATGCGAGTGCAGTTCAGAACACAACAAGTTCTTGCAAAGCTCCTTCGATACTGTTGCCACAGCATGTTGCGATTCCGCTGTGTGTTATTAAATTAGCCATTGTAGAATTGCTTGAAAAGCTGCCAATAAAATTTCCACTATATTCGTAAGTTTGTTTAATTATGTGCAGATGTTAAAAAAAAGCCTGGATTTCTGTTTTCCTGGCTTAATTGCGTATTTATCAATTGCATCTGTAGATAAGAGACATGGCACCTTAATTATATATTGAATTATCTAGTACTAAAGTGAGTTATAAGAAATAAATCGATGAGAAAAGAGTAGTTTTTTTTTTGGGCAAATAAATTATTCACTTGTATTTTGATGCACATATTTACATAATATAATGATGTACTATATGTATAGGTATGTATGTACAATTTGACGTGCTCGGTAGCCGTTTTGTCACGGTCACCGCTCTACGATGATACATCTAGAGAGACGGAGGTTCCATCGTCGGCGCGTTAATAGAAACTGGCTGTGGGTACTACTAGAACTCGCATAGTGCTCCGAGCTTATCAGCATAAAGACGGCGCGGATAGGAGGTGCGTGCTAGGAACTGCACCATTAGAAAAATATGCTCTCGAAACGTCAAAAATAGTAATGCAAAAGATATTAATGCGGCATGTCCCTGGAGGGGTCAAGGTATTTAACATGTGCAATTTGAAGTATACCTATGAAGTCTAGTTCAAGAAAAAACAAGAAAAAAAACAGCTTAATTGATTGGTTTTACCTTTAAATCACGACCGAAAGACGCCGCACGAATATGATTGGCAGTACTTTATTGATAAATTAAAGCGGTTGGAACATTGAACTTTTTATGTTGTGTACACGGCCGAAGGTATTTTCGTGATAACCACCTATTAGTCCAGCACTCGTGTCTCAATTAGGGCCGGAATCAGAAAAATTATAGAAGTTTTTTTTTTATCAATTTTGGTTTATGTATTGTATTTTGTGGCGCTAAATCGGAATTTCAAATTTGTCACCTCGAAAAAGTGAGAAAAGAGTCCGAAACTGTCCGAAAATGTTCTTTTTTCACTTTGTTGCCTATAACTTCGAAATTACTAACTTTTGAAGAAAAAGTGTTAAGAGCAAAAATAGACTACATCGTCCTACATAGTGTACGCTCTCTGTACAGACACCGGTCATAACCAGACAATTCTTATAAGCGGAGAAATTGTTAAGTCTCGAACATTTTTTGCATATTTTCAAACAAATTACGCTTCTTTAACTGGACGCTCCCATACCTTGACATGGACAGGCTTTTCTTAGTTATTTGTCAAAATAAACCTCTAATAGCCGAACAACTCGTGGTTTTGCAAATGCTTATGTTCGTATTTTCATGACTTTAGAGATCTGGTTCAGAATCAGAATATTCAATAACCAAGCAAGCAAGCGTGGTGATAACGCTGGTTCGCATTGGAAAAATCTGAAACTTTCCACCGTTTTTGCTTCCCTTTTTTATTATAGAGGGGGGAAATCTCATTGCTCAGGAGGTACCGCCCTCAACTAATAATAATTGTACGGCAGCGACTTTCGCCGCGGTAAAACCTTCCACCCGTTCATCCGTTGAGTCCTTTTTCGTATCTGCTCCTCTTTCCTCAGTTCCCTATGGATGTCCTCCTATGTTAGATAAGTTCAGAACATATGCTCCGCTATGTCCTGTGGACTGAGGTCACTGCCAAGTACTACCTCTAATGCTTCGCGCCTCCCTGTAAACCTTAGCCATTGAAAGAATACACATGTTCCAGTTCCTCCACCTCCGCTATTCCGGGGCACCTCGGACAGGGCGAATTATCTAGCGCATTGAATTTGTGTAGGTACTTCCTGTGTCCTCCATATTCTGTTCGAAATTGGATTATATACTTTTCTGCGCTTGTGGTTCAGCCACAATTCGATTTGGGGGATGAGTATGTGCGTGCAGCTTACGTTTGAGGTTTCTTCCCACCGCTGTTGCCATTTCAGTCGCGTCAATCTTCACCCACATGTACCTAATTGCTGGCTTGGAAATAATGGTGGTGCTTCTGATTCTGATCCATAGAGTGTTCCTTTTTCTGCGATTACTGATGAGTACGGCTTCCGTTTTTTGCTCAGCGTTTGTTTTCCTAAGTCTGCCACTGCCATGAGCGAACCGGCCGTGGAGGGCGCTCTTCGAAAACCAAACTGTCGGTCCGACAGGCCTCCCTTTTCCTTTACGATAGCAACAAGTCTGCTAAAAATTATTGATTCCAGCACACACGCAGGGTCTAGCAGGCAAATTGGACGATACGAATTCGATTTGCCCGGCGGTTTGTTGAGTTTTGGTAGTATTTTTGCTCCTAATACGACCAGTGAGTGCTCTGGGATAAACGTGTGGTTAAAATTTTTAAATTCCGCTTCCGGTCATGTCTTGGTTATTTGATTTAAAAAACAAATTGGAAGGTTGCCTTAGAAAAATGTTGGCGTCCTCTTAAGCGGACACTCCCCATAACCTGACAAAATTGTTGGCACCGATGGTCTCCGGTCATGAGAGCCTGCACGGTATATATAGGTAGTTTTTCATCAGATATATTGTTAAGGCGATAGAGTATGTTCAAGCATGATGAAAATTTAAAAATCGGTCGGAAAACAGTTTTTGGCTTGTAACTCGGGAACTTATAAACTTCTCAAATCCAAAACCATAAAAATGAAATACCATTCGAAAGCCAATACATCGAGGCACTTTTCGGAGAATTTGCAAACTTCTAGATTTAAGGACCGTTATAAAAACTCCATTTATTTTCCCATCATCTAGCTTAGAGAAAAAATGGTATCCATGAAACTATTTCCACCTTCTTGCCATAGCAGGACAGGAGCAGAGGAGATGGAAAATACACTTCTCTTCGTTCACGTCATCGCAGCTCCTGCAAAAGTTATTGTAGGGGAGGCGGACCCTCTTAGGTGCTCCCCTAGTATGCAATGCCCAGTGATTAGTCCCATCAAAGCTCTGATGTACTGCCTATTTAGCCACAGCAGTTTAGCGGAGTGCTTAGGATCCGATCTGGCCTATGGTGGCTTTGTTGAAACGCATGTGTTGCCGTTTAGCTTCTTGAGCTTGTCCTGCTAATCTCTTCGGACTTGAGAGCTAGTTTACAAGCATCAATCGGCATATGGATGGTGCTAGGAATTCGTAGTGCCGCAACTGTTGTACCCTGCCTAACAAGCTCATTTGTTACCAGTTACCATCGAAATCTCTATGACTAGGAATCCAGCATATGAAAATATTAAAGAAGTCACTCATCACCGTCGCTCTGAGCGACATTTCGCCACGGTCTTTGATGTAGTCAGACCGAGGCTCGAGGGATCTAATTACCGCTAGGCTGTCGGTGAAAATTGTGAAAACCAAGCCAAGTCAAGGCTTCGGTAATGGCTGCAGCATTTTGGGACCATCCGCATAGATACCAATTGAATTGGGTAGTGGAAGTGTGTTTTCTTCCCATTAATTGCGTGATGGTATCAAGTTGGCGAATTTCTTCTCAAGCATGTACTCGGGAGTGGTGTAGTCAGTCGTTGCCAGAACATCAAACTTGTTCAGAATGGCAGCATGTCCTACACTTGAAACAAACCATTGACCAGTGTCACGAATTCCAATAGCCGTAATGGCGGCCAACTGTTCACCATTAATGTCAAGTGGCAGTAGGTTAAGCAGCATGTTCAGTACTACGGAGGTTTTTTTTGTTAAGAATAATTAACTCCCCGAAGGGAGCCCCCATCGTGTACATCGTTTTCGACCACTGGTGCGAAGCGCGTCTCATCAGACGCCTCTGCTTCGCGCATCGCACCAGTTGGAGAGGCGTCACCGGGAACAACCAAGTCAGATGTTGGATTGCCTTAAATAGGCCGACCAACACGACATGGGCGCGAATTCCTTTCGAATGCAAATAACAACGTGCTACTTGCCGATATGGAATTCCTCCAACTGTTCTAGCTTAGCGCCAGTGGCTAGACTGCTAGACGGCGAACACGATTTGGGCTCCCTTCGGGGAGTTAATTATTAAGATGGCTAATCACGAGAGGGCGTTTTGCAATACCTCACTAAGCCCACTAAGAAAATTTGGAACATTCCTGTTTCGCAAAAATTAGGAGAATTCACTCTATTTGATTAGAGAGAATTTCCATAAAACTCAAGAAATTTCCGCTTTAGGACTTACAAATCCCCCCGCGTGGCTTCTAGGTTCTTATCACCTAAAGCGGAAATGGACTACCTAAAGCGGAAATGTCGTAATTAAGACATTTTAAAAATTCTTTCTAAATGCAATAGAGAGAATTCTCCTAATATTCGCGAAACAGGAATGTTCAAAAAATTTACCTGATATAGCAATGGCAATGTCATCCGCATAAGCGTTCACTTTGCAACTTAGCCCTTCTAGGTCTAATAACAGTCTGGGAACATTCCTGTTTCGCGAATATGAGGTGAATTCTACAATACCTATTACAATTTGAGAGAATTTTTAAAAATCCTTAATTGCGGCATTTCCGCTTTAGGTAGTCTATTTCCGCTTTAGGTGGTAAGAGCCTAGAAGCCACCCGGGGAGATTTGTAAGTCCTAAAGCGGAAATTTTTTGAGTTTCGTGGAAATTCTCTCTAATCGAATAGAAAGAATTCTCTTAATTTTTGCGAAACAGGAATGTTCCACAGTCTGTTCACCACCAACTTCCAGAGAAGGGGAGAGAGCACCCCATCTTGAGAGTACCCCTGCTCACAAATCCACATTCAGAAGACTCACCCATGCAAGTATGTATAATCCCAGATGTTAGCACCAAGGTTAATCAGCTTGGAGAGGGAATCGTCTACGCTCAGACCAGAGAGTGATCAGTGATCAGTGATCGCTCTATGCTTAACATTGTTGAACTTCTATATAAAGGAAAATAACCATGGTGTATTCCTTATTTTCCAGAGGTTTTTCGATAAAGCTCACCAGAGAATATAGAGCTGTATCGACTGACCTCCATTTAATGTAGGCATGTTGGGAGGAAGATAAAAGATTGGATGAAATGTTACCGCATAGGTGAACGTCTATAAGTCTCTCCACCGGAACAACAGCAACATCAGCAGAAAATAAAGGAATTCGAATTGAAAATCCTTTAATCAAATAAAAAATTAATTAAACAAAAGAAATAATTAAATTAATGAACAATAAAATGATTTTATTATGTATTTTCATAAATCTTGTTCATGAGTTTTTTTTTTATTTCACAGCACCTACAAACATTCGTTCACATAATCCTTCAAAATGGTCGAGAAAAAGGTGAGTGCGTGGAAAAAGATGACATTCAAGGAGAAATGTGCGCATATTTGGAATAATATTACGGTCGAGCCGATGTTGGCGTGCTACATTATGCCCAGCGTCTTGGCTAGTTTGGCAACACAAAATTTGAATTTGGAGAAAGCATGTCGTGTAAATATGGCCTACGACGATGCCGTTTGTGATGCATTGACACGTCGTGAAACAGCAAATTATACTATGTAAGTAATATTTAATATTAAAACTTAACAACAATCATTATTTAAGGTTACTATCTAATGGGAACAAAATGTATGCTTGGTTGACTTTTTTCATTCGAGGAGAAAATTCGTAAATAAATATATGTATTAGAAATATGCTTCTTCTTTGTCAGTTTCATTGTCAATGGTGCGGTTGGATGTAAATGAAAAAATATAGTAAATTGTATCATCAATATTTTGACGTCAATAATTTGAATATGATGTACATTAAGATATCAATGCTGATTGTGTTTATTTTTAATGTTATCAGCGTCTCAATGATTTTTATTTCAATGGCATACATTACGTATTTTATTGTAATGGCAGTTGTGTTTGATAGTTGGTAATAAGCAAACACCCTAACTATCTAAAGATATTCATCAATTCAGTGAATCGTTTGGATGACCTCTATTTGCGATGTTAAAAAAATTTAAAATATTAGCCACATCGAAATTATGAAAATTTCTGTTCTGATTTGAGTAAAATGTTTGGCTTTCTAGTTAACTTTTACAAACCCGAGGCCAGCAACTTACATTAAATAAAATAAATAATAATATTATATAATATATTAAAAATATGCTAGAGTATACGATTGCTTTTTACTTTAAAACTTTGTGAGGCATAGCGCGTCGAATATTCCTAAGACTGCTAGTTGCTGTTTCGTTAGCATATAACCGTTTTCGGATGATGCATGTTGCTAGCACACACATTCTGTCTATTTCAGAGAAAACCAAGTAAAGGGGACTACAGACCTTCAGTTTAACTGCGCAGATATCTGTGCTAATATCTGTGGAAAAATCTGCGCAGTTATCTGAACTGAAGGTGTGTAGGCTACATTCGATTTTCGCTAAATTAGTTCCGATATTTTGTACAGTTCTATCAGTTTTGTCGAAGTGTTCACATCGTACGTGGCTGAGCAAGTATCTGTTTAGTGTTCCCGACTACTCTATATTTTCTGTGTTGTTGGTGTTTTACTGCCATCTATCGTATCTTTTATAATATCTTTCTGTGCTGGACTTACTGATGAACGATGCGCTGGGTTTTGGTGGATGTGGATGAATGTATGAAAGAGGGGAATGTACTAGAGAAGAGGGTGGCCATTCTGAGATGGGCAATCCAAAAAAAAAAAATTTTCTTTTTTGACTTCAGATTCGGAATCAGCGACCCAAAATCACCTTGTAGTTTGAACCAGCCCGATCGGACGAGTATTTCCCCATGAAAACAGGGTGGTCAGGGTGCATAGCCAGAAAAAAAAATGCTGGATGCAGATATGCTAGCACGAAACGGCTGCAGGTACATGTACAAAAAGTGAAACGGGCAACCTAGGGCTACATGCGGGGGCTCGCAACGCCCTATTTCCCCATGAAAACAGGGTGGTCATTCTGGAGTGGGCAACCTAAAATTTTATTTTTATTTTTTCACATCAGATTCGGAATCAGCAACCCAAAATTACTTTGTAGTTCGAGCCAGCCCGATCGGACGAGTATTTCTCCATGAAAACAGGGTGAATTCTGAGGTGGGCAACCCAAAAAAAAATTTTTCTTTTTTGACTTCGGATTCGGAATCAAAATTATCTTCACTTGAAACATACTCGCACAACGTTCACATTATAGTGAAACTACATATATACGAGGGGGCAAAGACCTTTTCCATAGTCCTCCGCGTGGGCGCCCCCTGGTAACGGCAGTGTATCAATTCGCTGACGGCCAATGTCTTAGCGATAAGACAGTTTGGAAAAGGCAGATAGCTGTAGCCTGAATGGCTGACGAACACCTAAGCGTCTCAGGTCTAGTAGGATGGAATGACTTGCGTAGTTGGACCTGCTACATAGTTGTGTGGGCTCCAGCACGTTTATTAAACCATCTGAAGCAGCTATCTCCGAGGCCATCCCCTGAATGGGGTTAAGCGACGTGCTGACAACTCGTCCTTGTAAAAACCACTCCATGTCAAGAAACCTGGAACAAAAGCCTCGGATTGGACGGATCAACAACGACGACCACGCAAACGAATAAAGGATTATTCTCTCGGATCCTGGAATGTACGCTCCCTGAACAAACCGGGGGCCGAGAAGGCCCTCCTTCAACAGGTCGAAAAGTACAAACTGAGCATTACTGCAGTCCAGGAAACAAATTGGCTTGGCAGCGAGATTAATGACAAGAAATCGCACACAATTTTTACAAGTGGCAAACCATCGGGCCGCAAGGAGTTTGGAGTAGCATTTATAGTGAACAATCACCTCAAACCGCATATTACTGACTTCAAACCCATAAATGAATGGCTGTGTGCGATTCGCATCAAGACTCGATTCTTCAATCTCTGGCTCATCAATGTGCATGCCCCCACTGAAGTTAAAGAAGACGCGGTAAAAGACGAGTTCTACGCCCGCCTTGAAACTCTCTTCGACTCACTTCCAACAAACGATGTCAAATTGCTGCTGGGAGACTTTAACGCGAAAGTCGGGAATGAAAGTTGGCATCGGGGGACCACTGGAGGCCACAGCCTCCATGAAGAATGTAACGATAACGGCCAGCGACTTATCGACTTCGCCTGCAGCAGGAATCTAGTCGTAAGCTCTACGTGTTTCCCGCATCGACGCATTCACAAGCAGACCTGGAAGTCTCCAGACGCACATACCGTCAACCAAATTGACCACGTCCTCATTTGCAGGAGATGGGCGTCTAGTGTCATGGATGTCCGCTCCTATCGAGGAGCAAACTGCGACTCAGATCATCACTTGGTGAAGACGACCTACAGATGTAGAATTTCCTCAGTGCACCAGTCAAGAATCAGCCCTCCCAAAATCTTTGCGGTTGATAAGCTCTTGAGTGATGCTACAGCGGTGGCGTATACTACCGCCCTTGAGGAAAAACTATCACCTATGCTACACAACATCAGCAACACAGGCGTCCATGGGTTCTGGGAAGAACTCAAGGGTACCATCAAGGATGTCGCAGAGAAGGTCGTGGGATATAAAGCCCGGCGAGCGCGAAATGACTGGTTCGACGAAGAATGCAAAAATTCACTTGACGCGAAAAACGAGGCCTACAGACAATGGATTCAACGAGGAACCAGAGCCAGAAGAGAAAAATATGACGAGCTACGGCGAATATCGAATAGAATAATTAAACGGAAGAAACGTAAATACTTTGACGAGCAGTTGCTGAACATAAACGAAAACTTAGCTAATAGGAACACCAGACAAGCGTACAAACTAGTAAATACAATTAAGAACGGCTACCAACCCAGGACTAGCCTTTGTAAGGACAAGGATGGAAACATCATCAGCGACACCGATGGTATTAACAAACGATGGGCCTCTTATTTTGAAGAGCTTCTAAACCGACCATCTAACATCCCCACACAGGAAGCTCTCGACGATATTGTTGATCTAGGCCCACCCATTCAACCCCCGACAGTAGAGGAAGTTGATCTCGCGTTGCGGTCACTAAAACGAAATAAAGCGCCGGGCGCTGACGAGATTCCAGCTGAACTGCTAAGATTCGGTGGAACGAGTCTAGTTGATGCCATACATCAATTACTCCTGCGAGTATGGGAGAACGAGGAGATCCCAGACGATTGGCGCAGAAGCATCATCTGTCCAATTCATAAAAAGGGAGATAAACTGCGGTGTGAGAATTACAGGGGCATCTCACTAGTTTGTACGTCCTATAAAATTTTGACGAAAATTCTGGAAAATAGAATAAAACCATACGCAGAACGAGTCATTGGCGAATATCAAAGCGGTTTCAGACCTGGTCGCTCCACAACCGATCAGCTCTTCTCAGTCAAACTGATACTCCAGAGGTGCTGGGAATACAACGTAAACGTATACCAAATCTTTGTCGACTTCAAGCAGGCATACGACAGTATCGATCGTGGAGTACTGTACAGCATCATGCTGCAATTTGGTATACCAGCAAAATTAGTGCGACTGACAAAGATGACGATGACCAACTCCGTCTCACAAGTCAGGATCCAGAATAGACTTACTGATCTATTTGAAACACGCACTGGTTTGAAACAGGGCGATGGACTGGCACCGACGCTCTTCAACCTAGCACTGGAATACGTTATTCGGGCCATGAATATGGACAACAGCAAGACGCTACTCATCAAGTCGACACAATTAGCAGCGTACGCCGACGACATCAACATCATGTCCCGAAGATTGGCTGACGCAGAAGAACTTCTGCATACGCTCGATACCGCTGCAAAGGAAGTTGGATTACGTATTAACGAGGGTAAAACTAAAATAATGATGCAATCGGTGACAAGGACACCTGTACAACCAAGTATCAATGTGGGCGACCTCAACATCGAGTTCGTGAACAACTTCATCTACCTGGGTTGCAACCTGTCAAGGGACGCCAATGAAACTGACGAAATCAAGCGACGGATACAGTTAGCTAATAAGACTTTTTTCTCGGTTCTCCCCATAATGAAATCGAAACATGTGCACAGAAACACGAAGCTCCGCGTGTACAAAACCATTATACGACCAGTGCTATGCTATGGCTGCGAAGCATGGACCCTAACTCAAGCCTCCGAAAACATGCTAGACACTTTCGAACGTAAGGTTCTACGGCGAATTTTCGGGGCTGTTTGCGATCGAGATGGATGGCGCATCCGGTACAACCATGAGTTGTATGAAATGTACGATGAGCTGCAAGTCTCGAAAATCGTCAAACTACAACGACTTCAATGGGCAGGGCATGTACAAAGAATGGACGATGATCGCATGCCTAAGAGAGTAATGAATGCAGAACGAGTCGACGGAGCGAGACTGCGAGGACGACCGAGATCTCGTTGGGAGAGCTCAGTAGGTGTGGACGCCGCGCAGCTGCTGGGCTCCCAAAATTGGAGGACGCGGTCACGTGACCGAGATAATTGGAGGACAATGATCCAGGCGGCCAAGGCCCGACGTCGGGCTGTCGCGCCACGATGATGATGACATATATACGAACATGACCGCGAGTGCCACTCGCGTAAAAGCACGTATCAAGTCTGCTACAGACAATGGCCGATCGCCATGGTTCGAACTACAAGGTAATTTTCAGTCGCTGATTCCGAATCTGAAGTAAAAAAAAAAAATTGGGGTTGCCCACCCCAGAATAGACACCCTGTTTTCGTGGGGAAATATTCGTCTGATCGGTGGGGAAATATTCGTCTGATCGGGCTGGTTCGAACTATAAGGTAATTTTGGGTCGCTGATTCCGAATCTGAAGTCAAAAAAGAAAAGAAAAATTTGGGGTTTCCCAACCCAGAATGACCACCCTGTTCTCTAGTACATTTCCCTCTTTCATACATTCGCCTACAAAAATTTCGCATTTCACAGCCACACAAATCGCAAACCCGAAAAAAAGATACATTGCAAAAAAAAGATACATTGCCAAAGAAAAGATACATTTCTACACAATTGGCCGTCCTCAATCATCCTCTCACCCAAAACGAAACATTCACATATCAGTACGAGAGCGAAATCTCTGTACAAACTAGTGGTTTCATGGTCATTGTGAAATTTAGTAGAAAACTGATAAAACTGAACGATAAACTGTGTAATCTGCGCAGATTATCGTTGCAAAACAGGGTCCGAATGCGCAGATCTCAGATCTGCGTAAAAATCTGCAAAAACTGTGCAGTTCACACAGATTATCGTTCAGACATGATGTCACACGCGATAAACTGAGCGATAAACTGAAGGTGTGTAGTCCCACTAAGGCTGTGGTTTATTCTTACAGCCCACATAACAGGGGGAAGACAACACAAACCATACCTTATTATAGACAGAAGGGTTAAGAAGATATATTAGAAAACGATGTCTGAAGTTCAGCATTGGTTTGCTACAAAAAGAAGATAGCCCTGTTTGTATTATTTGTTTGCTGGGAAATCGAAATTGAAAGTTATACAAAAATGCTATTTCTTATAAATTTTGTCACCTGTCCTGTATATTATTATCGTAGTTTCACTCAAAAATATATTGTTCAGGGATTTTTGAAACCTTTTTTGCGATTTTCCAAAAATTTCCAAAAAATTGAATTTTCTACCTTTTTGACGGAAACCGCTGATACTAATAAAGATAATAAAAATAAAAAATACATCCGGCCTTTTTTTTAGGTTATCCGGGTCAAGTGTAGTTTAGGCGTACTTTTATATAGGGTAGAAACATGCATTTGACATAAAATTGATTTGGTCTTTGGTTTTCGATTTCCGGTGATTGTCTAATCTTATTGTTTGAAAAAATAGAAAAATAATAATACAAAACTAAACTTCATTTTAATACATCAAGAGCAAGCATAAGCTTGTCAAATGTAATTGTGATAAAAGAAACTCATTGATTGCGAATATTCCTTGTTTCAAACCAAACCATATTTCCAACCAGGAAAATGTGGAATCCAATTAAAATCCAGAGTTGAACGAACGAACTCATATTGGTTATTGTTGTTGTTGTAGTGCGTGATGTCAAAACCTGTGTTCGAGTTCGAGTTGGAGTTCGACAGTGTATGGTAACACTTAGAGGTTATTGTCTCATCGTGTATCTACGCGTCTAGCGGTTAGTGGTGATGGCATTTGGCAGGAAATTGCTTCGAAAGCCATTATGAGCCAATCGGTTGCAGCTATTATCGCCACAAACCACTGTCTGCCCAGATTCGCGATACCAACAAACAGCCATATGGGCCATTGTCTGCAGCAGGCATTAGATTTTTCCTGCATACAACAGTTTAGCATTATATTTGCGAACTGGTGCTCTATTTAACATTCGTGTCGCTTCCATTAGGTGGTTTCCGTTAGGCGTGGGTTCGAGTCCCACCGCGCCGCTTGGGTTAGCCATGGTTGTGTTTATAATTTTGTATTGTCCATATTACCAGCGCTCCATTAGTCCCTCCGTTAGTCCTCAGACGGGTCGTCTGATATTCGGCTCGTCTGCGATTCGAATTCTGCTCGTCTGCATTCCCACACGACGCAATTCGGTAATAGGCTTAGGAGTTGTTATGGATTCTTATAAGCATGAATATGATTTTGGATTTGGAGGAATGTGGACAATATGTCGTTTGAGTAGAGGTGAAAGGAGGAGTGCATAGAAGTGTCGGTGAAAGCATTTTAACCCTTTCGCGTGGCAAAATGGACTTTTTTGTGCATGAAGCGGAACTTGGGCACTATGGGTGTCGTTTGAGTCGAGGAGGAGGGGTGCGCAGGAGTGCTGGTGAAGTCGTCCGATCCGCCTGACTCGAATTACAAGGTTATTTTGGGTCGCTGAAGTAACGACATGCCTCCCCAGGAGAGAGCTTCCGCGATTGCTGAAATCTCCACTTGCAGCATCTTCCAGGCGGAGATTTCAGCAATCGCGGAAGATCTGTCCTGGCTGGGGAGGTATGTCGTTACTTTTAAGGATATTACTATCTACACTATCTCTCCGGTGAATTATAGTAATTCTACACATTCCTACAAAATTTTATGTATGTTGCTTCAGCCGTTTGTGAGATATTCCATGAACAGACGGACAGACAGACAGACGGACAGACAGACAGACGGACAGACAGACATTTTACCGATTTCATAAGGGTTTTGTTCTTACTACAAAACCCTAAAAAGGTTTAGCTGGAACTCGCTTACTTTTGACATCGTACAAGGTCGACTGGGGGTCATTTTAGAGGTTTTCCTGCAATCTACATGTTACTTATATGGCTTTTTTGCGTTTGATTGATTTATAGAAAAAATTTTTTTTACGGTTTTTTTGATTCTAGCAAAAAAGTCACGTATGGATCAGAGGTCGAAAACTTGAAGTTAGGCTTTTCTAGACCTTACAAAAAGAGTTTCATTTGGCCATTTACTTTCTTATTTAAATCTACATAAAAACTGGAATATAGTGCGAATGTAAAATTGGCACGAACGTGTAACCTACACAATAGGTGTGTGTTTTTTTTTCAACGATCCAGATCAGAGCAGAGCAAAAATTGGACGCGTTATACTAACAAAATTATTCGAAACAGAGCAGGTTGTTAGTGTAATGCGTGCGATTGTTGTTCTGTTCTGGATCTGGACTGTTGAAAAAAAACACGCCTAATGTGTTTGTTCTTAGATTCATGTGGTTATCAGCGGCGTGCGGATGGATTTAACATGGGATCAAATGAGTGGTTTTACGCAACATATTGCGTTCTGAAAATTGATGCTTGAATATTTACAAAGTTTTTCAGTATTGTAGGCATTGTTTTGAACGGAGCTAAATCAACTAAATAAAAGTCTCACTTGAAGTCCGCATGTCAAAAATGCTCTTTATACCAATTTGTTCAAGACTTATAGATAAGAACATGAAAAGTAGGGTAATATGGGGTACTTTGCATGGAAAGTACCCCTGGCTTCCAACTGATCGATCCAATTTTTACAAGAGTGTACCTACAGAGCCTCTTAATGTGCTATATATATATTTTTGTTATGACAAAAACAATATAATATATAAACCTTACAAGGTATTTTTAAACACCTCAGCGTTTCAAAATTGGGAACAGTCAATATGACAGATCTTGACTGCTTGCAACGACCTTCAAGCTAGTCTGTATAATCAAGATGGCAATGGTTTTACACGATCGGATTGTTAAACACGATCCCAACATGTTCGAAAGCGTATATGCGTCGAATATCCGCGCAACACGTAAACCCGATTGGTATTTACAAGGGAAGCGCATCTACGATTGGATACGCGGTGTCGCGTCGCGTTGTCGTCTAAAATGGTTACCAGCTGTCGTTTACCCGTTTCTGTTTACGCATGACGGCCGGTATGGTAAATTTAACATGCGCGACGCGTCTCGTGTATTAGAAATTCCACTTGATAGTGAATTAGTAGTAATAGTTTTTCGCTTTAGGCAGTGCAAATTTAGTCTGACATTCGTACTTCATAAGTGCATAAACAGGAGTCCATTTCAGTTAGGGGATTTCAAGTAAAATGACGTGGAAAATAGAAAAGAAGACAAAGGACTGATGATGTGCTACTTATGACCTGCTCTGACTTACGAAGGCATTGAATATTTTTTCATACAATTTTAAATTTGCTGAAAATGACGTTAGATCTTGAAAAAAGTGTTTCAGTTAAAAGTTAGCACAAGTAGGCAGAGCCACTGCACACTGCACCACAGTCCGATTACTGATTGATGTCAAATATTTTGGAAAACTGGTTTAAAAGGGCAGAAGACTCACAAGTCATGCTGATGACGCTCACGCTTTCAACCTTGCCAAAACCTACAGGTTTTGTAAAAATGCCAAAGTTGCGCTTGTTTTGTAGGTTTTTTTTTCTGTGTAGGTGCTGATAAATGGGTGCAGTATATTGAAGGTTACAGCAAGTTGCAAGTTACAGTAATTAAAAAATGTAACCCAAAAATATAAAAACATTCTTACAAGTATAGTACAAAATTCCCAAAACGTTCTTTTATTTACTGACATTTTCTTATTCGTTAAATATTTAAAGTTATTTTAATTAAAATCATTAATTTTATTCTAATAAAAAATTATAGTATAATTAACTTGGGGATTTTTCGATTTTATTCGGTTATGTATACTAAAAAGGTTTTTTAATAGAATATAAGAGGAAAATGAAAAGAAGTTGTAAATCAGTTTTTGCGACGCCAGTAAAGAGTCAGCCTTATGCAAATGAATTTAAAAAGACGATAGAAACGCTAGAAACAAACGACATACGTGTATAAATATTCAAATGTGACCAGCTTTATTTTGTCAAGTGATTGTGTTAATAGGAAGATGGCTGTTTCAAGCATTATGTTTCTTGGTTTTGTTTGTTTAACTACTTTTTCTGAATGTACGTCAATTTTGCTTAAAAATCTATCTATCTATTAGTATTTCTTCAGAGAAGATAGTCCGATAGGTATAGCTGCAAGTGCGAAAATTTGAATTTCGCTTGAGGTGATAATAGAATCACTCCTCGTACGCACGCAAAATGTTGACCACGTACATACTTAAATACGAGTTTATGTACGAGTATGTATGAGCTGTTCTTTCATTACGGTCAAAGATATAAAGATTTTTTTAGCAATCTGCAATGACATACGAGTATTTAAGCATATTTTAAATATATTACATGGTTGGAGGAATATTTTTTTCTTCAATTTGAATAAGATAAGACAATAAACAATAAACGTAGTTTATTTATTTACCGAAACAATGTACAAAAAATAGTACAAAACATACATTCGGAGTGCTCTTTTGCGAATCTTAGCCTATACAGGTTAGAGAAATAACACGCTCTCTGTCTCTCTTATGCCCGGACCAGAACGAACGCAGAATGCAACAGCAGCGGCAGCAAAATGTCAAGTTAGACAGCATGCATTTCCCTTAAGCCACCCAGATTGAAGGCATCAGCAACGACAGCGGCTGCTTTCTGCGTTCAATCTGGTTCGGGCATTAATGTTCTACCCTAATGATTTGTCGAGGGTAGATTTTGACCTCGAAGAAACATAGAACTTTATTTTCGCCCATGTTCGATTTAGGCTCCATCTAGCGGCTGCCCTAGATATTAGTTTATTACACCCTGTTTTCGCCTCATTCTTAGCAGAAACCGCTTTATTAAAGATTTATAATATTTACTTAACCAATTTACTAACTAAACAGTACTAAAACCTAAGCCTAAACCTTTACATTTTATGCCTTTTCAAATACATTATACTCATCTTCAAGAATTCATTCTTTTTTTTTCAGGGAAGAACAGGTGGTACAACAGCTGGTCGCGCGAATGGCTGGCTGGAAAACTGTGATACAAAGTCTAATCCCGTGCTTGTTGATTTTATTCTGGGGCTCATGGAGTGACAGGTGATAACATACATTATACAATATTGAATCTAGTTATCCTTATATTAAAAATTTTCGGGAAAAATGAAAAATCAATTGAAATTATATTCTTTTCTGACGGCAGGCACGGACGACGTAAGCCATGTATGCTGATTCCCGTCATCGGCGAATTTCTGGCGACAGTTGGACTGATTCTCTGTACATACTTCAAAAGTCTTCCTATGGAAGTAGCCGGATTGGCGGAATCTCTACCACCCGGTCTTACAGGTGGTTGGTTCACTATGCTGATGGGAGTATTCAGCTACATTGCGGATGTAACGACTGAAGAGGAACGAACCTTACGAATTGGCATCTTAAATCTGTGCTTTTCCCTTGGGATACCAATAGGGATGGCACTAAGTGGGATATTGTTGAAGTAAGTTTTCCTTAAGATTATGTTTTTTTTCGCCACCGGATTGAGGTGTTTTAGTCAATCCTTTTTGATAAAAAATAAACATAAAATACATACAGGGTATACTGTTCCTTATGGTAAATACTTTAATGGTAGATAGTAGTGTTCATTTGAGGAAAATTTAAAATACATAGGATATAGACACTCTCTCTTTAACCGTTACAGAGTTATAGCGTTTTTTTGTAAATGGAGTTTAAAATTTGATTTGTCGTGTAAAATCAAAATTTTCCACTCCACCGATCATTTAATCCAAAATTTGACCTCACTTTCTGAAACTGCATAAAATTTCATATAAATGAACTTTTTCCTAGAGATCACCGTTGCTTCAAAGATACAACTGTTCAATCCTTAAAGAAATTCTAAAATCGATTTTTCGTCGAAAATTCAATAGATAAAATTATAACGGTACTTTGAACTGATGAATCTGCAAAGTTTATAAAAGTCGCCCCATTATGTAAGCTTTCGAACGGGATATAAGTTTTAAGGACTTCAATTTAAAAATTTGCGAATGTTACGGATTGAAAGAAAAGAAAACCTGATCTGAAAATGAAACAAATTGACTTCAACCTTGACTTAACAGATAGTCCACGCTACGGATTAAAAATAGAAAAAAAAAGTAGGTTTTTGAAATTTGGCACAATTGATTTGGAGAGTCTCTGAATATATACTCCAAAGGCCCTGTTGATATCGGGTTGGGAAGTGTAGGAAAAAGAGGGTTTAAAGTCATTTTTTCCGGCTCTATTGAATATTTCGGTTTATTGTAGACATACATAAGATATAATAACAGGATAACAAATTCGTGTAGTTTTGAAATTTTGGAAAATTAATAAAAGCAGTCTTCTGAATATATGCTCCCAAGTCTCCGTTGATTGGAGTCTGGAAGTGTAGGGGAGAGGAGGTAAATGGTCCTTTTTTACAGTTTTCCATGAATATTTTGAAAACAATGAGTTCTAAAAATGAAGAGTTCTAAAGGCGAATAAAAGCACATAAAACTTCCAACTAAATTATATATCACACAGACGTACCCAAAATCACGAACCGACCCTACTCAAGTGTTTTTGTCACAGTCTTGATTCGGATAGTATTCGATTTGGGACACTCACATGTGTTTGTGTTAGTAGGCAAAATCAAAATTCCGTTGCCCACATTGCTCTGAAAATTAGAATCGGAAATTTGGACGTTCGAATAGACTTGTTGATTCGATTAAGTTCAATCGCCAACGCGTCAAGTTTCGCTGCGTTTTTCAAAAGAATTTCGACCTGTCTTTTTCAAATAAATCCTACGAAAGCGTCAGTGATGCTAAAATGGCTGCGTTCCTAAAACGCCAGCGCTGAGTCAGCACTAAGAAGCGATTAGTGCTGCATGGCAATTTGTCGTAGAAACGCTGCGCTGAATTAACTGCTGACACTTGCGCTTGCACTTTTAGTCAGCATAAAATTTTTCTCGTTTTTCTTGCTTAGAATTTTGGAATTTGAAATTTTGGTTTGAAATGGAATTCCAATTCGATTTTTGTGCAATGCCACTTGGATGAGTATCCTGAATAAAATTCCATTCGAATCAAGAATAAGAAAATGTTTTGACTTGGGTCCTTTTTTGTTCATGATGTCTGCAGGCGCAGTATACTTCAAATTTTCAAAATCTCTTGTCTGGCGTGGTGTTAGCAACAGAATTGGGGTCTGTTTTCTGATATCTCATTGACTGTTACTTCATGTTTTTCTCACTGTGCGGCCCGCCTAAAGATACTTCTTTTGCAAGAGGCCCACTGTCCTAAAAAGGTTGCCAACCCCTGCTTTAGACCATAAGCCCAGGAAGACTGAAAAAGGACAGTTGACAGTGGGCCCCAATCAACGGAAATTTTGGAGCACATATTCAGAAGATTGCTTTTATTAATTTTGCAAAATTTCAAAAATTCACGAATTTTCTTTTGCTGTTATGAACTCGATGTCTACAATAGAAAATCGAACTACTCAAGAAAAACCCGAAAAAAATGACAATTAACCGCCTTTGTCCCATACTTCTGGACCCGGGATCAACGAGGACTTTGGAGCATATATTCAGGGGACCCTCCCAATCAATTGTGGCAAGTTTAAGAAAATACGAGTTTCTTTTCTGTTTTTCATTCGTAACGTGGACTATCTCTTAAGTCAAGGTTGAAGTACTCGTAAATTTGTTTCATCTTCAGACCATGTTCTTTTTTCCCTGTAATACGAAACATTCGCAAATTTTCAAATCTAAGTTCTTGACACTTTTATGCCGTTCGAAAGCTAATACAATGGGGCAGCTTTTAAGAAATTTACAGTTTTGTCAGTTCAAAGTACCGTTGTAAAATAATACGTAAATAATAAATTTGAATTTTCGATGAAAAATCCATTTTGAAATTTCTTTCAGTTGTACGTAGCTTTGAAGTAACAGCCGGAAAAAAGTCCATTTATATGACATTTTATACAGTTTTAGGAAGTGACGTCAAATCTCGGATTTAATGATTGGGGGGTTAACGGTTAAAGAGAGAGTGCCCATGTCATACGTTGATTTTCCTCAAATTAACGATACTGTGGTACTGTCTACCATTAAAGTATTTACCACCAGGAACGATACACCCTGTATATTGAGACCTTTACAAAATATATAATATCTTATCCTTTTATCCCCATGCCGTTTGTCAATACAGATACATTGGCTTCTATGGAATTTTCTCAATATCTGCAACTCTGTACTTGATCTCTTTCCTTTATGGAGTGTTTTTGGTGAAGGAACCCGTACGGAAAAATGTGACGGAAAAGGAGCGAGAAATTCAGGCAGCATCAAACGAGAAAAATTTAATTTTGGACTTCTTCGATCGGAAACACGTTGTTGAAACTTTTAAGGTGGCATTCAAAAAGGGATCAAATAAGAGACGGCTACGGGTAATCATGTTGATAATCGTTGTGATGGTGGTCATTGGACCGTTGCACGGTAAGTTTATTATGCATTTTTTGGGGATACTTTTTGTATGAGAAAGAATTTATTTTAAAAATAATGTTAGTAGAAAAAAGGCTCGCAGTGAAAGTTTTTAAGAAAAGAGGAATTACTAAGATCTTGCAAAGGATGCGTTCAGGCATAGCATGGGTATCAACAAAATGCTGTTATAATTCTTGTTAGTGTACAATGGAGTTTTTCGACAAGCCCTAGTAGTTTCCTTCCTAGAAGCACGTGTCGGTTTATTTTAATCTTTTGTGTTCATGAATATTTCACACTTTGTATATTAATATAATTGCGCAATTTGAAAGCTTTTAGCAAACATCGTGTTCTATTCTTATACCCTTATGAAAAACTTACTCTTACACAACGCCAGAAGATTGCATTAGTAATAGAATTAGGCAGTATATGTCATCGTATAAGTAGTATCTTTTGTATGGGGCACTAAGTCACTACTTGATTGTTTGTAATTCTTCATTTCCTTATTAATGGCTTTGACGATAGTGCAGTAGCATTTGAAAGAGCGTGAGCAGATAATCCAGTAGTGCGTCAAGTTTGCATGTCGACATTGACATTAACTGGCAAGGTTATCCCGTGCGTAAAACGAGTCTGTCCTTCTTGCAAATTATGCAAACGAATTTTTTTTGAACTTAGAAGAACATTAGAGGCTATGTTCTCTAATGTTTTTCTAATTCTAAAGAAAAAAATCTTTTGCATAATTTAAAAGAACTGACTTACTCGTATCTTACGAACTGGATCATGTTTCCAGTCATTGTCAGTGTCGACAAGCAAACTTGACGCACTACTAGCAACGTTTACATGAATTTAATTATATGTACTTGTTATTTAACATTCCTTTCATTTTACGAGTAAGTTGATTCGAGATTGAATTTTCGGATCATTAAATAATTCTGATGTTGACATCTGAATAAGCTTACCACTTATCTTATTACGAGTATAGGCGAAAGCTTAATCTTCTGGCCGAAAAAAAAGTAAAAAATAAATATTTAATATAACGATGAAACGATTTTTATCTCTTTTTACTACGGTGGACATAAATGCATGACCTTAGATGCCACATTCATAAAAAATAGTATAATCCACCACACTGTAACAAAGCCAACAATTATTAGAATTTTAACCAAAACATAGTTTTTCCCTAAATTCGCATATTCAACCTTCGTGAAACTCGTTTTTATTTTTGCCATTTTGCGTTCAGAAAATGGTTAAAACTTCCTCGAAGCTTGAAAGTTATTAGCAATATCAGCACTTATAAATTGCAGAAGATAAAAAATAATAAATTAACCATTCATTCATAATGTCAAGTTCAAATGTAATTATCCGCGAAACGTATATTGCGAACAAAAAGCGCTTTACGCTTTGAGATAAATATTCGTATAGATATTACCTGGACATAGAGATAAAGTTACATGCACTGCACACTGTCTAAACAACTCAAATGGTAATTGAGGATGTAATCAATCAATCAATCAATCGAAAATAGCCGAGACATGTAAATTTGAAAATTTTGTGGACATGCAAATTAGTTGTCCAAGAATCCATACCCTATGATCCAGGGGTTTAAGGTGAAGAACCTGTGATATTTCTAATTACAAAGTTTAAAAAAATGCCATGTGCACAGAAACACGAAGCTCCGCGTGTATAAAACCATCATACGACCATTGCTATGTTATGGCTGCGAATCATGAACCCTAGCTCAAGCCTCCGGAAACATGCTAGACACAATCGAACGTAAGGTTCCGCGGCGAATTTTCAGGGCTGCTTGCGGTCGAGATGGATGGCGCATCCAGTACAACCATGAGTTGTATACACTGTACGATGAGCTGGAAGTTTCGAAAATCGTCGACCTACAACGCCTTCAATGGGCAGGGCATGTACAAAGAATGGACGACGATCGCATGCCTAAGAGAGTAATGAATGCAGAACGAGTCGACGGAGCGAGACTGCGAGGATGACCGAGAGCTCGTTGGGACAGCTCACTATATAGGTAGATTGGAGGACGGGGTCACGTGACCGAGATAATTGGAGGGCAATGATCCAGGCAGCTAAGACCCGACTTCGGGCATTCGCGCCACGATGGTGATGAATCTACACTGGAAAATTAATTAAAAAATATTTTCACTTCACCAGGCTTTTGTTATTGATTCTGATATAATCTTGACGTTTTGCTCTTATAAGAGCATTATCAAAATAAAATATAAAATATAATAAAGATTTGTTTCTTGATTTTAAATCTCTCTTTTCTTTTTTACAGTAGCTATCACAGTTTTATTTTCACAATCAATATTTTGAGTTACTATAATACAAATGTCAAAAATGGACAGTATTTTTCATTTTAAATATTTCTTTTTTTTTTATCGTTTCAGGTGAAATGTCGGTTATGTATTTGTTCACACGTTATCGATTTAACTGGAGTGAAGTTGAATTTAGCTTCTTCTCGACATATGCCATGATCACAAACTTGATGGGTAAGTAATAGACGCAGTGGAAGAATCTTAGAGAAATAAATTAGACCATTTAATAAATTTCGTGTTGACTTTTTTTTCACAGGCACCCTCTTCTCGGTTGGCGTATTCTCGCATATGCTTAAAATCGATGATGCATTGATCGGTGTTATGTCAAGTATGTCGAAGATATTATCGAGTTTCGTGTATGCCTTCGCCGTTACGGATTGGCAATTTTACATCGCACCGATTGTGGAAATTCTAAATGGCACGTCATTCATTGCAATGAGATCGATTGCAACGAAACTGGTAAACAGTAACGAGCTGGGAAAAGTCAATTCACTTTTTGGAGTTGCCGAAGCACTAATGCCACTCTTGTATGCTCCTATGTATACCAGCTTGTATGCATCCACTCTGAACACGTTGCCCGGAGCATTCTTTTTACTTGGCGGTGCACTTACCGCTCCGGCTGTTGTGATATTCTTGTAAGTATATTTTTATTGTTTGTTAATTGCCTTGACTCCTCTAAGGGCAAGGGTGCGTCAACATTTCTTGGATTTCTATGCCTTGTTGACGTTTCGATAGCATATCTACTTTTCGGACGTGTAGCTGCCAGTATCCGCGCCGTCTTTATACTGGCAAGCTTGGAGCGCAGTGGAAGTTCTATTAGTACCCACGGGCAGTTTTTTGTTCGCGCCGAGGATCGGACCTACATTCTCCAGATCGTAGAGCGGTGATCTAACCAACACAGCTACCGAGCGCGTCGTTTTCAACAACCCTATAGTCATCAGTATCAGACCAGCCATTAGACCACGCATTAGACTACTAAGCTGCTTTGATATACGGTCTAAAAGATGGTCTAATGCGTTATCTAATGGCTAAAATCTAACGTATTAAAAACCTCTTAGATAGTATTTGTCGTAAAATTTAACAGAAAATTAATGCTTCAATTTTAACGTTTATGTCATGGAAGTTGATTGAGCATCTTAATGTACACTCTTGGTGACAAGTTGACTCTTTGAATGTTTAAAATCCGTCGTATTGCACGCAACCGCAAAAGCAAAGACCTCATTTGCTCGTTTGTTTCTACGTTATGCAATCTTAAAGATAGTCTGGCATGAAATTTGAGTACATACTTGAACCTTGACTTTTTTGTATCAGTTGATCATGTGATCCAAGTATCAGTCGCTAAGTGCACTTCCATTCACGCTAGGAAGGTGATCGATAGAAACTTAATGAATGTACTATTCGCATAACAACTCTCGATGATATGTACGTCTAATTCCGCCAATTTATCTTTTGCAGATGGATGTATGGTATTCACAAGCAAGACGGAAAACGAAAGGCGCTGGAAGCAAAAAACAATAATACTAGTAATGAAAAAGTTGACAACGGAACAGCAATAATGGCGGGTGACAGTACTCTGGTTGCTGCCGTAACGACTCTTCAAAACGACATTGAGAAGAACAGCAAAGCGAATGGTGCTTTGACACACGATGTGGCCGCCAACGATGCTGGTGTCGATAATAAAGGTTTCGAAATGGGCGAACAAAATCGAGTGCTGAACGAAACAATTGATATTGTGAGGGATCTCCCAACGTTACATGTGGAACATTGTAAACTGTGATATTTCCTGTTCATATGGGAAAACTTTTGATATTTTTAATTTAATTTTTTTTAAGATTAATATTGTATCTAAATATTTTTATTGTTTGTTTGCTGATAGAAAAACATTTGTAAAAAGAAAAAGAACAAGCGAAATAATTTTGGTAATTGTACTCAGATATTTTTCACATTGTCATTGCTATATTAGCCGCGTTCGTGTCGGTTGGACTTTGGTCTCAGAAAGGGTGGAAAGAACGATACGGATCTGCACCGAGCGAACTTAAACAGCCACCATACAGATACTTCGCCGTCGTGGGGGCGAATTGCGGACTCAGTATACATTTAGATAGATGCGAAATAAGTTGACGTTCAACCAATTGATTTTCAACTTTGATCGGATGATATCCCATACGAGACCTAAATTAAAACCTGTCTGTCGTTTTGTACGAAAATTGTTAGAGATTCGATTAATTGAAATCGACTATTATGTAATTTAGATATGAAATTTGATATCGAGAGCTATGGTAAGCATTTTATGGCTATGTGCACCATTTACTCCATTTTTCTTTGAACCATGGCAACATGGTAAGAGAGTCCTATTTACTATTATTTCATAAGAACCACAGTTACCTAGCTTAAGTCGGATATTGACAAGATGAAGTATTATTATATTTGTACCATAAAAATTTGTTAATAATTTTAATTAAGGTAAATATAAAATGTAGTGAATTTATCTATTTTTTGTTGTTGCTGCATCTGATTAAGTTAACTCAACGAAAAAAAACAACCGGCTATAAGTATAGATTTTCTTCCGCCGGCGGTGAACGAAACGGAGGAGCAAACCGAAAAAACCGAGTGTTCTGATGTATCCAAAATGCATGAATAGTAAAACGAAAATTGGTCACATGATTCTTTCTCCGGTCACCTTTGAATTAGCCTAGATCCGTGCACACAACCCAAATCAGTCGTCATGTTGGTGTACACTATGCACACTGTAGATCGTATCCATTTTTGGGGCCCAGTTGGAATTGATATACATTTCTCGAATTCGAACCGAGCTTGAAGTGGTTTCTATCCCAAAAGCGAGAAAACGTTTACACACGCACCCAGCCTCCGCCCTAATAGCCTGTCATTGACTTTACGGATCTTTAGTAAAGAGTGAGACTGACTGACATCGATATATGAACAAGTATTTTATTCCGCTTGTTTCCCACTCCACCGTAACCCTGCTGAAAGAGATCCCTACAAAAGATCGTACCCGCCCAGTAGCATGGTTAACACATTTATCGTATGTATTAATGTTCTTGCAAATGTACAAGTGCGAATCATTTCAGTGAAATTTATTGTGTAAATCGACAGGGTACTTAGGATCCAAGCCAGGGCTGGCGGAAAGCATTCGAGTGGTGTGAAGACTTCTAAAAGAACCACAAACACCCCCGATCCGCCCGCCTCCCAGGGGCCCTCTCGACACCAATGAAAAATATGTGGCTGTTGCTAATGAAAAAGGTTTCACCCAAGACTCCAGAGTTTTGATCGGCCGATCGACTGAAACCAAACCTACTGCGTGAAATTTGGGTATTGGCACTGAAAAGCTGAATGAATTCTTAAACGATTTTTTCGAAGCTAATCTACGCTAGGAAATAGGTTTGTTGTGGAAAACAAGAAGAATCTTATTTGTTCATGCGGGTAAGAAAACATTGTTCACTCCAGCTTTTGCTAGTACAGCCACCATCTGTAGCGTCCGGAGAAAGAGCGAGTAATCGATTAAGAAGATGCTATCCATTATCCGGTTGAAATTTTAAATTCCCTAAGCGCACCTGAGCTTCCGTCTCACAAATTAATATTAAAAGTCTGCGTCCCTGTAATTCTGCTTAGAAATTTGAGCCGCCGAAACTATGTACTGAAAGTGCAGTTACTTTTAATTTAGCTTAAGTTTAGGCCTTATCGTCATGGTGTTGAGTAAGCGGAGAACAAATGAAATATGTATGAAAAAAAAGGTTAGTGTCAAGTTGTGAGCGAAGCGAGCTCTCGCAGCTAGTATGTATATAAAAAATAACGGTTTTTTTTTAATTACATGTCGATGGATCGTTGTGGCAACGAGCGATTGGCAGCACTGCAATGTCATAAGCTTCCGTGTAATTACTGTTTACGGATCGTTTATATCTCGATTAGTTTCTGGGTTGTTGCAATTTGAGTGCAACGTGTTTGGTTCTCGTGGCGATTTTAGTAATTCACCTACTTACGAGAATAACGATGCAACGTATTCTGGAATAATCACTTTTCGGATGTCTAGAAATATAAAAATATCGAGATTTTAAATGTGGCTTTGCCACAAAAAGAGCTTATTACGCAGAAAAAGGCAAACAAAAAGTGGTTAGAATGAAATATATATACATATCTGTAGCTAACAGAATCTGTCAACCCAAAATGTTTTGTGATATTTTTTTAATCCTCAATCAAAGTTTTTTTGTCAACTTTGTATTTTTTTTACTTTTTTAACTTTTTATTTATTTTTTAGCTTACACTAAACCTGGGACCTAGATTATCTGATAATTGTATAATAGATCATGAGATAAATTCAAATCAAACCCGTTTTTTCGAATCTTTCCAAACTTTCATCTTTAACTCATAATAATACTAAAAAAAACTAAAAAAAATAAAAACTTTTTTAGCTGCTTCAACATGTTCTATTAGATATAGGATAATTTCAAAGTCGGACAAAAAAGTAAATTTTTTGATTTTTGGCGGAGAAAGGATGCGACCACTGCGCGACGCCCCCGAAACTGTGATGCAATTTGTCATTTGTGTAAATGTATAAAATTGTCGAGCATGGCCGGTGAAAGGCGAACCTCAAGATGACCGTGTTTCGATTGGCAAGAAATGCTCGGTGCGTTGCCGAGCTTAAGCTACAGACACATACTAAGTTGGTGTGCAGAATGAAACAAAGTGTCACAAAAATTTCAATTTCACGGATCTAGAGGTGGCCTTAGTGTGCTGCGGTAACGCTAAAAGTTGTCCAAATCCAACCTAACCTAAAACCAAGATTAATAAAAAAAAACCATTGCCGTTGAGGTAGTGGCATTTTCGATCCCCTTTAATTCAAGTTCAATTCAGTTAGCATGTGCAAAAGAAGATCATGATATTATAGAGTAATCTAGTAGTTGATAATAAGCTTGCTTCCTGTTCCTTCTTCATTTTTCGTGCTCTTGAGTCGCAATTGAAGATAAAAATGTAAGTTGTTACGGCGCGGTTCTCAACCATGGAAGAGGAGTAATAACAGCGAAGATAGAAGAGATGCGGAAATTACAATACCGAACGAAGCAATCGCAGCGGCGCTCACCTGTCAAGTTATTGTTGCTGTTAATTTCCTTGACCCCTCCAGGGGCATGGGTGCATCAACATCTCTTGCATTAATTTGCCTGGTTGACGTTTCGATAGCATATAGATTTCGGATGGTGCAGTCGTATTCATTCACCTTCAAGTTAGAATGCACATATTCTCCTTATGGCTACTACGCATAGTCTTGAATAGATTGTTTTGCGTCTCACCGGAATCTCGCCTGCCTCGATTTATTGAAAGATGCAGAAAATATGTACATATAAAATTCACTGCAACAATGCGACTCATTGTTGCATGTCGGCGCGATGTAAAAGAATCCATTAAAATCCCAGTGCGTACTAGACATTAAGCGAATTAGGGTAGCTGCAGCGGTGGCAGCTTCGGCAGATTTGTAATTCGTGCAAAATTCTAAAATGCTGCTTTAAGCTCGCCATATACGATCCGAAAAAACTGATCAGGCCTTGAGGAATTCCGGATCGTCTATGCTGAAATTTGGCCGGTTCAGGTGGCCTGAAACCGGCCGGATACACAACAAAATAACACTCAATTGACTAGACGTACTCATAGATGTGTGCACGTACGTAATTTCAGACATAAGATGCGTACGTTATTTCAGATTCAAGATACTCGTATTTGAATATTCAACAATGAATGAGTCTGTGGATTTTCTTACTGTTGACGCAGACGCTCATCCACTTGATTGGCTTTCAAAAACCGACTTTTGAGGGCGAATACTCTGATTGATATGTTGACTGGTACATATATTGAAATAAACTCCACCAAAAATTCAATCCCGTAAGTTTATCCGGATCGATTTTTAGTTGTGCATACTCCAGGCCGCCTGAATAGAATCCACGATCCAGAATTTCTCAAGGCTAGGTCTGATCAGTTTTTCCGCAAAGGAGTTCCGAAACATCTGTGGTGAAGGCTAGCCTTATCAAATTTTGTGTCAGGCCGTCTGAACCGGCCAAATTTGACGATCCGGAATTCTTCAAGGCTAGGCCTGATCAGTTTTTCCGGAGAGGAATTCCGGAACGTTTGTGATGAAGGCCTGACCTGGTCAGATTTTGTAATCAGCGCGGCCGGATGGAAGCCTAATCCGGCCGCCTAGGGGCCGCCTGAATCGGCTGAATTTCGGCATACACGATCCGAAATCCCTGGCCTTGGCCAGGCCTGATCAGTTTTCCGAAGAGGAAGTCCGGATCGTCTACCGCGGTCTTTAGAGGCTCAACCGGTATACTAGGGAAGCTTTTCAAATGTTAGAAAGAACAAACGTGATTTTACGCATAAAGAGTCGAATGAAAGCTTTGTTATTTTATTTTATTAAAAATTATAAAATATTTTCAACATTCACAACGACTAATTTTTGTTTTTGCAAAAATGAGAAAATCCCAATTTACTTATTGACGGAAGACGATATGGCATTTCGTACCGCCATAGTCACTGCTTTCAATGTTGCTTGCATAGGAGATAATCCAAGATGCCGCTGCGATAGCTTCTGCCGAAAATTTAATTAGCTCAAGAGGCTCCATGTTAGCAACTTTATAGGAGAGCCGACGTGTGTCTGGGAATTGGCGAGGAAATTGAATGAACAGCGAAGCGACGAGCGACGTGGGAATTACGCCGAGTAGGAGTTCATAGGAAGTAAGTGATATCGTTTCTTTGAAGCCCCCGAGGTTAGTTTAGTGGATAAGTAGTGTAGTGTTAATTAGATAATTAGTAGAAAAAAGTAGTTAAGTTTGTTCGCGTGACCACATTTAAACGTAAGGTTTAGTCCGTAAGTGCATAGCTATTGATTTGATTACATTGAGCTTGAAGAAGAAATCTTAAACCATTTTTGTTGTGAAAAGTGCTTCGGCGTGTAATTTTCCGGAAAGTGAACCGTGTGTCACGAATTTGCTCATGTTCCGCGTTTTCGGCCGGCATATATCAAGCGTGTGGCACCCCACGGCCCAGCTCCGCGGCAAGGCGGCATCCGCCCAATCACCTGCGCATTAAATTAATTGCAAAAAAGTATTGATAGTAAACTTGGAGGGAGAATACTGGTACAGGTTGTTCATAGAGTTGTTGACGCGCTCCTTCTCACAAGTCGTTAAAGCACACTAATATAACCTATACCTACGTTGTATTTACGTTAAAAATAATTTACAGTAGAAAATTGTCGCATATGCGAACGTCTAGATTGGATTCCGCCTTGCCCAAGGAGGGGCAGTTTTGAAGGACTTTCAAGACCTGAGTGTCAATCAGCTCCATTGCTTCATTTTTCGGGTTGATGAGACTGCGGTGGTATCACAACGGATGCTTTAGGAGTCTGTGCGCGGTATTGTATGTGTTCGTATATACCGATGTGTTGCACGATCGCTGACTTAGTCGCAGTTTTCTTAGATATTCACGCCGAAAAGAAGCAACCTTCTCGTTCCATCAGTAGTTCTCTTTTCATTGGATGTGAACAGGAACAGACTTCTCCTCCATATGCTTTCTTCTCCGGTAAAATATGTACGGATAACTGTCAATTTTTGGATCTGAATACTTTTCAGGTCCAGAGGGGTACATTTTCCTATCCAAATATGAACAGTTGTCCGAACATGTTTTACCGGAGGGGAAAGCATATGGAGGAGAAGTCTGTTTCTGATCCGCTCGTAGGACCGCGACCATTGGGCCTTTTTGAGTATATCCGAGTATGTCGTGTCTCTCTCTTGAAATATGACCATTACGTCCGGTCTAATCTTTAAGACTTTTTTTTCCTCATTTTTGACCGTCTCTTGCGCTCGACTTTCATCCCTTTTTCTTTGGTGGTTTTAATGCCATATTTTCAGTTGGTTCGACTTCCATGTTTTCGGGTATTTTGGCTGCCTTCTTTTTTATTGGGACTGCGCATTCTCCGTTTTGGAAATTTGGAGGGGAGTAGTTTCTTTAATCTTCAACTCTCGCCTACGCTCTGACATGTCGGCTACAATAATTTTTATCCTTCTTTTATCTTCCAGCCTTGACTTCTTTGGTGTAACTCGGGTTTTGTTACCCTTTCTTTGTCCCATTTTCTTCGTTATACATAATTCGCGCATTTCGGACGCGGATTAGAAGATCTATCACCCGATTAGCTCGAAATGAATAGTTTGACCTGGCTCAGGCCTGACAAATTCTTCTAAGGGGTGACACTGGTGCGCTCTGTTTTCTAGTGGTACCTAGTAGGATGCCGCGGAACGTGTACGAAACACAAAAAGGAATGTTTGAGGCTGTCCTGGCTAGTTTGTCAGTTTAATCCCGATTCTGGACAATACCGCGGTGACTAGGAACCCAGTATAAATCTCGCCTTTATGTGGAACCCTCTCTTTGGGACATGACCGGGAAGCTAGGCTCTAGGAAAGGGTCTTTAGTGTCACGATTCCGTTGTCAATAGATACACATTGACATTGGATGGTGATGATTATCTTTGATGTATTGTGTTTGGTCTGAAGTGAGAAAGGCTAGCTTTCATCATGTAGTTCCCTTGACAATATTTCCTGAACGTTTATCTTATGATTATGTAAGGCGCTACTTTGCAGAACCTACGAAAATATTCTGAAATTGAGTTTTAGAGAATCTTGGTTTTGCTCACACGTTATCAAAAAGTCTTTTCTTCACTGAAGTCCTAGCTCCAAAGATGAAGAGCCTTCGAAGGTAAATCCGGAGGGTTAACCTTAACTGCACTGTGCGCCTTAAACACAACTTGCATCTGGAGATACTAAAATTTTGGTTATCGAAAGTTTGAACCTTGGAAGCTGAAAGGTAATACAGCCAGTGAAGGAAAATCTGCTTGAACTGCTGCTCTTTTTTCAAAGCTGACATTATGATCACATAAATAAGGGATGTTCTTTAAAAAGCAGTTAAAAGTATTTCGTCGTCGTCGGGAAGTATGGTATATTCTGTATATGGGCCAATAGTTTTTGAGCCCCGGGTCCGGATTTTCTCTCGACGGCCCTGGATACCGGCTGACAGTATCTGATATCTGACAGCTATAATTGATAACGTTTGCACATTCAAATGAGAACAATTACACTCTCGATTGGAACGTTGAACGAATAAGAACGTGTCGCATCGCTCTCTTGTTGTATAAAGTAGAGTGCGTCAGTGTGGTGTTTCAGCGTGGGTAGCCGCCATCTTTTCCAAGGTTAGATACTTAACGACATTTTTTAATTATCTTTTCTTGTGGCTTAAACTAATAGAATACTGGGTTAATTTCACATTAACACGCAGTAAAAAGTGGTCGTGGTGTGATTTTTTCTTAATTTCGTTCTATGTAAAGTGGTGTAGTAATATAGACATCGTCTGAGTAAATGTCAGACGGGGGCATCCCCCAGATAAGGATAAATCCTGTACATCTTCTGGGAGTAGGTTCAGAGACACTATTCCGTTTTAAAAAAAAACCTTATTTGTTTACAAAAATCTGTTGGGTATGAGGGTGATGGATTTTCACAATTGAATTCGCAGGTTTGGTCACAATCTGGCGCTTCACAAACAAATGCAGTTAAAACGCGACACCGAATAGCGTGGGCCAACATACCGTAATTCTCAACATGTACCGCAACTCAAATGATACGCTAAGAAAATCTCTGGGGCTAGATTGTCGGATCTACTGGTATTGGACATTTTTGATAAAGAAAGGATAGAGGGTGCCTTTGACATAAAAATCCTCGAGTTTTTAAACTGTTATTGTTACTTTTGATACGCACACTCATGCGAACGACTCACTCACGTATGAGTGTCTTAAAAAATACAATATTAAAGCGCTTATCCTGAAAAACTGCGTACCGTCGTTTGGGGTAGTAAAATTTATTGATTCAACCTTCCCAGGCCAGGGAATCGTAGAGACACAGATCTAGAAATCGAGTTTGGAGGTGGCCCGACTTATACAACTTTTGGTCCTCAAAAGGCATGTGTGTATTGAAAGCACAGATGTGTTCCTCATTGAAGAGAAGCGTACAATGATGAACTGTCAAAACCTCGTACCAAGGTTAGGTTAGGTACAGGGGCTACCATGCTTACCACAGCACACATGGATTGCAATAGGAATCCAAGAAATGTTCTCTTCGTCTTACGTCAGAACAGGGGGTCTGCTTATGCTTACCACAGCACACATGGACTGCAATAGGAATTCAAGAAATGTTCTCTTCCTCTTACGTCAGAAAGAAGCAGAGAAGATAAAGGATACACTCTCTTTTTTTGTCACAGCTATTCAGTGGCGGATTTAGGAGGGGGATTTGGGGTTTAATCCTCCCCTTGACGAACCCATATTTTATTTTTTTGTCCGATGAAATTGAAAATAAAAAATCATCATCGTGGCGCAACAGCTCAACGTCGAGCCCTGGCCGCCTGGATCGTCGTCCTCCAATTATCTCAGTCAAGTGACCACGCCCTCCAATTTTGGATACCCAGCAGTTTTTCAGCGTCCTCATCTACTGAGTCTTTTCAACGAGCTCTCGGTCTTCCTTGAAACCATGCTCTGTCGATGCGTCGCCCATTGAATATTTTCTTAAGCATGCGATCATCGTCGATGCGTTGTATATGTTCTACTGAAGTGCCCTAACCCCTTGTGGGGCATAGCGCGTCAACTGTTCCATGTGGCCCAGTTGACGTTTCGTTGGCATAAACTGGTTTCGGAGAATGCAGTTGCCAGCATGCACCTCCTCCACATCCATGGCCACGAACATCGTCGTGGACGGGATTCGAACCCGAAACGCCGGTAGTCGAACATGAGACTGATGCCTCAACACACTGCGCTACCGGTCGCCCCAAACTTCCAAATCATCAAACAGTTCGTACAGCTCATAGTTGTACCAGATTCGCCATCCATATCGGTCACAAACTGCTCCCAAAATTCACCGAAGTACCTTTCAAATGTGTTAATCATGTTTTCAGAGGCTTGAGTAAGGGTTCAGGTTTCGCAGCCATAGCATAGCACAGGTCGTATGATGTTTTTGTATATGCGGAGCTTAGTATTTATTTGAATTTGCTGTGATTTCATTATTGGGAGGACCGAGAAGAAAGTCTTATTTGCTAGCTGCATCTGTCGCTTGATTTCGTTAGTTTCATTGGCGTCCTTTGACAGGTTACTTACCCAGGTATATGAAGTCGTCTACGAGTTCGGTGCTGATATCTCCGACGTTGAAGTTCGGCTGCTCTGACCCCCTTGTTCTTGATTTCATTATTTTTGTTTTGTCCTAGTTAACGCGTAGTCCAACTTCTTTTGCAGCCGTGTCAAGATTATTTAGAAGTTCTTTTGCTGCAGGCAAGTTTCGGGACATAAAAAATATTAGAAAAATTAATGGTCCGATTTTTATAAAATACAATAGCTTTTTCTTTGAAAGTAGGATAGAGTACGATTAAAAGCGTTTAAGTAATGTAGCGCCGAAATTCCGAAACGTAAATTCACTTTCTAGCGAGAAATTTCACGATACACAATGCGATGTTCTAACTCTAAAAAGTGCGTATTATCCATTTAGTTCGGTAAATAGAATAAAATGGTTTTGACACGGTTTAATCACACTTATTAATCATTTAAGTAATTTTTGGATTCAAAATTAGTGTGTTGATGACTTTTTTCAGAGTTGAGCTGCGAAGATTGGAGATTTACATTACGTAACTTTTGTGCTCTACCCTGCGAAATTATTCAGTTATTGTGTTTTTATTAATGCACAGCAATTTCAGTATGCATGTAATCGACTTCTAACCAAAAGGGCAAATGTTGCATCTAATTTTCACTAACTTCCATGACGAAGTAGATGTTAGTCCAATTAGTGAAGCCGAAAATCTTCTCCCTAACACTTGTCATCATTCCGCCCTTACAGTTGAAGTTTCGTCTGGTGATCTTTATGTATTTTACTCAATCGTACAATAATGAAATTGTTTATGATTTTTTAAATGCTGACTATGAATTATCTAGATTCTGTAGATTGGGCAATCTCTCTTTCGGCGTCAGATCTAGATGACACCGTATCTTCCTTCTGTAACATAATCTTCCATGCCATTAAAAATTTCGTGCCCAATGTAAGGTAAGTTCATTTTCCGGTGGAGAGGAGAAGAGAGGAAAAGAGAGTACGAGGATTTTTTAGAAAACGATGGAGGACGGCAAGTTTATTTTTAACCAGCGAACAAGCCACGTTAATACCTTTAGGCATTCACTGCCGAATTGTTAACGAACCAGAGATGCGACTTACTATTTTTTGATCTTAATGATCTGCAGTTGGCGACTGTAAAATCTGGATCTACTTCGGTAATACTATGAAGAAAAGAAGGTAATGCTGCCGATTTATGTTCTGCCAAGATAATGACCTTTTTATTCAAAATTGTTCTCTTTTTATACATTTTCTTTCCTTAGTCTATGTACTTAAAACTATTATTTACATATTCTTGGATCTACAAATATCCTTTATGTAAATAGACCTCAGTGACCGAAATCTGTTTTGGCCTGAACTAATTTAACCATTTTCATTTGCATCCTAAAACAAATGAAATTTAGCGACGAAACGAAAATAAACGTTTTCCTTTATGACCACACACGAAAACGGACCTCGTTCCGAATACACGTAATGTGACACGGATGGGCATGCACAGCGGAGTATTATGAGATATTCTTTCCAATGCATGATGCCACACACGGGAAAGGATATCGGTGCGTATGCATGTCAAGTAAACGAATTGCGAGCGCTCCGCGGGAAGTCTTGGCCGTCTCAGATTTAAAAAACTAAAACATTGGTTTATTATTTCACCAACAGATTTGGGTCAAGAGTCCAGAGTTATTATTAGGTATGCAATGCATACATACCCTACACCAAAATAAAGAAACGTTACACGCTTACTGAATCCTGGCTCGACAAAAATCTAAGACATTTAAGAAACCAAAGAAATAAACTTTACAATGCTATCAAAAATGACCCCAACATTAGCAAAGACTTAAAGAAAAAGTACGATGACCTACCCAAAGAATTCTGCATAAGACCCCGCGAAGCATTTGAACTATATGTCAATTTCAGAGGGGAAAAAGTGATCAATGACCCGAAAAAATTCTTTGACTTTGTTAATATGAAACGTAAGACTACAAGTTTTCCTGCTTCCATGTCCAGAGGGACCGCTATCTCTTCTTGTTCACAGGAAAAATATTTTGTGAAGCAGTGTGTGGACCAATTGCTAATTCCTCGGCACATGTCAAGCTCCAGCCGTAGCCCAAAAATGTTCGCATATTTAAGTTCCCTACTCCGTTCTAATTATGTATGTACTTCAAATTAAGAGATGAACTTCCCCTTGCATTTGACACCCCACTTGACTACCGTTGAACAAAAAAAAAAAAAGACTCCATTTCCTCCTCAACGGAGAATTAAACTTAAAATTTTTGAACAGCAAGCTACATTTCGCTTGTGTACTAGGAGCAGTGTATCATAAAACTAACCCACATACGAGTAAAACAGCCACATAGAAACTTCGCCTGAACTAAAACTAGGCTCGTCCCATGGAGCATAGTATGCTTGACTTAATGTAGCCTATATTTGTGAAAAAGAGCTCTGTACTGTTCGGAATAACCTTCGTTGTGACAGAGCACTCTGCAATACTTCACTAAGAACACCAGGAAGTTTACCAGTTATGACAGCATCCATGTCATCCACAAGTGCACATATGTACATACCTTACATCCCGATACTTTTGGGGTTTAAAGCAGTATATTGACAACGGATTGTCAATATACTGCACCTGAGAGAGAGCACCTTGCACGGTATCCCTTGCTCACAAATTTACGTTCGGATGATGCTCCCAGACGAGTGTGCCAACACGACACCCTTGCGCCTCATTATGCAAAATAGAGGAGGAATGCGTAGCGCAATGAATCCCACCTAAAGTATGTATTTACTCGAATATCCTACTACCAAGCTCTATATAACAAACATTTTGGCGGGGGCCAGCTCCCATAGCACCCATCTGGATCTACCACTGTAGAGAAGCTCCAACGTAAAAGTTTTAAGTATTCAAAGATTTCACAGAAAAACCAATAATGGTATATCAAATTCTACGGAGACGTTAAAAATTGAATTTGAGGGCAAAGCTTTACCTAGGGAGATAAAACTCGGCCCAATTGTCGGTGCAGACGGCAGAGTTCCGCGAAGGAAAACTACTGATTTTGCTACAGCGTTGCCATATTTTGAGCGTTGCAATGCGTGGCATACCCTTAGGCTTAGGCGCTTGGATAGACTAATGTCGCTGCATTGAATATAGAGAGACCCCCCCAAAAAGTCATATGTCGTATAGCGAAGGCAAATTGTGCATGCTTGTACAGCGTGCTTGTGAAGCAAACTTGAGCGTATGAAGGGACCTTAAAATTTTGCTTGATACTAACGAGTATTATCTTTTCGTGTGCCAAAATTGAGACTCTCCCCTCACCTCTCCGTATTATTTGCTGGAAAACATGAATGATGCGCGAAAAACAATCGTGAAGTTTGTTTACAACAGGTAACGATTATGTTGATAATACGTAGTAGGTCTGGTACTTATGGAGCCGGTAGTCGCGATAACGTTGATAAAAGATTTCAAGTTGTCCGGCAGTCCTCAGCTGATTGTCGCAATCGAAGGTGGATGAATTTGGTAATTTGGTCGTAGTCTCATAGTAACAGTTAAAGGTAAGCCTATCTAATCGTCGTCGTTATAAACTTTCCTCTGCCCATTTGACTCTCTGACATCCTTCTCAAATACGAGAAAAATTATCTATCGTCTTGCAATGATTGTAATGTATTGTATTGTAATCGAACCGATTAGACATTTTATCCCAGGCCACAACGGTTAATATCGATTTAAAATTTTTGAGATTGTTACCAGAAACTTTTTTCTTTCAGTCAGTAACTAGCGTCCTGGTGGATTAGTAAACGAGTACTACGATCAGATTGTTTACCTTTGAGAAACTTTTTCTTGCACTATAATTCTTTAATTGTGTAATACCTATATATAGTACAAAGAAAGAAATCTACAATTCATATATTGATTATGAAATATGAGTACGAGTAGCGTTTGGATAGTTATAGTGAAATTATTTTACTATATTTGCCTTAGCCCATTGTGAGGCATATCGCGTGATAGTGAAATTGAAGTGTTTACAATAAATTCAAATATTTGATCAGTGTGGTGATTATGATGGTATCTGCGGTGATTCTTCGTTTAAGATGAATGTGATTTTCTATTAAAAATTTTGTTTATATTACACGAGGATATCAGCGAGATCGTTGTTATCACTAGAATCTACGAAGGTATATGTGCTATCCATTTCATTAATTTAATTTGTTACGTAAAATAAATAGTTTCATTCGAATTTTAAATAAAAGCAGACTAATATTTATGATATTTTTGGGCTTTGCAGTATATTGATCCTAATTGACTCGAATCGTAAGTGTCACCATACACTGCCGAACTCGAGTATGGTACAAGTGAACCGGTTTTTTTTTCAGGTTTATGTGAAGTGTGTGTGTGTGTGGCTTGAGCTATTCAGAGGTTCGTGTTCGAGTTGGAGTTCGACAGTGTATGGGCATGCGCATCGTCAGCTTTGCAGAATCGACAGCTTGCTTCTGATTATATGTCCACTATTTTAGGATGACCCATAGGACTAATTAAGCCTGTTAGGAGATCACAAATATTTCGGACCTTATGCCGGCTTGTACCGCCGAATTCGATCTCTAATTGAAGAAATGGTGCGATCTGGGGACTTTATGATCCATTTTCCAGGACAGTGCGCACATTCCAGAAACCAATCTTTTCCACTGAACGATAGCCAAAATTCGTAATCGGTGAGTCAGTCCTTATCATAGGTGACGTTTCGTTCCCATGCAAAATATTCCGGATGATGGAAGTTATACTCAATTGCCCTAACCCCTTGTGGGGCATAGCGCGTCAACTGTTCCATGTGGCTCAGTTGACGTTTCGTTGGCGTAAACTGGTTTCGGAGAATGCAGTTGCCAGCATGCACCTCCTCCTCCTCCATGATAGAAGTGGCTGACATAGACATCCTGTCCGTTTTTAGTCGCTTCCTAAAACATACCGTGAAAGGCCTTGACATTGACTTAGTTAGCAATGGTCAACGATCACTGGAAAACAATGCTTATGTCGAAACATCTACAAGGAAAAGAAATTCTTCAATGATTGCGAAATTAGCTCGGTAACGCACCGGGCATTTTCTATTACTCGAAACTCTGCGTCTGCGGTTTTAGGCGAAATTCACACACACGACACCGCGCTGCACGACTGCTTGAAATTCCAGTCGAGATACACAGCATCAAATGGGCGGATTCACACTCATCGCTCAGCATACGATACGATCGACTATGCTTGGCTATTGTGCGTGGCTGCGCCGGAGCTGAAAATGTAGCTAATCTGAATATCGCCTAAGCCCCGCAACGGGACCAAATGCTTTTTATTCTCAAATTCCCTCTGTTTTAATTCTCCAAGCTTATTGGTTTTGTATGGATAGAAGCTGAGTGCTTCAGGTCTTGCATCTTTGCAGCTATCCGTGTGCAAGACGACCACGAAGGTGTGAGAATTCTGTTAGTATAAGCCGTGAAGGCGTGATTTTTACTTGAAAACTCGACCGTGGAGGTCTAGATGTTGTGAAGCACTTATTTCAAGGCGAAATTCACACACACGACACCGCGCTGCACGACTGCTTGAAATTTCAGTCGAGATACACAGCATCAAATGACGGATTCACACTCATCGCGCAGGATGCGATACGATCGACTATGCTTGGCTATTGTGCGTGGCTGCGTCGGAGCTGAAAAAGTAGCTAATCTGAATATCGCCTAACTCACTAGAGGGTGTGAAGAGGGGGTAAGAAGTGGAGATATTTGTTCCCTGGCAATTTAACTTTACGTATTCAATGTTCTTGCAATGTACAAGTGCGAATTATTTCAGTGAAAATTGGAATTTTTTGTGACACTTGGTTTCATTTTGCACACCAACTTAGTATGCGTCTGTAGTTTAGTTCGGTAAGACACCGGGTATTTTTTGCTACTCGAAACACGGTCGTTTGCGGTTCAAGCTCCGCAACGGGACCAAATACTTTTATTCTCAAATTCACTCTGTTAAGCTACAGACGCATACTAAGTTGGTGTGCAGCCATCACTTCCTTGGTTCAGGTGGTAAGTTCTTCAAGATAATCATTTATCTTCTCGCAAATTTGATGTTATTGTCGGCTGCCAAAATCAAGCAGTCATCAGCGTGACTGACGATTTCAAGTCCGCCAGGTGGCGTCGGGAGTCCTGACATATATATGTATATTAAACATGATGGGATATAAAACTCCGCCTTAGGGGACAGCCTGCTTTGTTTTACTTAGTTTAGGTTTCCCAGTTCGAAACTCTGTATTGGACTGTCTTCCGGCAAGATTATTGGCGATCCACTTGACTATTCCCGACGGAAGAGATGTACCGCAGATGTGGAACAGGAGAATAAATATTAAAGTTTAATTCCTCGATACGAAGATCATCTGGGTTAGCGCTGCGTATCATATCTCGTTCGTCTAGTGTTATGAGGATTGACAGATGATCCGAGGGCATGTAGTGGACGGTTTGGTGGGCATCCAAACATGCCCATGGAAACGGAGCCTAAGGTAGCATAATGACCGTGAAGGTCGGGCCGTGTCGTGCCATCTGACGAAGAAAATGAACGAGCTAACCAGCGGCCTATGCTTGCTGTAGCTCAGTTCGGGAAACAAAAAATCGTAGGCCCGGGGAAGACAACACAAACATGGGAGGAAATAATGGGGAATACAAAAAATGGGGCGATAAGGATGGAATGGTTTTCGGACGGCTCAGTTGTCCTGGCGCCCGCATTGGGGTCCAGGTGAATTGGGACCTTCGGCCTCTGGTTTCGTACCACCGACACATCATTACTCAGCAGGTGCTGCCATCGATCTGCCGGTGGAGGCAGCACTATCAGACCGTAATATGGTGGTTCATTAATTTCGTCAAGTAAATATAATAATCGTAAAGAAAATAAATAAATAAATTAGGGGTCAGAACTGGTTCCCATTGTACATCGTTAAGTTAAGTTTTCGCGAGGAATTTAGTTGGACTTTTGTCGTTCAATTAAAGTCGCCTCGTAAGAACGCTGCTTAGCGGTCAAGTCCACAACTAGAAAAATGCAATTTTGAGGAATTTTATTTTATGTTCAGAAAATAAAGTCAAATTTCGATTTCAACAACCCAGAGAGTGGTGAATTTCTATAGTTTTCTTTAGCGGTCTGGGATTCATAGAATCCGATTGCAGGAATGGCATAGGTCATGTGACTGGAAGCAACAATAGGTATTCTGAAATGAAACCTATAATTTATTATCTAATCTAGAATTTAAAGCTAGAGTGTGTTCAAGGTAATTTTTTAATGCCTATAAAACATGATATAATCAACAATTTATCGGTCTATGAGATTAGCGGTTAGTAGCCAAAAATTGATTTCCTTATAAGTTTATGTTTTCATTTTTGTTATGCAGCTCCTAGAAACGTGTTCGTAAAGTCATAAAAATGACGGAGGAAAAAGTGGTTGCGATGAAAAAGCTGACATTCAAGCAGAAATGCTCACATATTTGGAAAAATACCACGGTCGAGCCACTATTAGCTTGCTACATTATCCCAAGCGTTTTGGTTGGAATGGCAGATCAAAATGTATTTTTGGAGAAAGCATGTCGTGTAAATTTGGCCTACGGTGATGCCGTCTGTGATGCATTGACACGTCGCGAAACAGCAAATTACACTGTGTAAGTAATATTACACTCTTCCCAGTAATAAGTAAATTTTCTAGACCTTGCAAATGATGCTGACTTCTAAGGTCTCATTCGATGGTGCATTATCCAAACAGAGAGAAGATACGAGTACCACATATCCTCACCGAATAAAAACTCGAGGGGTTTTATCATTATTGAAGACCTAGGCGAATCGACCTTTCTAATGTTTATACTGTGCTTTAAAAATTATGTTCTTTGTGCTCTTAACAGCTTTAACATTTTTTTTTAATTTTTTTTTTTAAGGGAAGAACGGAAGGTGCAACAACTGGTTGCAGGAATGGCTGGGTGGAAATCTGTGATATCAAGTCTACTTCCAAGCTTGTTGATATTATTCTGGGGTTCATGGAGTGACAGGTGATTTTTTTTGAGTATACATACTCGTATACTATATAAGAACAACTATATAGGAATTTTTTATGAGATATATTGGATCGTGAAAATAACTTTTCATGGAATTTACTACCCAAACCGCGACAGCACCACATCCGCACTATTTCGTTTGCAGCTCGCCTTTTCCCATTTTCAATTTACTTCCAAAATTTTAAGTACATCGGACCCGGATATTCCATTTTCCACTCCCTTTCCTTTATCGTCCAGGCCGCACTCGGACTATTTAATTTTTCTCTGCCCATATCCCATTTACAATTGACCATCCAGACCGCGACCTTGTCACCACAGGACCATTTCAGTTTCCACTCCCCATTTCTCATTGTAATTTACTCCCAAAAGCGACACTGGATTTTTCAATTTTCCGTACTCCATTTCCAACTTACCGATTTCCACTACTCCCTTTCCATTCCATTGTATTGTTTTACCTAAAGAATGGTGACGTGAAGTGATGTGACGCAAAATTTAGTGTGACTGTCACATGTCAACAGACCTTGCCATGTCAAAAGATGTCCTGATGTAATAATAAAAATCATATTCCCATTGCAGACACGGGAGACGTAAGCCATGCATGCTCATTCCTCTCATCGGCGAACTCGTGCAAACATTTGGAATGATTCTATGTGCATATTTCAAAAGTGTTCCGATGCAAGTAGCTGGATTAGTAGGATCCATACCAGTAGCTCTTGCAGGTGGTTGGGTGACCATGATGATGGCGGTTTTTAGCTACATAGCGGATGTAACGACTGAAGAGGACCGAACTTTTCGAATTGGCGTTTTGAATATGTGCTTCACTCTCGGCATTCCAATAGGACTGGCACTAAGTGGAGTAATGTTGAAGTAAGGTTTATTTCTTGTTTTTTTAATCTTGAGTTTTTTTGACAATATCGATTTGTTTACAAAATAATATCGCACCCTTTTAACTCATCCTATCCTTTATAGATATCTGGGCTTCTATGCAATGTACTTAGTATGCGATGTTCTATACTTGACATCCTTTCTGTATGGAGTCTTTGTTCTCAAGGAACCCGTCCGAAAAGTCGTTACGAAAAATGACGGTCAAGTGCAAGCAAAAACCATCCAGAAAAATATAATTGTGGATTTCTTCGATTGGAAACATATTGCTGCAACATTTAAGGTGGCATTCAAAAAGGGAGCGAATAAAAGACGACTTCGAGTAGTAATGTTGATGATCGTGGTGATGGTGGTCATTGGACCAATGCACGGTAAGTTAGACTGAACTGTTTGGCTTCCTCTTCCTTGCCCTTTCATACCACTCTGAGGCTTCGCGTTGCTCTGCCTGTGGTGTTGGCACTTCGCCCATTTTGGCGGTATAATCTCAGCTTCGTTCTGCAGGTAGCTCGGTCTTGGATCGTATCATCGCCGAGATTAATGCGTTGTTCTTGCTTCTTCATCTGATCGATCCACGTGTGTTTCCGTCTGCCTCGGGGTTTGGGTCCAGCAATTGGAACATTCATTAATAGTGCCTTTATGACTGGGTTCTCAGGACGCCTTAGAACATGGTAATACCAATCCATACGACGATCTTCAAGCTTTTCAGTAATCGGTTGCTCAATAAAGAAGCTGCCTAGGATGTAGGCGCTTTTGATGCGATCCTTTTTGGTCACACCGGCTGACATTCGTAGCATTTTCATCTCGTTCGCAGTCATTGTACTTTCGTATGTCTTGTACATAGTCCAGCACTCAGACGCATACATGAGTGCTGGATGTACGAGCGTTTTGTACAACTTGCCCTTAAGCTTTCGTGGCATCTTCTTGTCGCAGAAAACTCCATAGTTCTCTCGCCACTTCATCCAACCGACACTGATGCGATGTTTGATGTCGTCCTCACAGGTAGATTCCTTGTTGACTATCGAGCCGAGGTATTTGAACCTTGTACAGGACTTCAGCTGCTCTCCTTTAATGTAGATATCTGGTATCGGTCTCTCTGGATCTGAGAAAGGACAGCAAAGATACTCAGTCTTTGGTATGCTTACATCATTTGGTCAGTGCAGCCTGCAAAGCAACGATGTCTTTGCTACCCAGGACAACGTCATCGGCGAAGAGAAGGGATATTTCCAGGTCGTCAGAGATGAGTTTTAATAAATAGAGCATGATGATATTGAAGAGCAAGGGACTCAATACACTGCCTTGGTGAACTCCGACTTTAACCGGAAACTCTTCAGACTCACCAGCTGTGCATCTAACTTTAGTCACACTGAACTGTTTGGGTATCTATCCGAAAACCTTATTAACTATGTCCCCATCTTTAGTTTTTAGTGCTCAAAAGCTCGTAGTGCTCCTAAAACTGTATCGATCTCCATTAGAAGCGTTGTAATAGCTTTTGAACGGCATATAAGTTTAAAGAACTTAAATTTGGAAATACGCGAATTTTATGTATTAAAGGAAATAAAATATGGTCTGAAGATGAAAGAAGTTTGTTTCAACCTGAGCTTAACAGATTCTTCACGCTAAGAATTAAAAATGGAATATATGCTCCAAACGCCCCGTTAATAGGGGGTCCGGAAGTGTAGGATAAGGGGGATTAAAGGTAATCTTCTCCGGATATTCTTGAATATTCCAATTTTTTTTAGCGTTGATAACATAACAAGAAAACAAATTCGTGTTGTTTTGAAATTTTGCAAAATTAATAAATGCAGTCTTCTGAATATTTGCTCCAAAATCTCCATTGATAGGGGATTCGGAAATGTAGATGAGAGGGAGTCAAAGGTCTTTTTTTCATATCTAGGATTAAATGATTGGGAGAGTGGCAAATTTTGATTTTGTTCAACAAGTACAGCTAACGGTTAAAGACAGAGTGTCCATTTCGTGTGTCAATTTTTATGTCCACCATTAAAGAATTTACCATCTGAAACGGGACACCCTTTATAGGCGAAGTTATTTGTTGATTTGACTGATATTAAAACATTATTTAAACGAAAAATAAATATTTTTTTTTATTTTTTAATATTTTTTACCTCATTAACATAAGAAAACAAAACGTGCTTTTAACTGAATTTTGTATTCTTTTCCATCTGCTGGTCAAAAACGACTTTATTTCGTCCGCTCAAATTTACGAAATCGAAACGGGTTTGCATGCATCTAGCCTAAAAACCCGTAATGATTTTCCCGCCGGATAGAGGACGTAGCAGGTACTGTTTCGAAATATGTGTCCGGGTAGGACATTTTACAAACATTTAATCAACTTCCTTTCAGCGAAAGCTGATATGATGTATCCAATATGCAATTAATTCTGTCCTGTACAATCAATAATTGACCAAATGATTTTTCTCGTTGCAGGTGAAATGGCGCTTATATATTTGTTCACTCGTTATCGATTTAACTGGAGTGAAGTTGAATTCAGCTTTTTCTCGACATATTCAACGGTGATCAATGGGGTAGGTAAGTAAAATGTTACGTACTCGAATACGCAAAATCGTAATTCAAAAATTAGTTTTCAAAGATAAATGTAATAACTTTTGGTGCAATGAAAAAGTAAATTCGGAATATTTCTAGTAGAGCAGGCGACGCATAGTGGTTCGCGTCTTTGACCAATAGTGTGTTCTACGTAATCATAGTTCGATTCTCCCGCATGGCCACTGAAATCCCCTCCGAAAAAACCAGCTCAGTATCTGGTATACTTTGAAGCAGTGTGTTCACTTCGCTCCAAAATGCCTCTTTTTCACTTTGCTGCAAACCCACTTGGGGAGGGTAGACACTTATAACGTTCCACACTCTTCCGCAGATAACCAATTTGATACTCATCAAGCGGTCGCTTATCTTCGAGATACTCACGATGCTGTGAATTAAAGCCGATGACAGAATAATGCCAACTCCGTTTCTATCATTCGAGTTTCTTTAATAGTACAATTTGTACTTTTTGGAATTCGTCAAAAAACGAGCTCGGTCGACTTGGTCATTCCGCTACTTGGTCTCCTGCACGAACATAATGTCCATCCTTCTCCGTTTCATGACGTCCTCTAGTTCTTCGCTCTTTCTCGTCATGGATCCGACATTCCAATTTGTAACCCGCAGCTTCTCTACAGTGTACATGGACTGCCTCATAGCGCTCGCCCCCGAAAACCGTCGAGCTCTGACACGAACAATGTTCGCCCTGGGATCACTCGACTCCGCATCAGAAGTAATGAAAATGGTTCACAATTATTTTATTTTATACCAAATCAGCGGACCCCTTGACGTTGCTCACGGACCCTCGAATTGGTTTTAATCTGCCACGGACCCCCTTAGCGGCCTCACGGCTCCCCAGGGTTCCATAGGGACCACTTTGGGAACCTAATCTTTAGATGAAGAATCGTAGAGTGGCAATCGAGAACTCACGGCTACCGAGCGCGTCATACATATAATATAGTAGGTGCCAAGTCCCCCCAAGATTATACTTCATGATACAATACGCTTTGTCTATATATAATAGGTATAAGAGCAAGGTACTGTAATGAGCCATATTCTGGTCTGGTTGTGCTGCTTCCACCGGCAGATCTATGGCAGCACCTGATGAGTAGGGATCTGTCGGTAGTACGAAACCGGAGGCCGAGGGTCCCCTTACGCCTGGACCCTGATGCGAACGCGAGGAAATCTGGGCCGTTGGCCAACCATTCCATCCTTATCGCTTCATTTTTTATCATTCCCCATTTTTATCTCCCTTGTTTGTGTTGTTTTCCCCAGGCCTATGAATTTTTGTTAATACGTAAAGGGCAGGGGCAACGAGCGGCGAAAACCCCGCCCACGTCTCCCGAACTGAGCTACAGCAAGCATAGGCCGCTGCTTAGCTCGTTGAGGAGCCTTTTTCTTCGCCTAATTTCACAGCCTGACCTTCACGGTCAATGAAGCTACCTTAGGCTCCGTCCCCACGGGCATCTTCTTATGCCCACCAAACCGTTCGTTACAGTACCTAGGCTTAAATGAGCGTCAAAATTCAAAATAAAAACTGGGACTATTAAGTTTTCAATATAATAATTAATAAAATATTTTTTTTTTTTAACAGGCACTCTATTCTCGGTCAGCGTATTCTCCCATATCCTTAAAATCGATGATGCATTGATCGGTGTAATGTCATCTATGTCGAAGATTTTATCGTCTTTTGTATATGCCTTCGCAGTTACGGAGTGGCAATTCTTCTTCGCACCTATCGCGGAAATTGTAAATGGCACTTCTTTCATAGCGATGCGATCGATTGCATCGAAACTGGTCAGTAAAGATGAGTTGGCAAAAGTAAATTCGCTTTTTGGCGTTGCCGAAGGACTAATGCCACTCTTTTATGTTCCCATGTATACAACGTTGTACTCATTCACGATAAACACTTTACCGGGAGCATTCTTTCTACTTGGCGCTGCACTGACTATCCCGGCGGTTGTGATATTCTTGTAAGTACTATTATGAATGACGCCCATCTGTGAAGAAAGGATTCCGTCTTATTTCGGCTTTTTGTCTTTTGCAGCTGGATGTATGGTCTTCACAAGGAAGACGAGAAACGAAAGATGCTGGAAGCATATAATGTAAATACGAGGACTAGCAATGAAAATGTTGATAGTGGAACTACACTCATTGTAGGAGACAGGACTTCTAAAAACGACAAAGATATCGAAATGAACGAACAAAATCGACTTTTAAACGATAGAGCTGATATTGAGAAGGATCTCTCAAATTAAAGTGCAATACACTGTAAATTGTGATATCCCTTTGGATATGGAAAACTTTTGTTTCTTTTATTTTTAAAGATTAGGATTTCATCCAAATGTTTGGATTTTTTGTAACTAAAAGGAAATAATATAAAAAGCAAAAGAACAAATTAAAATAATTCGATTATTGATAAGTATATTACTATTTCACTAGCAAAATTAACTGCGTGCTGTATGGTTTCATTGCAAACTAAACAACTGGTGTAGCAAAGGAACAATAATAATATATAAGAAATAAAATTTCATTTAAGAAAAGCCAAAATATGGATAAGATGTGTTACTGATACATTTGTTTCATTGAGATTTGTTAATAATTGGAATTATGCTAAAATAAAAAATAAATAACTGGCCCAACAGTCCAATTTTGGACAAAGGCCTCGAGATGGGTTGGCATCATCTCATTTACTAGATCGTGACGGTGTGTTCTGTGTAACAGCTGAGTGGGCTCATAGTCCGACACGTAAATCCCCTTTTTTTATCCAAGACTACCGCATTCAGTAGGAATCGAACCGGGGCCCAGTGTGTAGAAGGCGAATGTGCTAACCGTTGCGCCATCCGGACTACAATTATGCTAAATTAAATGCAAAATTCAATAGCTTTGTACATTTCTTGATAGGCTACGCGTATTGTAATAAAAATCATAAATTCTCGGACGAACCAATGTAGCAATGCAGGAGGTGCATGCTAGCAACGTACATCATCCGAAACTGGTTTATGCCAACGAAACGTCAGCTAAGCAACATGGAATAGTTGACGCGCTATGCTCCACCAGCGGTTAGGGCAAATGAATTGATTTAAATTCCACTCAGAAAATCGCTTTAAAACTATTTGTATAAATTTAGTTTTCCCAATTAAAAAACAATATTAACTCGCGGGCCAGATGAAAATCACAGGCGGACACACACAGGACTAAAATATCACTCACATTTCGAGCCCTTGTGGAGGAAGAAAGGACATTCTTGGCCTGAAAATTATACCTAAGCACGATGAAAATCAGAGGCGGACACACACCTGCAGCAGGACTAAAATATCACTGTGTGTTACATTTCGAGTCCTTGTGGAGGAAAAAGGGACATTCTTGGCCTGTAAGTTATACCTAGGCACATTGGATGTCAAACGGCTGGGCTCTTGAGGCGAATACAATAAATAAATAGCTGGCGCAACTGTCCAATTTGAACCATGGCCTCGAGATGAGTTAGCTTCATCATCTCATTTTCTAGATTGTGACGGTATGTCTTGTGCAGAGGTGTGTGATCAGCAACACGCTCAACCGAGTTATTTACCACATAAATGGGTACCCATTTAACAGCTGAGTGGGCACATGGTCCGATACGTAAATCCACTTGAGGCGAATGAATTATTCTATTTTGATTCCTTTGGAGAGGAAAAAGGATATTTGTGGCATGAAAGTGATATCTAGGCAAGATGGGTACCATATGACTGGGTGTGTTGAGACGAATTCACTGGACTACAGTTAATGGCATTTCGAGTTTTTTGGAGAGAAAAAAGGATATTTTTTAGCAAGGAAGTAATATCTAGGGAAGATGGATCGCATATGACTGGGATTCATGAGGCAAAAATAAGTTCGTTAGCCAGGAAAACAGCAAATACTTGGGCATGAATTAAAACAGAAACCAAACCTAGCAAATATCGGTGATGAAATTAATACTCTGGATGCAAGGGGCATATAGGATATAAGGGGCTGAATGGACGTTAAGGACCGAAAGACATAATTACCTCGAATGCAATTAAAAGTCATGTCAAAAGAATATTTACAGAAGGATGTACAATATTAGAATTATTTATTGAAAACAAATGGATTAGAATGAAATGCGTTTGCCAGTCCCACGCCTAAGGTGTCGATGAATTCATCACTCTTTTAGTGTCATTCGGACCTAGCCCGGCACTTACGAGTATTTTGATATAACGATTTTATTTCAAGTTTAAGTAAACTGAAGTTCGACGTGGCAATGTAGAACCATGGTTCGGACAATTCTAAGCCCACAGGTTGGTAAAACTTATAGAGACAAAATTAAAAAGTAAAAAACTTAACTTTCAGGATTTGGGTCCTGGTTCTGTAAAAATTTAAGTTGAGAATCTGTGGACTTAAAATTTGGTATTAATTGCAACAAAGCAGAGCATTTTTGAAACTATGACGCTTGCATGTCTTGAGAAGACAGTACTTGGCAGCAGAACTTAAGCTTGCAAAGCTCCCTGTCAATCAGCGTTAAAAGAAGTTAACTATTTTAATCGGGGTTCAATATGCATACCCTAGAGCGAAGCACAAAGCTATGAGTACTTTGGCGGAATTATGTTCATATCCATCTTTTTTGGGGCTGATGGTTTTTTTTTGGAAGAAACTTTTTACCACAGGGTTGTTTTTGAGCCAATAAAATATTGTCACTCCAACTACAACTCCAAGAATTTTTGCGAAGAGGGAATAAATGGTTCGAGAAACTTTTATCCGTCACTGTACATTGGGGTGCCATATTTAATTTTCGCCCCGGGCGTTAAATTTCCTTCGCACGGCTCTGAGTATTGAAACGAATTATCTACGGGTACCGGCACCGGTCGTTCTACCTCTGATCAAGAAGACTTTGAATAAGACTTGTTTGTCCAGACTATAGCTCAAAGCTTTTCGTCGTTAAGATTGAAGCTACGCTCTACAGATATCCAGAATAAATGGAAATACAGTCCGCTGTTATTTGCCTCAATCGAAGGTTGACGATTTTGTCACTTTGGTAGTCGTGAATGATAACGTAGCAATACCTGTAAGAAGTTACAACCATCCCAGTACCTTCAAAGTACAATAGAAAATAAAAAGAAAGTATCGCAGTAAGGGAAATCCTTTTCGCATAATAACGAACGTAATAACTTTGCAATTCATATTACGGCTTCACTACTGATGGATATTGGATTACGATATTAGTGCATTAAAAAGTGTTTACAGATTTAGTTGTTGTGGGGCGGCGCTTACGTCCATTCTTTATGTTTATTGAGTGTCATTTTAATAATAATCTTTTGACATGTTAGACTGCTTAGTGGCTTAGGAGTTCATGTAAGTGTGCTGTTATTTAATTTTTAGGGATCAAACTTCTCTCGTTCATAGTTAAGCTTCTGACACCCGGGACGTGTATTCACGATCGCGTGATTTTTACTAGAGTCGCGTAAATGCGACTAGTGCTTATACGTAAGTCGGGTTTACGCGGACGAAATGTCAGAAACGGGTATCGAAGCGAATTTTACTGTCGCGGAAATAATCCACACGTCATTGTGTTTACACGAGATGCGTTTACGATTCGACAGCATATGTGCGAGTACTTAAATCATCTTTATAATGTGTTTGTTGTTGGATTCATTGTACAATATTATCAACTGCAGATGAGTACCCGTCGGTACCTGTCGGTACCCGCCGTCAGCTAACAAGTTACGCGTTGTCGTGTACCCGGTTGCTGTTTACACAGGATTGGAATCGTAGATTTGACTCCCCCGACGGGTTTACGCATCTCATCTATTTACGCTCGAGTTTCAAATCTAAGCTAGACTGTTATTTATGTTATGTATGAATGTTGTCACAGATCGCAGCTTCAGATTAGCCCAAATGTTGACCCATTGCATTAGTATGTTGTGCCCATTCGTGGTACATATGAGTTTGCGCGGAAGGATGAGCTAACGTTCCGTGAGCTTTGTGACCAATGACTAGCGTAAAACGATTAATGTAGTTTTTTTTTTTATTTTAGAGAACCGGCGAACATTTCTGTCCTTCAAAATGAACGAGCAAAATGTGAATGCAACAAAAAAGAAAACATTTATGGAAAAATGTTCATATTTTTGGAACAATATTACAGTTGAACCGATGTTGGCATTCTTTATTTTTCCAAATGTTTTGGTTGTACTGGCAACGCAAAATTTGAATTTGGAGAAAGCATGTCGTGTAAATATGGCATATGATGATGTTGTATGTGATGCATTGACACGTCGTGCAACAGCAAATTACACTGTGTAAGTTATATTACGATTTTGCGCTACTTTGATATTGTAAACTATGTTTTCTTTCCACAACTTAAGATTGGTTTAATGAATTTCGATGAGAAAAAGTTTAGGTGTTACTCGAATTTAAATCCTATATTTTTTGTTTTTGAACATTGCATTCAAACCATTTCAATGGTCAAATGATGCGAATTCATACAAACAGATAACTACAAATGGTCGAAATACGTTCTATAACTTATCCTACATACTACTAACCCATCCACTGGAGCATGGGTGCGTCAAAATCTTTAGCAATGCTTTGTTGACATTTTATTAGCATATGGTGCCAATATTTTCAATAAAAAGACAGAATTTTCTTTAGATTTATTTATTAGGTACATATACTATATGTATTAAATGCGTAAACCTGTCAAAAATGACTTATTCATTTTTTTCAGAGAAGAACAGCAGGTCCAACAGCTCGTTGCGGGAATGGCAGGCTGGAAAACTGTGATATCGAGTCTGATCCCATGCTTGCTGATTTTATTCTGGGGTTCATGGAGTGACAGGTGATGACAGATGACATACATAGAAGAGTGCATTCAATCTATTTATGACTAAGTTCCATATTCCTTTTGGTAGACATGGGAGACGTAAGCCATGTATCCTCATCCCTATCTTCGGCGAAATTCTGACTACAGTAGGACTAATTTTTTGTACATACTTCAAAAGTCTTCCTATGGAAGTTGCTGGACTAGTGGAATCTATTCCACCCGGTCTTACAGGTGGTTGGGTCACTATGATGATGGGGGTGTTTAGCTACATAGGAGATGTAACGACTGAAGAGGAGAGAACGTTACGTGTTGGCATTTTAAATCTGTGCTTTTCCGTCGGGGTACCAATAGGGATGGCGCTAAGTGGGATATTGCTAAAGTGAGTAAGACAATCTCCATTTAAATCAAAAAATTAATAATGAAACCTTCGACATTTGTTTCCATTCTATATCTGTTCAGATATTTGGGCTTCTATGCAATTTTCTCAATATGCGCAACACTGTATTTGATGTCCTTTCTTTACGGTGTGTTTTATGTCAAAGAACCAGTCCGAAAAGATGTGCCAGAAAAAAATGAACAAATGCAAGCCGTCAATGTCAAACATTTAATTTTGGATTTCTTCGATCGGAAACATGCTATTGAAACATTTAAGGTGGCCCTCAAAAAGGGATCAAATAAACGACGACTACGGGTAATCATGTTGATTTTCGCTGTGATGGTGGTTATTGGACCGGTGCATGGTAAGTAGATACATATATTTTTTTTAGCTATTTAATGCTGCGATAAAAAAAACGAAGTAGCCATAGAATTTCGTTAGAAAGGAGATACATAATTTATGTTCGACTACGCAAAAAAATGTTAAATGAATCTTTTGTTTAGTATCTGCTGCTAATTCTACAACTTTAGTAAAAAAAAGTGTTTTTCCCCATATACTCGAATGTTCAACCTTCGTGAAAGTCGATTCTATTCTTGCCACTTAGTTCAGAGAAATTATAAAACTTCTCCGAATCGCAAAAATTAATATGTATAGGCAATTAAATTCAAAAAAGAAAAACAGAAATGGTTTTTGTCGTGAAGTTCTAATGTAAGTATCCGCAAAACGAATATTGCTCACATAAACCACAATAAATGCTTGGAGGTAAATATTTACAGATACAACTAGATTATAGTCTATGCATATTAGACATGAGAAATTGCATAGTCATTCATAACACTGTGGGATTAAATTAAATGGTAATTGGATGCGTAGTCTATCAATCAAAGAATGGTGAACATTGTCTTCGTATAGTTAAATAATTTTAAATAAGACTGTTGGTCCACCAATGAATAAGATAATAAAAGAAAAAGCGATTAAGGTGAAGTTTATTTCGGAGGTAAAAAATCATTTTGATTTTAATCAGATTTTCCCTGTTGACATAGAAACTCTTTTCATTTTATTTGCGTTTGATGATGCTAACCGCAATTCTTGAGTCTTTTACACACCGAGATACTTCGATGTTCAACAGTGTTACGGGTTTGTATGCAAACCTGTTCGATCCTAAGATTTTAAGGGGGGAAACCACATTAGGAGGTTCATTTTCACTGATTTTTTAGTTTTTTTTTGGGTGGGAAGAATTAATTAGAATTCAATCAAATTTTGACATCATTTTATTCATATTTCGAACAACTTTTGTGAATTTTTTTGAATATTTAGAGTTTTCAATTTTTATCCGAAATAAAAAAGGTTTTAATTTTACATTGTTAACTTATTTTCTAAGAATATGAACCTCAATGCAGGTGAAAATAATGGAAATTCGAATTTTTGCAGTTGTTAGAAAAATTATTTCAATTTTCACCTTTTTTTGCAATAATTATGCAAGGTTTTGTCGGCGTACGGGTCAGATGCTTATCGACGAATTGATACGCAGGCGGAAATGGCAGTGGGTAATTGTATTGCTTTTCATACCATAAAATGGAACCCCATTTCTAACCAAGGCCGACCAAGAGCGGGTCCTAAAATCACACGGCGTCGATCTGTGGCAAAAGAGTATAAGGGGCTGGGTAAGTCGTTTGAGGAGTTGCGCCCCATTGCCCAAAATAGAGTACGATGGCGTGCAAGAGTGGTTGACGTACTATGCTCCACTACGGGTTAAGGCAAAGAAGTATTGGTAGTGCCTTGGGGATACACAAACACAACGAAGGATGAAACTGGGTCCCACCGACTCAGAAAAAATAAATAAAAAATGTAGACAATGGATTAATCGACTCACCTCATCATACAGACCAAGAATATTTATATAGTTTTTATGGTCGGAGATGACTTCTTCTATGCATTGGAAACTTCATGACAAAGTTAAACCCCCCTTCCCCCCTCCTTTGACGATTGTCAATGCGCGTCACCAGTCACTCGCCCAACATGAAGTTGCCATCGAGTGACTGGTGAGCGCGAAATTATTTTGAAAAGAGCTTGTCGTTACATACTATCTCAACTATATTCTGCCCTAAAATTAACAATTATTTAAATTTGACCAGAGCAACACATTGCATTTATTTTCAGGCGAAATGTCCGTTATGTATTTATTTACACGTTATCGGTTTAATTGGAGTGAAGTGGAGTTCAGCTTTTTCTCAACATACGTTATGGTCATCGGTTTGATAGGTAAGCTCATACTAGACATACTCGTATGTAGGTAGGTATAGGTGTGTTTAATCGTTACAGAGTTGTAGTATTTTCTGTAAATTGTGTCAAAAAGCTTGACTTGCCGAACAAAATTAATATTTGCCACTCAATCACTTAATCCAAGATTTGACCTAACTTTCCGAGACTACATAAAATTTAAAATAAAACGAATATTTGCAAATTGCGAAATTCACGGTTACTTCAAAGATACACTTAACCTCCACTCGAATTAACCTACACTGAAGTACAAAAGAACGCGCCTAATATAATACCTAAAACTAGGGCTAAATATAATTCCAGGAGAAGCGGGTAGGTTATATCAAACTAAATGTGTAATGAACTTAACTCGAAACGTTAAAATAATCCAATAAATAGTATAATAATATGATTACGTTTTATTAATAACAATAGCAAACATTTTTTTGAACAGGTACCCTCTTCTCTGTAAGCGTATTCTCGCATATGCTTAAATTCGATGATGCATTGATTGGTGTCATGTCATGTTCATCGAAGATATTATCGAGCTTCATTTTTGCCTTTGCCATCAAGGCTTGGCAATTCTACATAGGACCAATTGTGGAAATTCTAAATGGCACGTCATACATTGCATTGCGATCGATTGCAACAAAACTGGTGAACAGTAACGAATTGGCGAAACTCAATTCACTTTTTGGAGTTGCCGAATCCCTAATGCCACTCTTGTATGTTCCCATGTATACGAGCTTGTATGCAGCCACGTTGAATACATTGCCAGGAGCATTCTTTTTACTTGGGGGTGCACTTACAGTCCCGGCGATTTTTATATTCTTGTAAGTATCTATAATATGATTGATTTTATTCTAACAGATTATATTAAGTGTTTTTTTTTTACTATTAATATAGCAGTAGTCAAGATATTTATGTGTTAAGAGGTTCATCAGTTTAAATGATGGTATTCCTGCAGGAAAAATGAGCGTGAATTTTGTAGAATAAACCAACGATAATGTTGTAGGAAAAACTGACGAAAAGTCTGTAGGCTAGGAATAGCTGACTATAATTTGAGTGCTGGCGAGACTCTGACGATAATCTGAAGCACTGATTGAAACTTTAGGATTAACAGACTGTAGAGGAAAATCGTCAGTCTTTCCCACAGGTTTGACAAACACACAAAAGTGGCGTGTTCATGAAATTTCCAAATGGGTTGTCGCCGTTGCAGGAAATATTCCGCACTATAATTATTCATAGTAAATCTTTCAAGCACATACGAGGGGATAATGTGTGTCAAGAAAGAGTATCTCGTGTGGGCTCCGCATTTAAATAGTTGCTACCCACCGAAAACCAGCTGTAAAACATTTGCTCCACTCGCTTTGGCTACAAGGGCGGCAATCCGGTTTGACATTTGAAATGGGATTTTGAATAAAGCTTGGTTGAAATATGAAATAAAGTTTAAAATGGAAATTGATCACAAGGGAGCAGCAACCTCCAAACGGATTTTATAGCATTTTCACGTACGTCCCACATTTTCTCGACATACTCCTGAAAGACGTTATCCCGTCAAAATTCAATTCATTCGTGTACAACCAGCGGTTGAACATCTTCGACCTCTTCTTGGAAACTCTTCCGACTCGCAGTCCTTTCAAAAAGAGGAAAATGGCGTCAGTTACAATCAAAGGGAAGCATATGAAATCTATATAAAACATCTGCGAACAGATCATGATGGATTTTGGTTAACGAAGAAAGCGTCGACAGCTGGCTTAAAACCTTCAATATTTTTCGTCAGTCTAAATATAATACAATACATTGATAAGGATGTATATTTTTGACGTAGTTTGAGTATTTTTCCCCTATCATCAGGCACTCTAAACTTTAAATGGCTCAAAGGAAAAACCAGAGTCAAACTTACTTTAGCTTTTTTTTTAATTCGGATATAACGACTGCTGGTTGTTTTAATTAAAGTGATTTTCCCAAGTTTGTGTTTCATTAAGTAAGTAATAGCTTGGACACACGATGTGTCCGAATGATCATTCGACGAATGATGAATTGCTGGCAATGACGAATTGGACATACACGTATTACTGTACACGTCATTCCAACTGTCACTGCGAATCGAATTCGCACTGATTTTTTCGAATAAATATTGTTTATTTCGTTTAGCAACAAAAGTATCGCTTAGCAATGGGTCAGTATTATTTCTATTGCATAGCAACGAGTGAATGTTTTTGCTACTCGATGACAATTTATCGGATAGGTGGCACTGCATACACATAGAAGGAATTACGTTTGCTCTGCCAAATTTATTTCGCGAATTATCATTCGGAGGACACACATGAAATCGAATTATCATTTGAATGGGAATGATCATTGGCATGCATCGTGTGTCAAAGGTATAAGTCTACAGCGGCCACTAGCTCAGGGCATTAAGGCGTCAGTCTTCTGTCTCAGCATACCGGTTAGTCACGGGTGCGAGTCTCCTCTACGCCGTGGCCATGGATGTATGTGTTGTCTTCCTCCTGTGGTGTGGGGCGCAACAATAAGCCACAGCATTTTCCAACTTGTCGTAGGTATGCGGCTAAATGGACGGGAGGTACATGTTAGCAACATGCGTCGTCCGAAACTAGTTTATGTTAGCGAAACGTCAACTAAGCCATATGGGAATAGTTCACGCGCTATGCCCCACTAGGGATTAGGGCAAATAGTAAATAAGTTTACAGACGAGTAATGTGTTTTTGTCATGCGACCATCCATTTCATCGCAGTGTGCGTTTAACTGCATTTACGTTGTTATTTCCTATTCACTTAACTTCTTTCGCAGCTTAAAGCGCGTTGACATGATCAAACTACGGTTTGACAAACCACCTACTTGAACGTGTGAACCCCTCGTCAAACTGGTCTCGTGCTTCTGTCAAACCCTAGTTGGACGGTGCTCAACTTTTCATTAAATGCTAGTTTGTCAAACCGTAGTTTGATCATGTCAACGCGCTTTTAGTCTACAGTGCGCTGCAGTCTTAAAAACAATTGGGCATGAATTTAGGTAGTTGTGTCTTACCTTTTTTAGTTCATCTGTCGCTAACTACACTTTGTACTTTCTTTCCTTAGAATCTTTATGAAAGCACCTATACCCATTTTCCAAGGTACATTGTTAACTCTTGCAATTCAATTTTTGCAGGTGGATGTATGGCATCCACAAAGAAGACGAACAACGAAAGGCGTCTGAAGCAAGTAACGTAGTGAGTAACACTGAATCTAGCCATGAAAAAGTTGACAACGGATCAGCATTAATTACTGATGGCAATTCGCTTGCTGATCCTGAAACGACCCTTCAAATCGACATTAAGAAGAACAGCAAAACTATTTGCGTTTTCAAACCCGGTTTGATGACCAACGATGCTAGTATTGTTAACGAAGGATTCGGAATGGACGAGCGAAATGAAGTGTTGGACAAGCCAATTCATATTGCAAAGCATCCCCAAGCGTTGAATGTTCAACATTGTAAACTGTGATACTTGCTGCTGATATGGAAAATTGGCATGTATTCCTATTTTTTGTACAGAAGATTAAAATAATTGCATTTTAATATTTTAGTTTTTTTTAAGTTTTTTTTTTCTAGCTAGTGTCGACATATGTATGTCTCATGTTTTGTGCCCTCATGTGATGTCATGATGAATATGTAAATAAACCTTGGCCTGGAAAACATTGCAGTATTCAGGGAGTCTGAAAGAGAAATTTTGGATAATCAGAGAAAACTCCGACCCATAGTCCTATATCGGTCGTGAAGACATCTGAATAGATTTGTTTTGAATGAGGCAACATAAACACCTTCCCATCCGATTGACTGCGTGATTATTAGGCTGTCACAAATAGCCATGGTATGATCCGCTAATTTTGCGAACCGGATCGGACCTGACCCGGTACAGCACATGACCTAGGTCCGAAAACCTGGGTCGACGAACCTACCCCGTTTTTGTGAAATGAATTGGATTAATCCGATTCACATTTGCAATTGCAATGCGGCCAACCTTTATTTTAGAAAATGCATTTTGTAATGTTTACACTCGTTAGGGTTTGTTTCAGGAGGGTAATATAGGTATAATCATGATATAAGTTGAAAGCACATTATACTCAATTGCCCTAACCCCTTGTGGGACATAGCGCGTCAATTGTTCTATGTGGCCCAGTTGACGTTTCGTTGGCATAATCTGGTTTCGGAGAATACAGTTGCCAGCATGCACCTCCTAAACAGTTGAATAGTGCTGTCTGACATTTTTTGGGATGCATTTTTTCATCATGGTTGTACGTAAATAATCTGGATCCCCTATTTTCTTTTGAATTTTTGATTTTTCTTTTATCAGCGACCGAAAAAAAATCTCTGCTTCCAGCAAGGTCTGTTAAAAAGAAAGTGTTACCGTTCTGGATTTTGGATTCAGATTCGCAATTAGTGATCCCAAAACCCCTACTAGATATTTTCCAGCAACATTGGCTGTGTTTTTGGCAAATAGTGTTGCCGCTCAGGATCCCCATTTTGTGTTTGATTTATTTATAATTTTGATTTCAAAATCGCAATCAGCCATTAGGTTGTTGGTGGCAACAACCACCTAATAGTTTCTACCAGTAAGATAGACCGTGTTTATGCAAAAAGTGTTGTCGTTCCGGATGCCCCATATTTTTTTTTTTAATTTTGAATTAGGATTTGCAGTCAATAACCTAGGGAAAACCTTACCAGTTTTTTCAAGAAAGATTGAACATAAATTTTCAGCAAATAATCAATCGATAATTACTTGACCTATTAAATCAAATATAGGTAAAATATAATCTACGCAGACCTACGGACCTATCCAGCACATGTTTTCTGTTCTTTCAAAACCTGCGTATCTTCCCAAATTCATAGACCTAGTCAGACCTGCATACCTACTTGGAACTGCATCCATTCGCAGACATACAGACCTGCCCAACACCGATCTTCTCATCTTTCAAAACCTGCGTATCTATTCAATTCCGCAGACCTACTCAGACCTGCATACATACTCGGACCTGCATCCATTCCCTGACCTGCAGACCTATCCAACACTGATTTTTTCTTCTTTCAAAACGTGCGTATCTACCCAAATCCGCAGATCTACTCAGACCTGTATTTCTTGCGAGACTTGCAAACCTACACAGTAAGGATCTGCCTGCGTATCTACATAGATCTGCAAACCTACTTAGACTTGATCTGCAAACCTACTTAGACTTGAATACCTGTATACCTTCTCAAATCTGCATCAATTCGCAGACCTGTAGACGTAACCAACACTAATCTTCTGTTCTTTCAAAACTTTCAAACCCAGGTCTGCAGACCTACTCAGACCTGCGGATCTACCTAGACCTGCAGACCTAGATGTTTTTTAAATCGTACCTATCGGACTTAGATCTGGGTGAGTGACCTAGCGTCAAAAGAGTAAGTCCGATTTTTAGCAACCATGACTACCCACAAAGTTGTTTGTCTTTGTTGAATTTGCTGTCATTTGTACAAATCATTTTCCAGTATTTCCCTGAATTTTCCAAGGCCAAGCTATGTTGTTAATTGCCTTGGGGCATGGGCGCGTCAACATCTCTAGCATTTCTATGCCTTGTTAACGTTCCAATAGCATATCTACTTTTCGGAAGTGCAGTTGCTAGCATGCACCTCGTATCAGCGCCGTCTTTATACTGACAAGCTTGGAGCGCTCTGAGAGTTCAATTAGTACCCACAAGCAGTTTTTGATCGCACCGAGATTTGATCTCCGAGCTCTAGAATACTATCGTAGAGCGGTGACCGAACGACCACGGCCACCGAGCGCGACAAGGCCAAGCTATAGCTACCAAATATTTTGGAGAGGGCCCTTGTCCTTATCGCTCGATTCAGGAGATACTCAAATCTTCCTGGCGAATACAATAGGTTCTTTTTTCCTAACCAAATGACTCAAAATATAATACAATCAACAGTAGTCTGCTACATTCACCTCGTGGCTCCCAGTTTCGTCATCAAACGATTCAAAATGATTCCAACGATAGTCTAGTGCATTCGCCTCAACATCCCCAGTCATATGATATCCATCTTGTCTATATATTATTTCATTCCCAAGAATGTCCATTTTCCTCGCCGAAGGACGCAAACCGCCATCAGCAGTAGTCTAGTGCATTGGCCTCTACACCTCCAGTCATATGATGCCTATCTTACCTATTTACTACTTCACTGTCAAAAATGTCTGTTTTCCTCGCCGAAGGACTCAAACTCCATCAACGCTAATTCAGCAGAATGTCCTTTTTCCTTACCAAAGCATTCAAAATGACTTCAAGAATGGTTTAGTGTATTCGCCTTAACAGACCGTGTCATATAATAACCATCTTGTCTAAATATCACTTTCATGTCAAGAAGGTCCTTTTATCCTGACGCATACCTCCTCGTCCTTGTAAAAACCACTCCATGTCAAGAAACCTGGAACAAAAGCCTCGGATTGGACGGATCAACAACGACGACCACGCAAACGAATAAAGGATTATTCTTTCGGATCCTGGAATGTACGCTCCCTGAACAAACCGGGGGCCGAGAAGGCCCTCCTTCAACAGGTCGAAAAGTACAAACTGAGCATTACTGCAGTCCAGGAAACAAATTGGCTTGGCAGCGAGATTAATGACAAGAAATCGCACACAATTTTTACAAGTGGCAAACCATCGGGCCGCAAGGAGTTTGGAGTAGCATTTATAGTGGACAATCACCTCAAACCGCATATTACTGACTTCAAACCCATAAATGAACGGCTGTGTGCGATTCGCATCAAGACTCGATTCTTCAATCTCTGGCTCATCAATGTGCATGCCCCCACTGAAGTTAAAGAAGACGCAGTAAAAGACGAGTTCTACGCCCGCCTTGAAACTCTCTTCGACTCACTTCCAACAAATGACGTCAAATTGCTGCTGGGAGACTTTAACGCGAAAGTCGGGAATGAAAGTTGGCATCGGGGGACCTCTGGAGGCCACAGCCTCCATGAAGAATGTAACGATAACGGCCAGCGACTTATCGACTTCGCCTGCAGCAGGAATCTAGTCGTAAGCTCTACGTGTTTCCCGCATCGACGCATTCACAAGCAGACCTGGAAGTCTCCAGACGCACATACCGTCAACCAAATTGACCACGTCCTCATTTGCAGGAGATGGGCGTCTAGTGTCATGGATGTCCGCTCCTATCGAGGAGCAAACTGCGACTCAGATCATCACTTGGTGAAGACGACCTACAGATGTAGAATTTCCTCAGTGCACCAGTCAAGAATCAGCCCTCCCAAAATCTTTGCGGTTGATAAGCTCTTGAGTGATGCTACAGCGGTGGCGTATACTACCGCCCTTGAGGAAAAACTATCACCTATGCTACACAACATCAGCAACACAGGCGTCCATGGGTTCTGGGAAGAACTCAAGGGTACCATCAAGGATGTCGCAGAGAAGGTCGTGGGATATAAAGCCCGGCGAGCGCGAAATGACTGGTTCGACGAAGAATGCAAAAATTCACTTGACGCGAAAAACGAGGCCTACAGACAATGGATTCAACGAGGAACCAGAGCCAGAAGAGAAAAATATGACGAGCTACGGCGAATATCGAATAGAATAATTAGACGTAAGAAACGTAAATACTTTGACGAGCAGTTGCTGAACATAAACGAAAACTTAGCTAATAGGAACACCAGACAAGCGTACAAACTAGTAAATACAATTAAGAACGGCTACCAACCCAGGACTAGCCTTTGTAAGGACAAGGATGGAAACATCATCAGCGACACCGATGGTATTAACAAACGATGGGCCTCTTATTTTGAAGAGCTTCTAAACCGACCATCTAACATCCCCACACAGGAAGCTCTCGATGATATTGTTGATCTAGGCCCACCCATTCAACCCCCGACAGTAGAGGAAGTTGATCTCGCGTTGCGGTCACTAAAACGAAATAAAGCGCCGGGCGCTGACGAGATCCCAGCTGAACTGCTAAGATTCGGTGGAACGAGTCTAGTTGATGCCATACATCAATTACTCCTGCGAGTATGGGAGAACGAGGAGATCCCAGACGATTGGCGCAGAAGCATCATCTGTCCAATCCATAAAAAGGGAGATAAATTGCGATGTGAGAATTACAGGGGCATCTCACTAGTTTGTACGTCCTATAAAATTTTGACGAAAATTCTGGAAAATAGAATAAAACCGTACGCAGAACGAGTCATTGGCGAATATCAAAGCGGTTTCAGACCTGGTCGCTCCACAACCGATCAGCTCTTCTCAGTCAAACTGATACTCCAGAGGTGCTGGGAATACAACGTAAACGTATACCAAATCTTTGTCGACTTCAAGCAGGCATACGACAGTATCGATCGTGGAGTACTGTACAACATCATGCTGCAATTTGGTATACCAGCAAAATTAGTGCGACTGACAAAGATGACGATGACCAACTCCGTCTCACAAGTCAGGATCCAGAATAGACTTACTGATCTATTTGAAACACGCACTGGTTTGAAACAGGGCGATGGACTGGCACCGACGCTCTTCAACCTAGCACTGGAATACGTTATTCGGGCCATGAATATGGACAACAGCAAGACGCTGCTCATCAAGTCGACACAATTAGCAGCGTACGCCGACGACATCAACATCATGTCCCGAAGATTGGCTGACGCAGAAGAACTTCTGCATACGCTCGATACCGCTGCAAAGGAAGTTGGATTACGTATTAACGAGGGTAAAACTAAAATAATGATGCAATCGGTGACAAGGACACCTGCACAACCGAGCATCAACGTGGGGGACCTCAACATCGAGTTCGTGAACAACTTCATCTACCTGGGTTGCAACCTGTCAAGGGACGCCAACGAAACTGACGAAATCAAGCGACGGATACAGTTAGCTAATAAGACTTTTTTCTCGGTTCTCCCCATAATGAAATCGAAGCATGTGCACAGAAACACGAAGCTCCGTGTGTACAAAACCATTATACGACCAGTGCTATGCTATGGCTGCGAAGCATGGACCCTAACTCAAGCCTCCGAAAACATGCTAGACACTTTCGAACGTAAGGTTCTACGGCGAATTTTCGGGGCTGTTTGCGATCGAGATGGATGGCGCATCCGGTACAACCATGAGTTGTATGAAATGTACGATGAGCTGCAAGTCTCGAAAATCGTCAAACTACAACGACTTCAATGGGCAGGGCATGTACAAAGAATGGACGATGATCGCATGCCTAAGAGAGTAATGAATGCAGAACGAGTCGACGGAGCGAGACTGCGAGGACGACCGAGATCTCGTTGGGAGAGCTCAGTAGGTGTGGACGCCGCGCAGCTGCTGGGCTCCCAAAATTGGAGGACGCGGTCACGTGACCGAGATAATTGGAGGACAATGATCCAGGCGGCCAAGGCCCGACGTCGGGCTGTCGCGCCACGATGATGATGATGATACCTGCAGGTGAGTAACTCTGTTTTAAACATAGCAGAATACACCGTTGGTTCAGTCGATGACCGAATTTGCTGCCACCGTTCAGAGATCAGGGTCACTCAAAGAACCTACATACCGAATTTGGTTAAAATCGGACTACAGGAAGTGCTCGGACTAACAGACAAATGCACATCATGGATCATTGCATATGCCCGCCCATCATATGAATACTTGGGAAAGTTAAAAAATCCATGAGAGAATTTCCTTCAAATATAATAAAGATATACGTATATATCAATTTCAGAAATTTGCGGACATTAATTTGACGAATATTCCTTATAATTCACACAAGTAAAAAGGAATTTCATGTACTTTAATATCTGACAAAAAATGTTGTGAACCAGGAGCGAAAACATTACCCACCAAAAGCAAAAACCCCAAACACCATATAATATAATAAGAACGCCAAAATTCATAAAATATAACACAAAAGTCATTAAAGCAAAATAACCTACTTTCCTCCTTCCTAATCGTATTCGTCTCCAGTCTGTGCTGTAAGGATCTGTATACATTGTTCCCATACAAATATGAATATGCTCGTACATACTCGTATGTATATGTATCTGACTCAGAAAGTATCGTCTTGCTTTCCAGCCATGGCCTACGTTCATCCCAAAGTGTGTGACCCAGTCTGACAAAAAAAAAATCGTTTCGAATGGACCGAGATGTATGTAAGTATAATCATGAAAAATACCTTCATCTAGTGCCAAAGTTTCTTGCAGGGTCATGGAAGTCAGAATGGGGTGCACTTTTCCTCTTTATTTTTATGATAGAATTGAAAGAATTACATTTTGCTTCGTTGTTAATTTTCAGAATATTTTTTGTGGACGAATATGCGAGTATGATACAAAATTTGAAGCGTACCCTAAAAATCTGTCGACAAATAATATATAAATTACCGATTTTAGGCAAACCATAATCTGGTGGATTAAGCTTCTTTTTAATTTTTGTTAAAAATTGGGGGCTTTAAAGAAGAACCAAATAATACGATACTTCAGTTTGTATTGCCTCGTCATAAGAGAGGCACGAAAATTGTATGCTTACCCTCATAATGCTATCAAATGAAAATACATTTTATCGGATCACACACTCAAGAATCTGGTGGTTAACGAAATTAGATACTAATAATATAATTAAGATATTCACGGACGTAATTGCTATTCACGCCTGCCATTTGGATGTGAGCTGAATATGAGTTCCAAACTTTTGCGACAATACATACTTAGAAGAAAAAGTTAATATGTAATTACATACCGAAGCTTTGACACAAGCTAATTTTATTCCTATATGTAATATCCTTTTTTTCCACATTTAGTATATAATACGGTTAGTTGCAAACGGTCTTCCACCGTTGCAATTGCAAAATTAAGCAACAAGAATAAGGAAGTCAAGACGGCCAAAAAGTATAAACAAATTTCAAAATCACTTTCTAACATAACGGTATATTTCATACAATTTTCTCAAACTCTTAAAAAAAACAAATATCAAGCAATATTTTATGATTTTTTGTTTCAATTTTTTTTTTACATTTTATTGTGTTTATTGTAATTCTGCTTCATCGGTTGCTTAGTAGCGTGTATTGACACAATGAGCTCGAATCACAGCCTAAATTCGCTGGTGGAGTGTCATTCTAGCATAGATTCAATCCGTTTGACAGAAAACACGCGAACGCGACGCACGAACGCGGTCAACGTGCGCTCAGCCTAAAGACAGTCCAGCCTCCAGCTCGGTTTCACGCTTTTATTCTGAATGCAGCCTTAGGTTTTCATAATATAACACTCCGATAGTCTTGTGTCTGCAGAAATACCCGGAAATGAAACATTATTTTAACCAGAAAAAAAAGCATTTACACCATAGGCTAAACATCCCTAAACACTCTTCCTAAAGCTACTTTCAAATCCATTTCCACGCGATGGTGCCCCAAAGCAGAGCATCCTGACATGAGAAAATTTATGTATTTGTACTATGTTCTGTTTGCGTTTTTGGGGAGGCTAGCTGACGGATCTTATCGTTCATATGCATTCCTACGTTTTAATGCTACGTGCCTCGCCTGAAAGCAGGTTGGATTAAACGCGTCAAGCATGAGACTGCTAAATGAAGGTTTAGTGATAAAGCGTGAAATATTGTTAGACTATTATAGTAGCTATAATGGAAAACGTGGGAAACTTTATTTAAATCGGGTGGCTCTGGAGTGCGTGCGAGGGAAAGATTAATGTATCTTGCATGAGAGAAGTAAATTGTGAGGAGATTTGCAATGTGTTTGGTGAATTATATTCAAAAACAAAAAGACTCAAATTAATTGGAATGTAGTATGCCCACTGATTACTTAAAGCCTAAATTGTGTCTACATATTGTAAATATTAAAGGCAGATAAACATTAAGTCAGTTATTCTTCCTTATTCTATGAGGTTGCCTGAATTTGACAAAAATCCACTGCTGCGTCTAATTTTATTATCATCGTGGCCCGACAATCCGACGGCGGATATTGACCCTTTGGTTTTTTTTTAATTGTCTCGGTCAAGTGACTGCGTTTTCCAATTTTGGAAGCCCAGCAGATATTCAGCATCCACTGAATCTTCCCAATGAGCTCTCGGCCTTCCTCGTAGTCTTGCTCTGCCGCTGCGTCCTTTCAATATTCGGTTAGGCATACGGTTCTCGACCATTTGGGTGTCCAAATTTGGGGGACGCAGTTACTTGACCGAGATAATTGGAGGACGATGATCCAGGCGGCCAGGGTTCGACGTTGGGGTGTTGCGGCACGATGATGATGACTTAAATGTTAAAACTGTGGTCCCGTTATTGAGGTGGCAGGAGTTCATTTGGTTTATAGGCTATGTTATTACGATAACTAAATTTTAAATCAAGCTTTAACAAATATGACAACGAAAAGTGTCGCAAGGTTATATCACCAAAGAAAAGCATCGACTGGATAATACTATACAGCATAAAGGAGATTCGTACTAGAAGTGGAAAATAAACGAGCATTCAGGTATTTTGGATGTAGCTGCCAGTACGATGTGCGAAGTGATATATTTGGTTATAGTCATTCGGAATATTTGACGGTAAACCTTAGCCATCAATAAGAAATGTATATTAAAAGGCCTGAATTTTATGACGGGGCGCTCTCTTAATACCATGATCCGAAATTTGTACGTTGTACGAACATTCCACACCATATAAAAAATCCTTTAAATCCGACTATAAAATTTTTTCAGAAAGAATTCTCAAAGGTGTCCTTCGTTTCGTTTCACTCTATTTTCTTTATTCAGTATAGTATATGTACAAATATTTAAACAGTTTTTTTTGTGTGGGTTTATAGGAACAAGTTTCACGATTAAACCTCTTACCCTTTGCAACTCATTTTGATATCATAATCATTTCTGATGCCGAAACATGAACACAACATGCAAAAGACAATTTTGTTTAATTAATTTGTCTTCCGTGCCAACGATGTGCGTTGTTGCTGACACTTTGGTAGAGGGAAAAGTGTTTGCTAACAATTAAGCCGATTTCATATTGGCAAAATACCACCATCGGGAAGTCTTTCATCCCATTCCCCATTCATTTTTTGTTTTCCATTGAATTGGCTGCCCATATACAAAATATTAAAGGAGGGATTCCTATGCGACGACTTGAGACGTACGTCTAGAGACGTACGACTAAAGTCGCATGTCAAATTGTATCGAATTTAAGGCCGTACGTCTAGAGTCGTACGTCTATAGTCATCGCATAGAAATTTCTCCTTAAAGATATGCGCAGATCCTTCAATATATACTTATTAGACGCGTTTTTTTTTGATTTTCTTAACCTGTATAGGTTAGTGAAATAACACACAATACAACAACAATGCTACCCTATATGGGTTAGCGCTTAACCCAGTAAATTATCGAGGGCAGATTTAACCCTGGATAGCGCACAAGAAAAGCATTTATTTAGGACGCACCTAGCGGTTGTTAGAAGAAGTTCGTTCGTTCCACGATGTTCCACTCTGTCTTCACCTCGATGGGAAAACTGATTTTTGTAGAAATATTAGGAAACTACTCGGAATCAATTAGTTTCTTCTATCACAGTTGCATTTAATAGTTTCAATGCTTGCTTTTAATGTAATAGAATGAAGTTTGTTTTTGATATTTTTCAAACATTGGGATTATGCCATCACTTAAAATCCAAACTTTATCTGAGACAAAATCCATTTCATGTCCATTACATGCTTTTACCCTGTATGGATCAGATACATGTATTTTTTGCACAAAAACTTGGGTTAACTACCCTGAGCAGGATAGCTGCAAAAGAACGCGCCTATTGTCTATAACGACATCGGCTATAACGACGTCTTGGCTATTGCGACAAAATGCCAGGTCCAGTAATTCATGAAGCTCGTGTAATGTATTTTTGAACGGATACTAACTGAGCGGTTTTAACGACTCGATTTCCTGGATCCAATAAGCAAACCGTTTAGGTATAGCGACGGTTGCCTCTCAGAACTCTTACAACCCCTATCTAAAAGTTTTTTTTTATAGCTGCTACACACAATCGCTCATCACTGGCAGTTGGAAGCCATTGCCATCGTGGATTTCGTCGGATATTGTATAGCGGCGATGATGGCTGTCTGAAAATGGTTCAAAACTGCTTTTGAAGCCATTTTCTTGACAGCCACAATCGCCATTAACTGCTATCAAATACACGATGGCAATGGCTTTCAACTGCCCGTAATGTCCCATTGTGTCTAGCAGGCATTAGAAAACCAATTTTCTTCCCCTCGCTCTACTAAACAGCTCAAATTATAATTTTGTGGTATTACAGTTGACAAGCCCACATCGGAGAAGTTTGAAATGAATGTACGCCGTGAATGTTTCAAAGAGAAAAAGATCCTTGGTAGAAAAAATCCACATTATGATGGAGAGTCCAATAATAGTTTGGGTGAATTACGAAATGAAAAGGTGTTATTGTGATGGCGTTGGGATTCATGCATAGAATGGAGCAGCGATACAAGATAGGAATAGCGATATTATATCACGAGCTATTATTTTTGTGCATTACAATGTGACACAAAGTATCGCACTACCAATTATAAAGGAGTGCATTAACTTGCAGGAATAAGTGAAGATATCCCTAAATGAAAAAAACTGACAAGAATCTGTACGAAAAACCAACGATAACATCGGTCAAATACGATTATCGAATATCGTCAGTTATATTGTAGTATTCCCACAGACTCTCGTCAGCACATGAGATTATCATCAGTTTTCCTACAAGAATCTGGTCCTGCCTGAATATTTTCAGTTGTTCATGTAAGCATTGGATCTCAAATCTTTTTCCGAGGGGCCTTTTACAAGAAAAATTTTCAGTTTTTGTGGAATAGCTTTGAATTTTCTGGGAGCGTTTTCTTGGAAACTTTTGAACGCACAGAGTTCGTAAGCAAATTTAATGTTCCTGAAGAAAGTGAGGGAAACTTTTTAAGTAGAATACTTATTTTAGGAGACATTGAGCAATGTTTTCATCGATTTTGCACAAATTCAATAAGTTTCCCTACAAACGTTCAAATTAAAGCTAATCAAATTATCAGCAAATACATTTATATAATAGATATTTGTCAATATACAATACATCACTCAAACCAAGATTTTTAATTTCTCGAAGAAAATTTTCCAATTTGTGAGGCACTTTCTCTGAAAAACCTGCACGTCACGTACGGAGATGATTTTATTTCAATATTAAATATTCAAAACATTTTCTGAAAACCAAAAAGTCGGGTTTTCTCCCCCAGTCAAAATTACTGGATTGTAGGTACGGCGCCACTGAGTTGTCGCAAACGGTATAAATTTTCAGAAAACTCAGATTATATAACAGTCCAGACAAATTAAAGTTTCTAATCGAAATTACCCCAAAGTTTTTTTCTTCTATTTTTTAAAAAGCGGTCGAAGGAACATTATCTTAAAAGTCCCAAAATATTAGTAAAATTAATAAACGGAATCTTAATGAGTTATTTCCGTGAAATTGGAATTTTTTGTGATTCTTGGCTCCATTCTGCACACCAACTTAGTATGCTCGGCAACGCACTGAGCATTTTTTTATACTCGAAACACGTACATCTGAGTTTTGTTTTAATTTTAAAATTATTTTTGAAACTCCTTAAGTTGAAATTACTGTAGTAGCTTCACGATTTTTTGCCCTTACGCAAAACGATTTTAAAGCATAGAGTCAATGTACGCCTGCATTTTTGCCGCTTTTAAGCGGTCGCAAAGTTCTGTGAAACTCTAAACTTGGCTGCGATTCTACCTATGACAGGTTTTCTTTCCATTTGTTCTATCGACGATCGGGGATTTTGATAATACATAATGCAGTGCTGAGTGATTGTGACAGTATACGCCAGTACTCCACAAAATGCAGCTATCGCGTTCATTAGCAATTGCAATCGGAGTTTCCTGACGAAAGATCTCACCGTAAAATCGTGAAGCTATCAACGTAATTTGGCTTTAACCAAGGGGGTTGCGACGGCTGAAAGATTGAGAACCCCTGTGTAACTGAGAGGGCTGTGAGGTTATCATCAGTATATTCTGTAGGAAAATTATCTTTTAAACTGTAAGTGAATAAACTTTCAAGCTTCAGTCACTCCAGGGCGAGTTTATTCGCTGCTACTTGAATAGTAGCGATTAATCGCCTCGTCTGACAACATGCTTGCTGCGATTAGGTATCATGCGATTAATCCCAAATGGTGTGACTGAAGCTTTAACGCTATACTCGCAGTGAATTGTTTATCGAAGCTTCAATATAAAGCTTGCTTAATATCTGCGACCAACTTGTAACGTAATCGGCCAGGTACTAATAAAATAGATCAGTTGAGAGCCCAGGGGGCACCCTGGCAGTGGTTTTTCTGTTGTCTTCCCCCTGTGATGTGGGACGTAAGAGTAACAATAAGCCACAACCTTTCCAGGCTTATCGCCGAATGCTAAATGAATAGGATGTGTATGTCAGCACTATGCATCCTCCGAAAACTGCCATATGCTAATGAAACGTCAACTAGGCTTCTTAAGAGTAGCTACGCACTATGCCTCATGATGGGTTGATGAATATAGTAAAATAGATAAACCGCAATATTTATCTTCCTTGAAACTTCCAAGGACCTTTTAAAATGAATTCGTGACTCCCTTCACCAACCATCCTCAACAATACAATACAATTTGGACAAAATAGACGTTTTTTGTAACATTTCAGCTTTTTTTGAAGAAAGAAATTTTTTAAGCCGATTTTGCTTCAATTTTTTGTTATTTCTGTTTTCCATGCACATAACGACTACGGTCGTTATAAGAACTTGATACATACAAATATGGATATTACGACCATGTTCGTTATTCACAACTTGTAGTGGATATAACAACCAAACAATATGACGTTTATAATGACGATCGGTTATAACGACGTAATCTACTGGGCCCCTGCCGTTATAAACGATATCCAGGGTACATACTCAATTGCCCTAACCCCTTGTGGGGCATAGCGCGTCAACTGTTCCATGTCTGACGTTTCGTTGGCGTAAACTAGTTTCGGAGAATGCAGTTGCCAGCATGCACCTCCTGCTCCTCCATTTGGCCGCCTACCTGTGAAAAGTCGGGAGATATTGTGGCTTATTATTACGCCCAGCACCACAAGGGAAAGACAACACAAACATTCATGGCCACGAACGTCGTCGTGAAGGGGAATCGAACCCCAAACGCCGGTAGTCAGACATGAGACTGGTGCCTCTAAACACTAAGCTACTGGAGGCCCATATACTAAATAATAATGTGCAAAAGGTGAAATACACATGAAATACCTATACCAAAAATTATTCAACGACCCTTCCTTGTCCGATAAAATAAATCGAACAACTGACTGAATGTATTTCCCTAGTTATTGTATGATTCGTGCTATTATGGATTCGGATATAGGAGTACATTATTTTAAGATAGATTTAGTTTGCCATTCTGAAATGCTTTCAGGCATGAAATTAAAAGTAAATTTGAGGATGTGTCCGTGGATACATTTATTCATATTATGCTTGCGTAAATATCGAGGGTGGCGAATGCAAATACAGACAGGAGAAATAATGAAAAGATAATATGGTTATTTATTTTCGATTTGCGGATGTTGTAAGCTGCATTACCGGTTTCAATTTAATAAGAGTTAAGAACATGCTATGTAGTATCGGACGCAGTCCTCTTCGATTTTTCTTTATGAAGCTTATGATGAAGGTGTTGGAACATTTGCCTGAAAATCTAGCATCTTCCCCCGAGCGTCTTCCAGGTCGTTTTCTATCGTGATGAGGGCTGAGAAGAAAACATCATTGGCTTTCAACCTGAGGGCGTTTTTCGTCTTTGAACGTCAGGGTGTGATCAGGAATACATTTGTAAAATTCATTGGGACATAGCCGTTCAAAATTTGATTTAGTTCATCAATCCATTCGGAACAAAGGCAATTGTCCACACTGGCACTCTCTCCGTAGATTAAGTAGACACACGTAGAACGTGATGGCGTCCCGGTTTTTTAAATTTAAAAGCGCCCTCAATATGCTGCAAATCCTGCAATCCCGAACAAAAGGCTTAGCTTTTTCCTTTAACATCGAACGTTTTGTCTACTACACTGCCGAATCCTCGAGATGGGAAAATTCACCCTGATGTGACCTTTTTCTTCCTGTACTTGAGCGACTTCCAATGAGTCGATCCTTATTTTTTAAAATCATGGACAATGTAGACGGTAAAATATTAAACTGTTTTGCAACATCTTTTTCCATTCTCTACAGCTTCAATAACACGCCGTTTGTTATAAATTGTTAGACACTTATTCTTTCTAGAAGTCATGATTTCACAGATTCGAAAAAACACACCTAAATTCACTGTTTCAAAGAAGACTAAACTCCAGTTCCAGCGGATGTAAAGAACGGACAAGACTGTGCATGATTTTACGAATCACAGAAGTAAGAGACTTAAAATTTCAAATTATAAAGTGATTGGAAGCCCTGACTTCAAATTACAGAGCGTTGGAAAGTAAAATACCATTGTTACAACTTCAAATTACTGAGGGGACCAAAACACATTGATTTTTTTCTCAATTTATCGAGTGTTTTTCAAGGGACCTGGAAAAAGCTTAAAAAAATCGAGAGATTCAAATTATCGAGTGTCAAAATATCGACAGTCGACTGTAGCCTGCTTTAAGACCAGTGTGGGGCAGCAGCATGTGTCCTTATGCGGATGAATTTTCTATTACCCAGTTAGCAAATTTCCTGATGGTTTTAGTTAGGTATTGCAGACTGCCCTCTCACAACAAACTATTTCTGTGGATAACAAAGGGGTCAAGGTTAATCCGAACAGAACATAACTTGTTCTCTTCCGAAGTATAGAATACTTCCAGCCAAGGCTTTTGTGTTGCATGGGTATGAGTCCAGTTTTTGCTAATAAGGTGAAATTTTCTAGCTGTTTTACTCATGCTTGAGATAGTTTTTTGGTAGACTACTACAGAGGCTACAGCTATTCGTTTTCATTATTACACCATTGACCTTACTAGCGTCAAGAGTATTATGAATAGGAATCTCACACTACCAAACTTTAGCAAAAACTTTTTATACCCTAGACTTATAGTATAGGGTATATTGTTTTTGTCACGACGGAAATATGTAACACCTTAAAGGAGGCTCCGGAGGTATAGCAATGTATATATATAAATGATCAGGGTCACCTCCTGATTCGATTTAGCCATGTCTGTCTGTCTGTCTGTCTGTCTGTCTGTCTGTCTGTCCGTCTGTCTGTCTGTCTGTCTGTCCGTCTGTCTGTCCGTTCGCACGATAACTTTCGATAGAATGAAGCTAGAGCCTTGAAATTTTGGTCAAATGTTGGAAGTGTGATCTAGTTAGATGGTATTGAAAATGGGCATGATCAGGCCAAGAGAACGCCTACCTCCCCTACATATGTAAAATACATAAATGTATCTATAACTCCCGATTTAATAAACATGAAAAGCTCTAGCTTTGGTAGATTACTCATGAGGGTAATCTCATACTCTCCTGGAAAAATAAAACTGATAAGTTGAAAACTAACGGTAATTTTCTTACAAAGAACCCCGTACTACCCTACTTTTCAGGTTTTTTGTCTATAACTCTTGAACCAATTGACGTAGACACCTGATTTTTGGCGTGTTAGCTTGAAGTGAGAAGCTGCTTGAGATTATGTAAGTTGGGCATAATCAGATCAAAGGAACGCCTACCTCCCCTACAAATTTCCAAAAATTAAATATTCCTTTAATTACGATAACTTTCGAAAAAATGATACTAGCCAGTTGAAAATTTGAGAGAATGTTGCTAATAAGACCTACTTTGTTGGTATTGAAAATGGGTAAGATCCGACTCAAGGAACCCCCACCTCCCTTACAAATGAAACTTCAAATAAGCGATAACTTTTGATAGAATGAAGCCAGCAACTTGAAATTTTGGTCAAATGTTGAAAGTGAGATTGAGTTAGTTGGCATTAAAGATGGGTAAGATCCGACCTAAGGAGCCCCTACCTCCCCTAGAAATGAAACTTAAAATAAGCGATAACTTACGACAAAATAAAGCTAGCGACTTGAAATTTTGGTCAAATGTTTGTAGTATGATCCAGTCGACTAATATTGAAAATACGTAAAATCCGACCATCGAAACCCCTACTTCCCCTACAAAAGAAACTTCAAATAAGCGATAACTTTCGATAGAATGAAGCTAGAGACTTGAAATTTTGTTTAAATGTTTCTAGGGTGATGTAATTGGTTGACGGAAATGCTGGGCAAGATCCGACTCAAGGAACCCCTACCTCCCCTACAAGTGAAACTTCAAATAAGCGTTAATTTTCGATAGAATGAAGCTAGCGAATTGAAAAATTGGATAAATATTTGTAGAATGGGTTAGTTAATTGATTTTGAGAATGGTCAAGATCCCACTGAATGAGTGCCAACCTCCTCTATGAACTGGCCATATAAGAGACCCACTTTTAATGCATATGGTCGTTGCCAATTGGGACTTTTGGTATCACCACTAGGTCTGTACAAGTCTAGGGTATATACGCTTCGGACTCCGGGCCGAAGCGAAGCTTCGGCCTGGTTTAAACCTCTCGATGTATCTGAAAATCGTATTGCAGTTCACCAAACGCGCCTTGAGTTACGAGCGCACGGTGTTCAATAACGGAAATGTAAGGATATGGATTTAAATAGATATATGCTATATTTACGAAGTATCCTCGTTGTGGCAAAAAAATAAAACAATTTTGTATCATACAATAAAGTATAGGATATAATTATTGAAAACGAATAGCTGCTCTGATACGTGATCTAATGGCTGGTCTGATGCGTGATCTAGTAAGCGGTCTAATGCTTGGTCTAATATGGTTAGTTTGATGCGTGGTCTAATAGGTGGTCTAATGGCTGGTCTGATACGTGGTTAATCCGCGGTCTAATACCTAGTCTGATGTGTGATATAATAGGTCTAATGTATGGTCTAGAGCGGGTAGCTAGACCAACTACCCGCTCTAGACCATACATTAGACCTATTATATCACACATCAGACTAGGTATTAGATTCTAAACAGCCTAAATCAACCAATTACCGAATGTTTCTCAGGTACCAAACTGCCAATGCTATCTATCCGACCGAGAGCCGCTACAAGAAACCTTTTCTGGAATTAAAATCTTCTACCACCTCAAGCGATGAATGAATGAATACAAAATCTACATAAATATCCTACGGAATGAGGAATGAGGTTCTATGAAAATATACAACTTCAACATGCAAGGGGGCAAAGGAGAAGTTATTAATTCCTACCTGGAAGCCTGTGGAAAACTTTTCTCTTTGAATTTCCCGGGAGAAGTTTTTAAGTAGTAAACCTAATTGATTTCGCACAAATTCCGATTACACGACTATTCAAGGGCTTTGAGTCCTTCTTCGCGAAAATATAAACTTCATATGCTCCCTTATCATCCTTCTTCTTCCATAATTTCAGTGCCAAACGTATCTACGAACTATACAGTCAAATGGATATCTCCGCACCATGTGGACACAAGCTCGCACCCTTTGATGACGACACAGCAACAAACCCCTATTCGTTGCGTATACTCGTACATTGCTCTCAGGCACAAACGTAAGTTTGGGGAAGATTGTGGGTGGCCTACTCGTCGAATTTATCCCCAAACTCAAACCTACCGGACAACGATGTTCATATCAGATACCAAATTGGGGGTGGCTATGATGACGAGAGCTTAACTTAGGTGTTCTTGCACCCCACGCTTGCTGCGTGGACCCTGATAAAAGGAAGCAGCAGCATCATATCGAGGGTAGTGCTTGTTTGGGTTCCACTAGCGAAACATCGTTAGCGTTGGAGCATTTTCGAAATTTCATTAAGCGCGATTGGAACGTGCATTGTCGCAAATTTATTTTCACGGTACAGGTATACGACAAAGTGGCAATTAAGAAGAAGTGATTAGGAAATACGGAAGCTGTTCCTCAAAATAGTGGGCTCAGTGCCGTGTGATGTGGCTTATGGTGTATACCCGATGAGCATTCTAATGAGCTTCACACATTCATACGATTCGTTTTGTTGCTATAGTTTGTCTGAGAATAGAGTGCTACGTTCCAGGTCTACGGCCTGAGTATATTATGTTCTATCTTGTGCACAACAAGTGATTTGATCCACACTTACCGCGTGTTCCATGCTCCCAAGTCCCAAGTGTGTAGTTTTCCCTGTTTGCTGGCTATAGAAAATTTCCTTAATTGTGATCGACTTTACACGTATTACCGCTCTATTCTGTCGGATGTCTGTTCAGTGGTAAGTGCTATCTTGGGTGACTGTAATTTCTGCTGATATGGTCTTATCTTGTAATTCGCTTTGATGTGGCCCATTGATGGATTAATCTGGCTTCTAATGCCTTCCTTCCGTATTATATATGGGGCTAGAAATTATATTTTTATTAAGGTTGTTTTTTCGGCATTCGCTTAAATTTTTTGGCTTTATTATTTCAGTTATTACCAGTAGCGTAACTATCGGTGTTCGGTTTGGAGGCCTAAAATTAATTTTTCGTTCATGGTCAGAAATAGTAAAAACGCGAATAACAAGGATGAAAGTAACATACAACAAGCAAAAAAAAAAAAAATTATAATTTCGTAGTTAAACTGATCCTTTCTGGACTGAGCTTCTGGTTTCTGTTCCTGTCATAGGTCAATTCAAAAATTAAAATCGTTTCTCTTATATTTTTGTGGGATCTGTCTATGAAATTTTCTCATCGAGCCAAGACTTCTGCAATAAATATGAGGATGATGTATCAGATACTCATACTATTTCAAGTTGACAATATTATCCTTCAAAGAATGTTTAAAATTGATTTGAAAAAGTTGAATCCTGTTGCTGAAATTGTAGATTTAATTCAAGCCGCAAGGTTTCTGAAATTGTCATGATAATTAAATTATTATATAATCGTCGTCGCAAGGACGATTGAGCTCTCTAAATACAATTTGAGTCGAAAACCAGGCCGAAGCGAAGCTTCGGCCCGGAGTCCGAAGCCTATATACCCTAGACTTGTACAGACCTAGTGGTGATACCAAAAGTCCCAATTGGCAACGACCATATGCATTAAAAGTGGGTCTCTTATATGGCCAGTTCATAGAGGAGGTTGGCACTCATTCAGTGGGATCTTGACCATTCTCAAAATCAATTAACTAACCCATTCTACAAATATTTATCCAATTTTTCAAGTCGCTAGCTTCATTCTATCGAAAATTAACGCTTATTTGAAGTTTCACTTGTAGGGGAGGTAGGGGTTCCTTGAGTCGGATCTTGTCCAGCATTCCATATACAAATTAGATCTCCCTACAAACATTTAAACAAAATTTCAAGTCTCTAGCTTCATTCTATCGAAAGTTATCGCTTATCTGAAGTTTCTTTTGTAGGGGAAGTAGGGGTTTCGATGGTCGGATTTTACGTATTTTCAATATTAGTCGACTGAATCATACTACAAACATTTGACCAAAATTTCAAGTCGCTATCTTTATTTTGTCGTAAGTTATCGCTTATTTTAATTTTCATTTCTAGGGGAGGTAGGAGTTCCTTAGGTCGGATCTTACCCATCTTTAATGCCAACTAACTCAATCTCACTTTCAACATTTTACCAAAATTTCAAGTTGCTGGCTTCATTCTATCAAAAGTTATCGTTTATTTGAAGTTTCATTTGTAGAGGAAGTGGGGGTTCCTTGAGTCGGATCTTGCCCATTTTCAATACCAACAAAGTAGGTCTTATTAGCAACATTCTTTCAAATTTTCAAGTTGCTAGTATCATTTTTTCGAAAGTTATCGTAATTAAAGGAATATTAAATTTTTGGAAATTTGTAGGGGAGGTAGGCGTTCCTTTGATCTGATCATGCCCAACTTACATAATCTTAAGTAGCTTCTCACTTCAAGGTTACACGCCAAAAATCAGGTGTCTACGTCAATTGGTTCAGGAGTTATAGACAAAAAACCTGAAAAATAGGGTAGTACGGGGTTCTTTGTAAGAAAATTACCGTTAGTTTTCAACTTATCAGTTTTATTTTCCCAGGAGAGTATGAGATTACCCTCATGAGTAATCTACCAAGGCTAGAGCTTTTCATGTTTCTTTAATCGGGAGTTACAGATACATTTAATTTTTTTACATATGTAGGGGAGGTAGGCGTTCTCTTGGCCTGATCATACCCATTTTCAATACCATCCAACTAGATCACACTTCCAACATTTGACCAAAATTTCAAGGCTCTAGCTTCATTTTATCGAAAGTTATCGTGCGAACGGACAGACAGACGGACAGACAGACAGACAGACATGGCTAAATCGAATCAGGAGGTAACCCTGATCATATATATATATACATTGCTATACCTCTGGAGCCTCCTTTAAGGTGTTACATATTTCCGTCGTGAAAAAAACAATATACCCTATACTATAAGTCTAGGGTATAATGACGTAGCGAAAAAGCAAATACAGTAAGACCCCGTTTAACGCTATTTTAGTTTAACGCGGTATTCCCCGAAATTGCACGCGGTATCAAACTAGCGTAATATTTTTTTTTGCAGTGCGAATGTATATTTGTTGCGTCACACACAAGTGATTTTTGATCGATGAAAAAAACGATAAACAAATTAATTACTTTTGTTATTCTCACTTGTCTACCATTATGTAAATTATGTATACATCCGTTAAGTACATATTTACCTTCAAGTTAAAATGACTCGTTTAACGCTTTTTCGGTTAGCGCTCTAACTTTTTGAAACGTGACTGCCGCGTTAAGTCTTACTGTATTCAGAATTTGGTAGCCGCTTTCGTAAGTGCAAAGTTTTTCAATGATTCTGGAATTGTAGGCTCAAAATAGTATTTCTTCCTACCACAACCTTTCCGGGCTTGTCATTTGTCGTAAGAGATGACTAAGTGTGAAAACACACCGCATCAGACAAAACGTTTTCGTCTCATAAGACAAGAAAACGTTTTTCATTGCTGCACATACCAAGCAAAACACAGTGAAACAAAACAAAACGTTTTTTTGTCATGTTTTTTTTGGTGTGTATTGAGATAAGACAAAATTGGATTTGCAACGACGACGTCCATAATCTGCAAAATTTTACATAAAATGGCCAGCTATTAAGCAACAACAAATTTTTGTTTCCGAAAGACAACTGGCCGCCGAGTGGCAACGAAACATGTCTTTCTGTTTTGTCTTGTCTTTTTGTTTCATTTCATGCACTGTATTGCACTGTATGCAATTTATCGACAACGACGTTTGTCTGAAACGAGTTTGTTTCATTCGGTGTGTGTTGATCATATTCAAAGACATGTATAGTATTATCGGCAACCAGTCATAAAACGCATCGAGACAAAAACGTTTGTTTTGTTTCCGTTCCTTTGGTGTGTGCTGCCTGATAATAAGTAATAGTCTGTTGTTTCTTGAGACACAACAAAACGTTTTGTCTTACGCGGTGTGCTTTCAGCCTAAATGGGCAGTATATGAATGCCAGAGATATGTTTTATATGCTAACAAAACCTCAACTATGTTGACGCGCAAGGAGTTAGGTTGCTGCATAGTTTCCTTGGGTTATTATAAGTACCACATGGTGATATCACTATCCTGCAGGTGTGCGTCAGGACAAAATAACTCTCTTGATCACGAAATGAAGCAGAAAACAAACCTAATGGATATGGGTATCTCGCTCCTACGACAGCCGGTTCTCCGTACCGTAGCAACCCGTTCATCAACAATGGCCAAGAGTTGCCAAGCCCCTCCAACGCCAGAAGGCGTTGCTACAAGTTATATCGGTATCTTCTGAATCGGAGTGACGAGACCAACGCATTGGAGAAGGTCTGATGATGATGTCATTTGGTGATGACAGTTTGAGTCCTTTGGTGAGGAAAAAAGGATATTATTGGCAGAGAAGTGATATCTATATACGATGGGTATCATATGACTGGGGGTATTGAGACGAATGGACTAGACTAATATTAAAGGTATTTTGAGTTCTTTGGTGAGGAGAAAGGGCATTCTTGGCAGTGGAATGATGTCTAGCCAAGGTGGCACCACACTACTTTTGAAGGCATTTTGAGCTCTTTGGAAAAAGGATATTCTTGGCGGTGAAGTGATATATAGGCAAGATGGGTGTCATATGACTGAGGGTGCTGAAACGAATGCAGCAAACTACTAATGACGACACTTTCTTGAGTCCTTTGGTCAGGAAAACAACTTTTTGATATGAATTGGTACGGAAACCGGACCTAGCATCTGTAATTTTTGGATGGGGTGGTGATGTCAATTATCTCGACCTAAGGGACATATAGAATATAAGGGATAAAACAGACATAATGTCCTCAAAGCCAATTTACAGTTATTTCAAAGGCACATTTACTTAAAAATATAATATGTATTGGGTGTACAACTTTGCTTCCGTTGTTTTTTCCTGGAATTAAAAGCTTAATTGTCAAAAGGTACTTAGAGATATATTATTCAAAGAACTTTCCATCGTTAGCGACAACTTTCGCCCATCTCTCCGGCAATTTTCGGATTCCATCTCGGAAAAAGGAGGCGTCTTTCGACGCGATCCATGATTGGATCCATTTTTCGACTTCCTCGTACGAACGAAAACTCTAATCAGCCAGGCCGTGCGCCTTGGAACGAAATAGCTGGTAGTCGGAAGGAGCGATGTCTGGGGAGTACGGCGGGTGGGGTAAGATTTCCCATTTCAGGGTTTCCAAGTATGTCTTAACCACTTTTTCAACGTGTGGCCGAGCATTGTCCTGCTGGAGGATGACTTTGTCGTGTCTCTCTTGGTACTGTGGTCGTTTTTGCTTTAATGCTCGACTTAAACGCATCAATTGCGTTCGGTACCGATCTCCTGTGATAGTTTCATTCGGTTTCAGTAGCTCGTAGTATATCACACCGAGCTGGTCCCACCAAATGCAAAGCATAACCTTGGCGCCGTGAATATTCGGTTTTGCCGTCGACGTTGAGGCATGTCCGGGCATTCCCCATGACTTTCTGCGCTTGGGATTATCGTAACGGACCTATTTTTCGTCGCCGGTTACGATGCGATGTAGAAATCCCTTCCGATTCTGCCTTTGAAGCAGTTGTTCGCATGCAAATAATCGCCCTTCAATATCTCTCGGTTTTAACTCGTACGGAACCCAATTTCCTTGTTTCTGAATCATGCCCATGGCCTTGAGGCGTTTCGAGATCGCTTGCTGAGTCACCCCTAGTATCTGAGAGCATTCGATGAGCCTCAGCTGTAGTTTTTTATAAATGGAAGCAGAAGATAAAAACTTCCCGCAAAAGACGAGAACTTGGCTCGAAAACAGACATTTTGAATCGCGAATCTTATTAAAAATGCGAACAACTTTTACTAATGCGAGGATGTCGATACATTCACAGAAGTCCAAACTCATTTTGTGACACTTTTGAAATGCGTATTTTGACCAGCCCTCACCGATTCAGCCGTCTGTCGGAAAACGGCGGAAGCAAAGTTGTACACCTAATAATAATAATCTCGTCTTCGGTTGAAAAATGTCTTGTTAGGAATCGCCTATGTACCACTTGGAAATAGTCCCTAGATATGGTGCATTCACTTCAGAGACAACTAGGCATTCTTCAAACATGTACATATTTCTCTTGACTTCAAATGCCCTCGAAATCCATAGAGAATGACAAATCGAATTTTTTGCCTTGTTTCCTTTTTCAATTTTACGTTTTCTCGTCTCCATTGTTCACAAGAATTCTGAAAATTGAAATAAAGTATATTGAAACCATAATCTATCGACTACTATTAATAATTTGTGAAACACTAATAAAACCACCAACTAGGCGAACTTTTGTTAGTCTCTCCGTATATTTTCGTCTATTGCTATATATCCGATATTCATCTGGATATTGCTGACAAATTTTCGATAATTAAGATAAAGTTAGCTCAGATAATGAATTATACAATAGTATACGAGTATCCCCTACATGGTATCGAAGCTAATTAGTATTATCCATCTTTATTGTAATCCGGCTCGCTGTTTGGGGTCTATTTTGTGGTGTAGGAAGCCTTTATGTCTTTTTTGTCCTATGCAATGACTTTCACTTTTTGCTCTTATTGTCTAAATTAAACATTAGGGAGCAGAATAATTAATGCGGCTTTAGACTACTTGAATTAGTCACTTCTGAAATAGTAATTATCATAAGAATCGAGTGTACTAGTTTTCAGATAAATTTCATTCCTTTTTTTAGCAAGTCTATCTAATTAATTTGTAAACTTTCATTTTAATCGTCCCGTCACGTGCTTTGCTGCTGAAATTAATTCCAATCACTTGGTAGCAAAAAAGATTGCTTGCCTATATTGCGACACAATGGTTTGTCAACGATTGCATGTTTCTGATGCCCACCATGTCCTGTATGGGTTCGGTCATACTGTTTAAGGACTTTTTGTTTGGCTTACAGTTTTTGCCACCATGTCGTTCAAAGTTGCCAACTACGTGACCCTTGTCGGGCGAACGATAATCATAGGAATTCTAAATTACTCGTATCGTAACAAGCGTTTATCAAGTATCAACAACACATAGCGGATATGTTTCTTTTCGGTACGCTACTGGTATATTCATATACGTGAAATCCAAACAGGGATGTTTACAGATTGACCTGATTTTGATGAGATTTAAGTGTCGAAGGACCCACATCAAAGTTGTTATGGATATGTTTCTATCCGAGAGTGAAATTGGTGTTGGGGAAAATCGAGATTCGTTTCAGCTGATTGGATCGGATAAATGAAGGTTCAGTTTAGTTCACTTGTTTAAAGTGGATTCCATTGGAAGCTTTTCATGTTCAAATTTCTTGATTAAGTTGCAAGTGCTTCGTTGTCATCTCCAGTGCTGAGCTTGATGATTTCTGCAATCCTACAGGTGAACTTACTTCCTATATATTTCCAAACTATATACAGGGTATTACGTTCCAGATTGTAAATACTTTAATGGTAGATAGTAGTGTTCATTGAGGAAAATTAACATCGGACATTAACATTTCCCCTTTAAGCGTTACAGAGTTATAGCATTTTTGTATTTGTGTCAACAAAAATTGACTTATCGAGCAAAATCTAAATTTTCCACTCCACCGATCATTTTATCCGAGATTTGACATCAGTTTCTGAAACTACATAAAATTTCAAATACAACGGTGATCTTTGGAACTGGGAAAAAGTCAATTTTCCCAGATGCAATGATCACTGTTACTTCAAAGATACAACTGTTTCAATTTAAAGTTTAAAGAAATTTCACAATCGATTTTTCATCGGAAATTCAAGTGATAATTTTACAACGGTACTTCGAACTGACAAACCTGCAAAGTTGACCAAAGTTGTACCAGCTTTCGAACGGCATATAAATTTCAAGGGCTTAGATTTTAAAGTTTGACAGTGCTACGTATTAAAGAAAAAAAACTAACTCCGGAAGTGTAGGATAAAGGCGTTTCAAAGTCATTTTTTTCAACTTTTCTTGAATATTTCGGTTATTTAGTCAATGGCTACACTAAATAACCGAAATATTAATTTATTAAAATAATATTATAATAACAGAAAAAAAGGGTGTAGTTTTGGAATTTTGCGGAATTAATGAAAGAAATCTTCTGAATTCTCCAAAATCCCCGTTGATAAGTGGTCCGACAGTGTAGGGGAGAGGGAGTCAACTGTCTTTTTTTTCAGTTTTCCTGGGTCTAAGGTATAACATCTCATTTTATTGTCTAATGTATGATGTATTCTTTTGTCGGAAATTTTATGTGCTTCAATTCACCTTTTGAACTCTTTTTTGTGGAACTCATAGTAATATTAAAGGAAAACTGGAAAAGGGGAACTTTGCCTCCCTCTCCCCTACACCTCCGGACCCCCTATCAACGGAGATTTGTTAGCATTCGGAAGGCTGTTTTTACTAATTTTGCAGAATTTCAAAACCATACGATTTTTTTTCTGTTATTATTGTATATCGATGTCTACACTAAAAAGCGAAAAACTAAAAAAAAAACTGAAAAAAATCACTTTTAGCGGCCTTTATCCTACACTTTCGGACTCTCTATCCATGGGAACTTTGGAGCATGCATTCAGAGGACCCTCCACATCAATCGAGCTAAATTTCTACTACAAGATTTATTTGTCGTATTTTTCCTTTGTAGCGTGGCCTATCTGTTAAGTCAAGGTTGAAGTAATTTGTTTCTTCTTCATGGTATGTTTTTTTTTCTTCAATACGTAAGATTCGAAAATTTTCAAATCTAAGCCCTTATATATGCCGTTCGAAAGCTAACACAATGGGGTAACTTTTGTCAAGTTTTGTTAGTTCAAAGTGTCGTTGTAAAATTATCATTTGAATTTCCGATGAAAAATTTATTTGACATTTTATGTAGTTTCAGAAAGTGTGGTCAAATCTCGGATTACATGATTGGGAGAGTGGAAAATTTGGATTTTGCTCGGTCAGTCCAGCTTTTTAATTCAATTTCCAAAAAATGCTATAACTCTGTAATGGTTAAAGAGAGAGTGTCAATGTTAGAAGTTAATTTTCCTCAAATGAACACTACTATCTAACATTAAAGTATTTACCATCAGGAACGGTACACCCTGTATATGTTATTTGGATTTCAGAGCTTTAATTCCCCAACCATAGGCACGTTCTTTTGCGAATCTTAACCTTTATGGTTAAAGAAATAACACGCACTGCAACAACAACATTAACCAATATGGGATAGCATTCTACCCCGGTGAGTAATCGAGGCTAAGTCCTGCCCTCGACGGTAGAAAAATCTTTACTTTTGCCCCTTAGATGCAACCTAGATCTAGCGGTTGCTTGAGTCGTTTCGTTATTTCCATACTGTTTTCGCCTCATTCAGCGCAATTAGATTTTTTTTGACTCTACATTTTTCTCATTGGAAAAATGGTTTTCATTAGGCGCATTTGTTTGCAGCTACTCGGGTCAAGGGTAATTGCGGGTTGAGAAAAGCAAAGGAACGCGCCCATTGAAATATTAGGAAACTATTCGGAATCAATGGGTTTCTTTTATTACAATTGCGATTGGCATGCTTAATGATTGCTCTTGATGTATTTGAATTAATTTTTAATATTTTTTTCCAACAATGAGATTAGACAATCACCTAGAATTCAAACTTTTTTTTAGACAAAATCCATTTTATGTCAAATGCATGTGGGGTTGATGGGTAAGCCACATTGTTTTTTTTGCGCAATGAGTTCGCCTAAACTACACTTGACCCAGATACTTCCAAAGAACGCGCTTATTGTTGTGTATGTTCTCGTTTAACAAACGCTACCCTAAATATATATCCTATCAGTCCTCCCTTACCTTCAACGTTAACGTCCCCTAATCAGTTATGTCTATACTCACGATCTTATCAATAATCGCCCTCATGACTGCTAGAAAAGACTGAAGTGTCCGTTCAGCACCAACAACCCTCAACCACCCCACAGTTCATTGTTAAATAAAGCATATACTGTACATATTTCTAATCGTATCCATTAATAATCATCGTATCATAATATTTCAAATTAAATGACTGACGCAAAACGTTCTAATTGCTCATTAGATAGCCATATCTGTCCTTCTAATGTGTTTCTGACTGTTCGCCATTTATTGTCGAATCCGAATAATTTATCAGAGGACATGTATGGCTTGGACAGTCAATTGGCTACTATTTATAAGCACGTGGTCGATTTCGGCACTATGATGAGCTACGCCAGTTATTTTCATGAGCAGCTCGTCATTTTTCTTTTCGTTACAAAAGAACGATATTATGATAATGTAGCTATGCCAAGAAGCATGTTAACTTCATGAAAAATGGCACTCATCTGTTAAAATGATGGAGCATTATGGATAGGATAATCTTGATCAAAATACATATTTCAAAATTTTTGGTAGATACCATTTTGGGCTTTTTGAGATGGGAATTCTTCAGATGCTATGATGGTGACTTGATGCTGTGAATTGATTGGCCGCGAATTTGAAACGTCTATTCAGATAATATGCACACCGAAAAACAATTAAAGGACCACTTTCTTTCTCCGTATTTTCTGATTAATACGAATAGGAAAACCAAAACTGTAAATGTTAGTATTATTGTAGAAAGGGCGAGACGTAACACACATTTTAAAACTTTAATTTCCAACATAACGGTGAATTTGATTACATAGAACTAAACATGATAGAGTCACTGGTTTTTTGTCGTTGTTTTTGATACTACCGTCAGTGTTTACCGGTCCGTTGTGTAGTTTTCAATTAAATTTGGTATTGTTTAGCAAGAGATGGATCCTCAACAAGGTGCTGGAAGACATCTCAACGAATTTGAAATGTGTAGGGCTGTGACGTTAACAGAGCAAGGCCATGGATTCCGGGTGAGTGAGCCGTCGGCTTGGAGTGAGTCATTATGCCACCAAAATAGTCTGGGGAAGGTTTCAGGAGACAGGACAACTCACAAAAAGACGAGAAGAGGGCTGACCAAGAGCAACATATTACAGCGAGCGCACTTAGCAATCGTAAAAACACGGCACGATCCTTACAAAATGATCTCAGACACGCCACAGGAACCTCTCTATTGTCGCAAGGTGTCCACCAGCTAGGTCAGTAGCCCAACTCTCTTACCTTTTCTTGTTTTTTGTTACATAACAATTCAAATCTTGATGAAATATTTGACACTACTGGACGTAAAGCAATCATCTTTAGCATTTGTTTTTCAGCGCTGAACGATATTTGGATTTAATAAGAGCTGATAAAGTTATTTTACATAAGTATGTGGTAGTCCCACAATGGCAAAAGAACATTTAATGTCATTTCAGAAACTGCAGGGAATTCGTTTCTAGCTCCGATCCAGAATTCAGTTAACGATTTTTGTGGAAGTTCAAGTCTTAAGTTTGAGTCAATCGATAGCTCAGGAAATTTGTTATGGGCTTAATATGGTGATTAATCTCGTCAATGTCGATCAAAAATGGTTTTTGAATTTAAGCTAACTTTTTAAAGTCAAAATTCGATGTAAAATATTCGAAAAACTAATACGAGTATGTAATGTACCATGAAACGTACTAATTTAATTGAACTAATGATTTTGTATTGTAACAATGTGATATTTGAGAATAAATAGTGGAGAGATTTCGATAACTGTTCCTCCTAATTTGTGTGTTTGAAAAAAATTGTCGCGACCCCAAATAGTTTCCCATTTGCTTTAAATCAATCAATCTTCACTAAGTAACGGTATTAAGTATCATTATTGAGGCCCATAAGAGTGAACTTATTCTAATATCCACCACTATCTACCAAAGTCTTTATATAGCCCTACTCGGAGTGTGAGGTCCAGTGGCGTCAAATGGCATGATCTGACTTGCCCCATTCCATGAAAGGCAATTTTGCTTTCTTACAAACCCATTCGTCCAAAAGTTCATTCGATAAAAATAATGATCGGATTAAAGCTACTCACTGGTACGCAAGCTCATGACAAAATCGTTATATAAGAATAGTTACGCAACTAATTTATTTATTCATTTTTTTGTCATATTTGTGCAAGTATGGTAACTCATATGACATACGACAATTACGAGAAAACATGGATAAAACAACTTTATAGAAAATATTTACCGCCATGTGAATACGCGACGAAACTGCTTTGCCAAATTGCTCACTTTTGGCAAATACAATATTTCCTAAAAAAAAATTTGGCCAAATATTTGCGACGTGTGAATTCACGTTAACATAGATGCTATCTTAATTTGCTTTAAGGCTGTCTTTAAGCCCGAGGGAAACGCGTCGGGGGACGCGACTGACTGCCAGTCGCTTCAAATCACTATGAAGTCACTGCCAGCGATATCTCTGCTAGTGACTGTCGCTACTAGCGATGTCGCTGGTAAATTCTGCGTTAATATATTAGTGTGCTCTCGTTAGCTCCAATTCTGATGCTGGTCTACACCTGTACAATGATAGGCAATAAGTATTTTACATGAGAATTGTAACAGACGGTTTGGTGGGCATCCAAAGATGCCTGTGGGGACGGAGCCTTAGGTAGCATAATGACCGTGAAGGTCGGGCCGTGCCATCTGGCGAAGAAAAAGGCCCCTCAATGAGCTAAGCAGCGGCCTATGCTTGCTGTAGCTCAGTTCGGGAGATGTGGGCGGTGTTTTCGCCGCTCGTTGCCCCTCTCCTTTACGTATTAACAAAAATTCATAGGCCTGGGGAAGACAACACAAACAGGGGAGGTAAAAATGGGGGTTTCGTACCACCAACAGATCATTACTCATCAGGTGATGCTTCGATCTGCAGGTGGGAGCAGCACTACCAGACCATAATATGGTTCATTACAGGTGGTCCATTACAGAATATAATAAATGTATAATTTTAATAGCGTCGGTATCGAATTTAACATTATCGGCAACTGTCATTACTATTATCTACCAATATTTCAGACATTTTATTTAGAATTGTATAAGCTAGTAACTTTGATAACTTTTATAGAATAATTCTTTTGTAAAAGTTAACCCATTATACTCAATACTATACTACAAAAGCTTGGATAACTGGCTTTATTTAAAATGGCCGTTTGACACGTTTAGAGCACACTCTGACAAGGCATGTTCACAACCTACTCTGAAGCAGTTTTGAACGTGCCAACCCCTTTTCTAAGTGATCTGGAGTATTGTCATCTTATCGAATCGAAGTGGTCTAGGTCGAACGAAAGAGTTGACGGGCCCTTTCGTTCGACCTAGTGACGAAATTTCGCTTACATCAAATTTATGATGGAACATTCACCATAAACACTTCGATTCGATAAGATGACAATACTCCAAAAGTAGTTGGAGCGGCAAACAATAAGATGCTTGTAGTTTTTATACAATCTGTGGTGATCTTTACCATGCGTTTTGGTGCGAATTCCTTGGAAATGTTAAAGTGGTTACGAATGTGACCGTGTCAACTACTTATCCAAAAATTCAAGCGGACGGATATTGTCAAGTTAACCTTGACAGAGTGTCCTTTGAACGTGTCAATCCGTCTTAAGTCCCTGAACGTGAAAGGTCAGAGCATCACGTTTCAACCGTACTATGTCAAAGTTCCAGTCACAATGTCGTAGCTTTTCTACCATTAATTCATTGTTCTCAATTACTCCAGCAAATTAAATTGCTTACTATTAGGTGTAAAAGAGGAATTTTTTCTTCAACGCGGGCACAATAGATACGCATGAAAACGATATTGTCTCATAACCCTGGCCACACACTGTTAAACACGAACATGGTACTAGTGGACCGGTTTTCTTCAGATTTGTATAAAGTCTGTGTGTTTCTTGAGCTATTCGGAGGACACTTGTACCATGTTCATGTTCGAGCTCGTGTTCGACAGTGTGTGGCGGCTCTAGGTGATACATTTTAAAAGCAATTTCCACATATCTTGGGAAACGTCATTGCCGTTTGGATATTGTATCTTTGTCATTCTATATACGAGTATTCGCATAGTTTTGCTCCATCTTTCTATAATCACGTGTGTTCCCACCATACACATGGCAATTTTTCTCAAGGATCCTCCATTTTTCCTCCCGGAAAATATTCACCACACGGTAAGCTCGTGATCCAAGAAGCAGTGAGAAATCCCTTGGAATTTTTATGAATTTAATTCACCTATCCGTACATGCTATCGAATTGACGTGTGTACGAAGTAAGAGGGAAGATTGTTTCCAGCAAGTCAGAGCTCCGTTGAAGCTGGTATGTACTCATACTATGTAGCTATAAAGGAGATTGAAAATGAAAGATATTTCAGCTTGATTGGAATTAAATTATGTTAAAGACGGGGAAACAACTTTTGTGAGAAGATGCTGAAGGGTGGAGAACATAAATGCATCAATATCTCTTTCGAAAGTCAAATTATCTTCGTTTATTTTATAAGCAGTTTATAAAGTTTGTTGTACAAGGAATATATTGAATGAATTCAATATCGGAATTCCCTTTATGGATTACATTATTGTTCGAGGAATACATGTTTAAAAAGGATTTACTGGCTTTAGAAAAATATTCTTAGAATAATGACAAACATAAAGTGGTAAACATGAAACTGGGTAATGTGGCGAGGTTTCTGGATCATTTAGAATGAAAATTAATCCATAACCAGCAGGACAATAAAGTTTTTAGTTCGAGACAAATGGACAGAGTTGATCTTTGAAAATAATGGTCTGGATCAGGTGACAGGCGAATTCAAACAGGCACCATACAGATGATGCGAAATGTACACAGCGAATTGCCTTGAAACAAGTTGACATTCAACCAATTCACTTTGAACTCTGAGTGAGCTTTTGATCCAGTGAAAAGAATTGATTGATATAGTCAATTACTTTGAATTATAAGTATCATTTTTTCATTCTTCTATACGTAAATAATGTGCAGTAGCAAATTCACGTAATATTGAACCTTACGCACTTGATTCTTTGAAATTTTCAGACTTCGCATGCCTCCACACGTTATTCCCGCCATTCAATCTTAATTAAATGTCTGCGAACTTAATGTTTAATTTATTCCAGTCCTGACACAGTCAAATAACTTTATAAACACTTATCCCTACTGTTGGCATGTTGCTGTATTGTCACTAATATGTCTCTTGAGACGTTGTGATCTATTATAATGAACACCCTACTCGCAACGATAATAATAAGTTAAGAAAGTTTGTCTGCCTGGAGGATGTAAGCACCCGAAGGAGTTTTGTGGTGGATAAGTCACAAAAGTTACCATGTTCAGTCGTCGAGGCTCATAGTAATGCAATAGGAACGTGATAACAATATTTATTAACGATGAAATGTTTGGTTGCTCTTTCTAAGGACACAGATGGTTTTGTAAGATGTATCATGTTGAAGTACGTGGTTTACGGATGTATGAAAAAGAAATGGAGACGATTTTTATCTGAGTGTTTCAGGGCGGGATTGAAGGTTAACGGATGGATTTTATCACGATTATTCTGTAATTATGGATGTTACTTGTAGAAATGGCCGCTTCCATTTCATGTAAACAACGCAATCATCAGAAATAATGTAATGGCATTTGGATTTAATAAGGATATATATATTTCTTATGTTTTGATAAAGCTATAAAGATAAATTTAAAGTTATATCTTCAAAATGGTTTTACCGGATTTTCTCTGATTTTTTTTGTTAATTTATAGACTAACACATACTTGAAACGACGTATCTACATGAAGTATAGCTTTGAGATAAATGGGTTCTTGTGTTTGGGCCTGGATTTTCTTTATTTTTAATCGAAATTCTTCAATTTTTCGAAGATGTAATATGTAACATAGGTCACATCTTTGCAGTAATAAACCATGTTGGTATGTTATGTTTGTGTTATGTTTGTTATGAATGCCAAATCTACGAAAATTAATGTAGATACGATATTCCATCTTAAAAATCTGTACATACATACGTCAAATTGGCCCTACTTTCAGCAGGTACGTCATAATTCTTAGGCGATTTTAGCCTCTAAAACTGTGAAAATATTCTTCTTCTTTCAATGATTACTTATACAGAAACTGTTGTAAGGATGTTAAAAGTGACCTTATCTCAAAACCGGCCAAAAGTGTAGATAAGTCGCTTCAAGTTAACACGGCCGACAGTCGAGAATGGATAAGTGCAATCGCCTCTGACAGTGAAATTGATCGCACTTTTCCGTTTTTTTTCACTTATCCGTTGCAAAGATAGGCCGGTAACATTGAATCAATTTGGAGGTCTTATTGGAAGTAATCGAGAAATATCTTCCAGGCGGCCAAGGCCCGATGTCGGGCTTTCGCGCCATGATGATTATGGTGAATTGGGAAATACCTGGAGATAATTGCAATCCCTTCTATAGATTCTGAAAACATTCAAATTGTGTTTTTACAGTCGCATAAGCTGAGCTTAACTTTTGGCAGGTTAAAATTCAAGAAATTTGAAACTTTTTTTTCATTAGTTTACTTATAAATTCTAAACGGTACTTCGCATCGAAAAATTTAATAGGATGTAATTTAAAGATCCAATGCACTACTCGAAGTCAAATTTCGATTCAGCAGTAATCGAAAGTCACAAAATGATCATTTTTGAGGCTTAGAAAAACCACATTTTATGAATATTCAAGCTCACCGATTTTTGATCGGATGCTCCAAGTGAAAAACCGATTAAATAAAAGTTGAAGATTCTAAGTCTATCGTGGCCAATATTTGGCAAGTATAACAGCTAGAAATTTTGTTTTTATAAATAGCCCGGTGAGATGAGATTAATTGTTCAATAGATATAAGAAGATATTGACTACTCACTGCGACCAAAGGAGGTCTGTTGTGCCGTAGCCTATTTTCCATCATTCAAGCAAAAGACCTTCCACCACTCGTACGAAGGCTTGTATGTTTTTCTAGGAGTTTTGCTGATAACGGCAGGGCACGTGGTGAACTGGCCGAGGAACACGCACCCGCACAATTGCCGGTCATACACATAAAATATAACATGTGTTTTCAACGTACTCCAAACACAGACGACACTCCGTCTCGTTAGACAAACCCATCTTGTTCAGAATCTATCTCATCCAGTGGTGGTCCGATAGGTAGCCCACAAGTGGTCTAAAGTCGGCTATATTCATGCGGATGGTATCTACGTAGTTTAAGAGTCTCATCAACTCCTTTGATTGCCGCAGTCCTGTATGGTTGTCCTAGTAGTGCCGTCGTATCCTTTTAGACCAATCCGTTATGATTTCCCAGGCTGAAGCTACGCCCAGACCACAAAAAGGTTCCGGCCCGAGAAATTGGACGATGAGACCTTACCTTGCTAGTTCGTCCGGTGCTTGATTTTCCTCAATGGCACAGTGACCTGGCACCCAATACAAAAATATATGGTTGACGGTCGCTAGACATTGGAGAAGTTCATGACACTCTTCCACTCTTCTCTTGAAGAGAGCCTATGTGGAGAGAGAGCCTAAATGGCTGCCTGGCTATTGATTTCCACAATTACCCTGGTGCAGATTTTAATAGTATGGATCTCGGTTTGAAAAACTCTAGGCGATGTTCCCATGTGTTGGGTCCAAAGACGCCCGCACCAACTCCCTTAGTTATTGGGATAGCTATTGTTGTATGTTTTCGGGTGCCGCCTAAGAATAGAAGAATATTTTTTTTGACACAAAACTCAATTCTTATCGAACTTTTTGACACTTGTTTTTCTTAGTTTTCCACAATATCTTCCAAAATATGCGTCATACTGGAAAAATAACTTCTAGCTTCTCTAGAGTAAATGAAAGTTCCTATAGTTAGGTACAAAATCACTTATGCCTAGAACTTTCCGAAAAATTCTCATTCGAGGAATGTCCCAAAGATTAAATTTGAGGGGCATAACAAAACTTCCTGAAAAATGAACTTTGAAAAAAAGGCAGACATTGCTAAGTACTCGTATCTTCTAATATTAAAAAAAGTCGTTTGACGATGTTTTTTTTTCAAACGCAGTTTTTGTACGTTCTGTGGAAAAATAGTTTTATTGAAGAAAAAACTAATGAAACATGCAAAATAGCATTATATCGGCAAATAAAAAGGTTCCCCTATCAGCATCCTGGTAATATTAATCTATAAAAGGCCTTTTTCGACCCAGGGAAGTAGGTTATATTCTGTTTTGGTGTCAGTGTAAGGTATGTTGTTAATTTTCAATAATATACGGTCGCTTTTATCAACATTTCTGGTATCAAATGAATGCACCCCTTCCGAAACAACATTCTGGCTACGTGAGGTTTGCGTTTCGGAGAGTACTAACTTCCTTGGTCTCATACTGGACAGGAAGCTGAATTGGAGGTTGAACATCTAGAACGGCACGAACAAAGCTACCATTGAACTTTATTATTTAAGGAAGGCTATAGATAAAACTTGGGGTCTGAAATGCAAGGCTGGCAATACAGGCTCTATGTGGCGATGCTGCGCCCCATATTGCTGTATGGAGTGGTGGTTTGGTGGAATGCCCTACAGACGGCAGCTAATCTGAAATTGTAAGCCAAGTTGCAGAGAATGGCTTGCCTGGCGATCACGGAGCTGTACATACAACCCTATCGGCGGCTGTGGATATGATACTTAACCTATTGTCGTTAGATATTCGGAGGCTGTACGAAATGGGGAATCCGTCTCTACCGCATAGACTGAATATATTTACGTACGATTCTAAACCTGCCGAAGGTGTCGGTGTTGGAGTACATGGTTTTGTGGGTAATTGCAGGGTTGATGAGCTCGTCCGGAGGGGAGCTACCGATGTGATAAGGCAGATTAGTAGCAATATCGCTATATCCTGGTTTAATTCAGAATAAAATCAACTGCGGGCAATGAATCCAACCTTAGATGGATTATTGACGTTACATGTTACAATGCCAAGCTTATTTGGCCTAAAACGTGGGGGCAAAAACTCCTCTTCCATAGTCCTCCGCGTGGGCGCCCCCTGGAACGGCAGTGGTCACTGACCATTGCCAACCAACGTCAAGCCGCCAGTGATGGCGGTGCGATGATTTGGTTGAGGTACCCCTGTGGTGTGGGGTGTGAAAAAAATACCACGGCCTTTCCCTTTGAGGGCCTGTCGTTAAAACCGACAATCAAAGGACAGGATGTGTATGCCAGCAACTTGCACTATCCGAAATCTTTATATGCTAACGAAACGTCAACTATGCCTCGGATAAGGACTGACTCAACGGTTACGACTTTTAGCTATCGTACAATGACAAAGATTGGATTCTGGAATGTGCGTACTCTCCTGGACAATGGATCAGAAGGTCCCCAGAACGCACGATTTCTTCAATTAGAGAGTGAATTTCTGAGGTACAAATTAAATATCTTAGGAGTTAGTGAGATAAGATGGTGGAACAGCGGAGAATTCATCTCTCCAACGGGCAGCACTGTAATGTTGTACTCCGGTAAAGCTACCGGTAGTCGTCGTGAGTCAGGTGTGGGGCTCCTTTTAACCAGAGCCGCGCGAAACTGTCTCTTATCCTGGGAACCGGTCTCTGACAGGGTCTTGACCGCCAGGTTTCGGACCAAAATGAGGAACATCTCAATTATACAATGTTATGCCCCTACTGAACCCGACAATGTCTTGGCAAAAGACTCCTTCTACGAAGAACTAAACGCCGTTCAGAGCAGAACACCTAAAGGTGACATTGTAATGGTTATGGGTGATTTGAATGCGAAAGTTGGCGCTGATAACTATGGGCTCAGACATGTGATGGGGATACACGGTCTTGGTGATCGTAATGACAACGGTGAAAGATTTGTAGAGTTCTGCAACTTTCACAGTCTCTTCATCGGTGGTACTATGTTTGAGCATAAGGACCACCACAAAATCAGTTGGTCCTCTGTTGATCGGCGCAGAACACAAAATCAGATCGACCATTTTGCCATTAGTAAAAGATTCAAGAGTTGCCTCCTGGACGTGCGAAACAAGAAGGGTGCCGATATTGGGATGGGAAGAGACCATTATCTTATGATCGCTAATGTTCGATTGCGTATTGCAGCCGTGCGCCGCCCCAGCGACGAAAGATCCAGGCCCCGCAAATTCAACACCGCTCGACTAAAAAATCCAGCTGTCTTACAACAATATAATGACCATCTTGCGCAAAAAGCGGCTGAGATAACTAGTCACCCAGATAGTGACATAAACGAAAACTGGGATGCCATAAAAAATGCGTACATTTATAGCGCAAATACCATCCTTGGCCCAAACCCGGATTGCCGGAATAAGCCCTGGATGTCCGACGCTTCATGGCAGCGGATTGTTGAAAGAAAGGAGCTGAAAGTTCGTTTGGCTGCAGCATCAGACGACAATCGAAGCAGCATCGAACTCCTTTACCGTCAGAAAGCTCGAGAAGTTCAGCGTAGTGTGCGACGCGATAAAAGAGTTTATGCCAATTCTCTTTTAGCGTCAGCAGAAGAAGCCGCTAGAAGTAACAACTTAAACGCCGTATACGGTGTCATCAAGGAGTTTACAGGTGGTCGTAACTCCTGCCAACATCCGGTGAAAGATAGTGATGGAAAGCTACTTATCTTGGAAGAAGATCAAATGAGGCGGTGGAAAGAACACTTCGCCGCGGTCTTGAACCGTGTAACCTCTGGTGAAGTTCCCCCTCATATAGATAATTTAGCTAACCATCAAAATGTGCGTATACGGTCCACTGCCCCGGCTAAAGAGGAAATAGTCACTGCAATTATTGCACTAAAACGAGGAAAGGCCGCCGGACTTGACGGCATCCCTGCCGAACTTTATCAAGCAGCGCCAAGCGTAACTGCCGATTTGCTGCACCCACTTGTTGATAAAGCGTGGAATACAGAGACCTTTCCCACTGAGTGGAAGGAAGGTCTGATCATCAAACTTCCAAAGAAGGGTAGCCTCACAGACTGTAATAATTGGAGAGGCATTTGTGTGCTTCCTGCCGTTGCCAAGATAATAGCTAAAATCGTCCTGGAAAGACTAAAGGCCCACTTAGAAAGCACAATTGATGAAGAGCAGGCTGGCTTTCGATCCGGATTCTCCTGTGTCGATCACATTAACACCTTGCGAATCATCATCGAGCAATGCGCTGAATACGATTCTCCGCTTCACTTGCTTTTCATCGATTTCGAAAAGGCTTTCGATAGTGTGAACCGGGATTCTATATGGGCGGCCTTGCGCAGGAGAGGCATCCCTGAGAAGCTTGTGGCTATTATTAAGGCAACCTATGACGGCGCGAAATGTCGCGTTCTGCATAAAGGTAAGGTGTCGGGGGACTTTGAGATTCGCAGTGGAGTTCGGCAGGGGTGCATCCTCTCACCGATCCTATTCCTCATTGTGATCGGCGATGTGTTGCATGCAGCCCTATCCGGACTCGACAGAGGAATTCAATGGACTTTGACATCTTATCTACAACATCTTGACTACGCTGACGACATATGCCTACTCTCCCACAAAATCATGGATCTGTCCGCAATGGCGTTAGATCTCGAGAGGGAGGCAAGCAAGGTTGGGCTAAAGATTAATACCAACAAGACCAAGGTTCTTAGCCCGCCGTTGCGAAAAAGAAATCCGACACCTATTGCCATCAATATTAATGGGCAGCCTGTGGAGAAGGTGGACAACTTCGTCTACCTGGGTAGCATTGTTGCCGAAAATGGTGGTACGGAGCAGGACATCGCTCGTCGTATCAACCAGGCTAAACGCGCATACGGCATGCTGTCCAAAATCTGGCAGAGCAGTTATCTCAGCATCAAGACCAAGCTGGGCCTGTTTCGCTCCCTGGTACTATCAGTGCTTTTGTATGGGAGCAGTACATGGAAAGTTTCCGTAGGAGTTACCAGAAAGCTGCAAGTTTTCGTCAACTCATGTCTTCGTCGAATTGTAAGAATTTTCTGGCCCGAAACAATATCAAATGAAGAGCTAAGTCGGCGTACGGGTCAGATGCCAATCGACGAATTGATACGCAGGCGAAAATGGCAGTGGATAGGTCACACATTGCGGAAGAGTGATAACTGCATTGCTATGCATGCCATGAAATGGAACCCCATTTCCAACCAAGGCCGACCAAGAGGGGGTCCTCGAATCACATGGCGTCGATCTGTGGCAAAGGAGTGTCATGTACTGGGTAAGTCTTTTGGGGAGTTGCGCCCCATTGCCCAGAACAGAGTACGATGGCGCGCAGGAGTAGTTGACGCGCTATGCCCCGCTAGGGGTTAAGGCAAAGTAGTTATTTGGCCTAGGCTAAATATCAGCTGAACTGCGCTTAACTATTCTCGATAATCAAATACCAGACCAGCGTTGTGCTCGGTTTCGTTACTGGACATGGCCTTATCAGCGAACACGTTAGGAGGCTTCGGCTTCCCTTCAATGATTACTGCCGGAGCTGTGAGCAAAACGAGGACGAGGAAAGTGTTTCTCATCTGCTCTACGAATGCCCTGCTCTGATACGGTTGAGGAAATCAACTCTTGGTAAATACTTTTATAACCGTATTGGGGAACGTGCAGAGGTGGAGGTGGGGCGACTCCTTCGTTTCGTGAGTAATTCTAGCTGGCTCTAATATAATGTGTGGAACGCTGGAATGCATTATCGGATTGGTATGGTACCCGTTTTTTTCAGTACCTTTACCAGCTTGCAGTAGTAAAAAGCTACAGAGTTATGTACTCGTATGTCGATATTTGAGCGATATTTTAAGCATTTAAAATGTTTCAACCGTTCGGTCCTTGAGTGACCGAAATCAGACCTAGCGGGTTCGGTCACCCTGATATCCAAACGAACCGCGGTAGATTATTGGTTCCCACATTGGGCGCCATTACATAGCTTTTGGAATTCAGTCTTTAGATTTATGCTTCACGCACAAAGGGCCTTACAGACTCCGGCCATATTTTTTTCTTTTAAGCCTTATCCTATCCGTGTACCATCAGACCTCACTAGGGCTTGTATTTACCAACAGAACCAAAATACGGGAATTCATCTGTATGTAACCGGTACAGATAACTGATAGAGTTGCTGTCGCGCTACGCCCCACCCCCAGGGGTGAAGAAGAAGTACAAGATTCCTTAAGACAACCTTAAGCTTTATTTTCGCGCCAGTAAGCATTCATGGCGAAAAATATCCGAAAAATGGTCGAAAATATTTGAAAAATCCTCAAAATATTCGGCGCCCAATGTGCAATCAGTGTGATTTCATCTAGTTATTAAAGCTGAAATGCTCGGTACGGTTACTCAAAGATGTAAGAACCAAAATCATGTAAGACGTTAAGGTTTTTTTTATGCGACGGAGTAATGAAAATTTATCCTTGAAAATTGTCGAAAAATGGAAGCAAGAGCCCGAAAAAATTCGGTGCGCAATATCAATATCGGGGTGAGTGTGATTCTGTAGTCAGTGAATTCAAAATGGGTAAATCGAACAGGTGCGGGGTGCCGTCAGTCATAGGAAAAAAACTTGTTTAGATGTTACCTTAAGGCTACGTTTTGATATTTTTAAAGTAACGCTCAATTTACTAGATTAGAGACTTTGCGCCCCTCCATAATGACACTCTGTTCAAATGGAGAAACTGAACATATGAAAGAACCGGGGTTGTCCACACGAGTAAATATTATCATATACACCTATGATGTGCAAGATCACATCATACCAAGTTTAGCGAATTCACCTTAACAAAAGCCATATTATGATGTCTGCATTTGTAATTGAATCATGCTTCAAAGTCTCCATCAAACTCAATTCAACCACTCTTCAAAATAACAATAATCCTAACCACATCGCATTTCATTTGACAATTTAATTTCATCTTATTCTGTTATTGAAAAGGCGATACACGTACTCGTATATCGGAATCGGTATAGTACCATGGATACCAGGAGAATGCTCAATACAAATACTCAACTGTGGAGAAGACCCACATCGGCATCGAAGCATATCAGACGGTATCCAGTCACAAAGCAAGTGTCCTTAACATAAGTATAGTTTCAACACAACATGTTGCTTACTATTTTATGTATTATGTGAATTTTGTTTATATAAGATTATCCCTATAATATTGTATTATATATACTATATATACTTTTACTTCTTTGGCTTAAAACAGATTTTTCTACTGTGACTCTTCAAGAAAATCCATTTCAGAAAGAACGTCGTGTCTTATCCGTAGCTTACGAGTAAATAAGATTTTACAGATTTACTTGCAACAAAGATGCTCAAAGAGCGGAATTTATGGATAAGGGAATTTAATATGTGACTTGTTGTTTTTTTTTCTTTTCACGAAATAATTTTGTGAAAGTAACGTGCGAGCTTTCGCCATGATGGTGTGTTGAACTAGGTGACATTCAGAATAGAATGAGTTTGGAAGAATTACAGATATTCTATTAAACAGAGATTTATAAAGTGTAGAAAATATTTTCAAAAATGTTGAAAAGAAACTTATAATTACGTATTCATCGTTGCGAATCTGGGAGAAAAGAATCCGGTTTTCTTGGAGATATAATACAAATACATTTCCTAACATTTACCACGTCTTTCCCCTTGAAGTTACGAATAAGACGATTATTGATGAAAAGTGAAAGTTACCCTGAAAATATTTCTTTTTTTTTTGCGAATTTTCGTTGATCACAAATGAATTGTCTGAAAAACTTCCTGTCTCACACTGCCCAACTGACTGATTTATTTCGACTACTCAGCATGGAGAACACTGACTGCGTTTATTTTAATCAAATAGACGAATCGACACAGATCATTCGACAAATAACACGAGTAAACAAACCGCTAAGGACGCATCCTTCGAGCCATGAAACCAGACGGAACAAATTTAAGTCACTGCACGTGTAGGGATTTATGACATTCGGATGAACTCAGATAGGATTAGATGTGGATTCGAGCATTTGAAAGGCCGAAGGCATTCTTTTTTGTACCTGAAATATGAAATGAACTGTTTGGTTTCACTTATTCAAGGGTCTACTACAGATATACTTCGTGCTGGCAATTTTTATATTCGAATTATGGAAATTTGATAATGCGAGTTTCAGTTTCCTTTTGGGCGGCTTGCGAAATCCAAGCGAAGAAAGTTGGTTGAAAAATGGGACAAAGTCTCGGGCCCGGAAGCAAAGTAAAAACAATGTTAGGGATTTTCTTTTTTGATTTCGCTTATTTGCATGGATATGGGGGATGGGGGAGTTTTGCAACTTACTGCCCATTGGACCTCCAGAGATAAGTCAAAGACAATTTGTTGTCGCTATCTTATTCTGAATTGAGAAGAGATTCAGCCAATTTTCGTTTATACGAGGGCGGTTCAAATATGATCGATATAAATGCTGTAGATGGCGCGCCTGTATGTTTTGAAGGTCGCGGCTTGAGCACGTTTCACGCGCGTGCTACGACCATGAGTGAACATCAAGTGCCGTTGCGCAACGTATTGTCATTCGTTTTCTGGTGTGGGAAGGCGTTAATAACACCTTAATAGATTTCGTTATGAAAGGTTACTTTCACTTAAAGCTTTTTGAACCAAGGAGATTATCTTGAAAACTGTTTGAGTTACGCAAAAATTACTGTAAATTCGTTATGAATTTTTAATCATCTTTCATTTTGCTTCAAAAAACTTGTAATACGATTGATTGTAATTAAGCTATAATAAAACAAAATCCCATTTCAACTTCTCCCCGACCAAGCTTTTTAAGTCATGTACTTCTGGTGCTAACCAACTATCATGTACTACTTGCCATAGCCCATGGTATGGCATAAACGCATCAGTTACCCGAAAGCAGCTTAATTGACGTTTTTTTTAGCGAATTTTCGGCCAAAGTCGGATTACCATAAATACATAATTACGAATCTATCGAAATCAGTTGGTGAGAAATTTCTAATACCACAAAACGACCCAAAATGACACCAGTTGACCGTGATAATCTGGTAATTTTTCAACTTAAATATCAGCAAAAAAAGGGCCAGGAAACTTCAACATACTTACTAAGGTAAAGTCCATTGACCTAAAATATTTCCTTTCGAGCCGTACTAGGTTATCATTTCAGAGCACATCCTAAAATATCCTCTTGCTTGATATCGCAAAAGGTCACTTTCATTGACCCATTCATCCATCATAGGATCCTATGTAAATTCTGGTTGATGCCTACCAAAAATTCGTAAAGAGCATTCGTAAAAGTGGGAATGATATAGACTCTAAAAGGAAACATCAACTGCAAATTCTTCTATAGTATTCCCATCAGGAATCAAGACTTCGGGTATGTGCCCGACTCGAGGCGATAGCAAGACAAAGAAATAAAATATAAAATCTATTCACAAACCAAGTTGAAGCATATTCTTCTTTTCAGAAAAAAACTCAAAGGACATAACAAAAAAAAGTCGCGGAAGCCTTTTTCGAATCCTTTTTCCGGAAATAAATAAATATTATTCGATTGTGGGATACATTGAGCTTTATCGGATACATCCAATCGAATATCTGAGAATCACCTTATTCATGTTAAGATAAAACAGAACTGATAAGCAAATGCCCGAAGTGGATAGTTTGCTTGTTGTGTGCATACGAGTGTGTATACTAGAAAGTGTCGGTCTAGCCTAGTCATTAGGTAGTTTGTCTAAAATTAATTGCGGTGTAACTTGATTTTTAGGGTTTTGTAGTCAGATACTGTATCATGGATAAGACATTTTAATAATGGTATTTTTATCCACCTGAGTGGAACCAAGAAGAGGTAGGAGTCGATATTGACATACAGTAGAACTCCTCTAATCCGTCACCTGGACTGGAAGTATGGTCGGAACGCAGAAATGGTCGGATTATCAGAAAAAAAGTGAATATTTAATACACGTCATAAAAAAATATATTATTTACAGTGAAATAAACAATCTCTGAAATCAAAAATGACTGCATTATTCTTTACAGTAAAAATATTGCAATAAATCGCACAAAAGCTTTTTCTTCAAGGTTTTATTTCCTCGTCGTATAAATAACATCTTTGATGTGGAGAAATTTAATAGCTTCAATTATGTTACAACTTTCTTCGGACTTTTCTAAAGGGGACTACAGACCTTCAGTTTAACTGCGCAATTATCTGTGCTAATATCTGTGGAAAAATCTGCGCAGTTATCTGAACTGAAGGTGTGTAGGCTACATTCGATTTTCGCTAAATTAGTTCCGATATTTTGTACAGTTCTATTAGTTTTGTCGAAGTGTTCACATCGTACGTAGCTGAGCAAGTATCTTTTTAGTGTTCCCGACTATTCTATATTTCCTGTGTTGTTGGTGTTTTACTGCGATCTATCGTATCTTTTATGGTATCTTTCTGTGCTGGACTTACTGATGAACGATGCGCTGGGTTTTGGTGGATGTGGATGAATGTATGAAAGAGGGGAATGTACTAGAGAACAGGGTGGCCATTCTGAGATGGGCAACCCTAATTTTTTTTTCTTTTTTGACTTCGGATTCGGAATCAAAATTATCTTCACTTGAAACATACTCGCACAACGTTCACATTATAGTGAAACTACACATATACGAACATGACCGCGAGTGCCACTCGCGTAAAAGCACGTATCAAGTCTGCTACAGACAATGACCGATCGCCATGGTTCGAACTACAAGGTAATTTTTAGTCGCTGATTCCGAATCTGAAGTAAAAAAGAAAAAAAAAATTTGGGGTTGCCCACCCCAGAATAGACACCCTGTTTTCGTGGGGAAATATTCGTCCGATCGGGCTGGTTCGAACTCTAAGGTAATTTTAGATCGCTGATTCCGAATCTGAAGTCAAAAAAGAAAAAAATGTTTGGGGCTGCCCACCCCAAAATGGACACCCTGTTTTCGATGGGAAATACTCGTCCGATCGGGCTGGTTCGAACTATAAGGTATTGTAATTTTGGGTCGCTGATTCCGAAGTCGAAAAAGAAAAGAAAAATTTGGGGTGACCCAACCCAGAATGAAGACCCTGTTCTCTAGTATATTCCCCTCTTTCGTACATTCGCCTACAAAAATTCCGCATTTCACAGCCACACAAATCGCAAACCCGAAAAAAAGATACAATGCAAAAAAGATACATTTCTACACAATTGGCCGTCCTCAATCATCCTCTCACCCAAAACGAAACATTCACATATCAGTACGAGAGCGGAATCTCTGTACAAACTAGTGGTTTCATGGTCATTGTGAAATTTAGTAGAAAACTGATAAAACAGAACGATAAACTGTGTAATCTGCGCAGATTATCGTTGCAAAACAGGGTCCGAATGCACAGATCTCAGATCTGCGTAAAAATCTGCCAAAACTGTGCAGTTCACACAGATTATCGTTCAGACATGATGTCACACGCGATAAACTGAGCGATAAACTGAAGGTGTGTAGTCCCACTAAAACTGAGCTGATGTACTTTCTGCGATACCGCGTCTTTAACCATTCTATCACTCTCTGATCCATTGGTTGATGTGATAGTGGGTGATCCAACAACAGTAGAGCACGAACAGGGAGCTTTTCTTTCGGACAAGCGATAACAGGAAGTAAACAATAGCGTGTGGTGCGCGACAGGCCGATGTCACCGATGAGTCGGGACAAATTCGTGAGGTCGAGCCCGGCCGGATCAACCGGAGCAGCGAACCAGCCGAGGGCGGACAAGAGAGGTTCAACTGTACCAAAATAAACGCTGGCTACAAAACGCTCGGTTTGCAGTTTCATTTGTTATTTATATTTTCGAGGTGCTGATTACAAATCTGCGAGCAACAAAAAAAAAATACAAAAAAACTAGAAGAAAATGGAGCTACTTAACCTAGAATGGCAGCCCTGTTTTCATGGGAAAGACTCGTTCGATTCGGCTGGCTCGAGCTAAAGGACAATTGGGGTCAGCTAATTCCAAATATGAAGTCAAAGCAAAAAAAAAATAAGAAAAAACAATTTGGAGTTTGGTTCCCAGAATGGCAACGTCGTTTTCATGGGAATTACGCGTCCGATCTGACTGGCTCGAGCTAGAGGGCATTTGGGGGTAGCTGATTTTGAATATAAGGTCAAAAAAGAGAGCAAAAATTGTTGTTACCCAACCCAGAATGGCAACCTCGGATCCATGAGAAATATTCGCTAGATCCGGCTGGCTCGAACTACAAGGTAATTTTGGCTCGCTGATTCCGAATTGCCCTGAATGGCAGCCCTATTTTCATGTAGCACGCGAGCTTTTTCGCGCATTAACGTCTGGGTAGATTGAATAAGCAATTGATTTAATGGGTAGGAATTAAGTGTACAAGTGGGAGTATTCCTGGGTACGGAGCTAAACAGGTTTTAAAAGAACAGAAAATCAGGGGTAGATTAGATTAGACAGGTCTGGTTAGATTAGATATGTATATGAATCCATATATACGTATGGAGGCGAAAACATGTAGCAGATATATCCTCCAGCGGATTATATGGCTATTATCATAAATAAGCAGGTTCGGCTTCCCCTCCGATGGACGTCTTATTCTATTGTACTATACGATGAATCCTGCTTTAATATTGGCAAGGAAATTGCTCTACCGTCTTTTTTTTCTGACAAGAAGAGATTGATTCCCTGTCAAAGAACTCATAAAAAATATATAAGTGTATTATTAATTTTTACACTTGTACATATATCTTCATAAAAGCCTTCCATCGTAAAACCTTTTCATCGCCATATTTGCATCCACATCATAAAAATGGCTGGACCGAATAGCTTAAAATATCCTTATTTGGATATGATTAAGTTATTTATTATAGTGTCGGTCAACAGCGGATGAATAACAAAGACCCTCGTTTCAATACAATCATATTCAGAATTCAAATATTCTGCTCTGCTTTAAAAAAAAAATGGAGGTACTTTCGCCTAAAAAATTTGAACGCATATTTTGTATATTTTTGCATTTTTTTATTTAACAAACAGACAGAGCTATTTGCAAATTGAAGGATCCCGCCCTACAGCTCCTTGTAGACTATAAAATTGGGTTATTGTTATTGGTAACAATGGTATCATATTAATTCGAATATGTCCTTATGTCGTATAAAGAAAGATTTGATCTGAATTTTATGGATGAAAAGTTTGTTTGTCGCATAAAAATTACGATAAAGTTATGCAAGCTTTTATTTTGTAGTGGCGTTTGGACGGAATACTGCATTGTGGGTAGTAAGGGTATTTGAAAAATGGTTAGTAGCATTTGTAGTGGACGGTTTGGTGGCCATCCGGGGATTCTCGTCGCCTAAGGTAGCATAATTACCGTGAAGTTCGGGCCACACCATCTGGCGAAGAAAAAGGCCACTCAACGAGCTAAGCAGCCTCTGCTTGCTGTAGCTCAGTTCGGGAGACGTGGGCGGGGTTTTCGCCGCTCGTTGCCCCTGTCCTTTAGGTATAAATAAATATTCATAGGCCTGGGGAACACAACAGAAACAAGGAAGGCTAAAATGGGAAATGACAAAAACGATAAGGATGGAATGGTTGGCGGATTGCGCAGATGCTCACGCGCTCGCATCGGGGTTCAGGTATAACGGGACCCCCTGCCTCTAGTTTCGTACCACCGACAGATCAGTATTCGTCAGGTGCTGCCTTCGATCTGCCGTTGGAAGCAGCACAACCCGACGAGAATATGGTTCATTACATATCTTGAGGATGTAATAAATATGCCGATGAGTTCATTGGCAATTTCTTGATCCCATAACCCACATGTAAGTTAAAATTAGCAACATACTCGTGATCAATCCTTTTCACGGTGACTGAAATGAAGAAAACTCGGTGGTCGTTGTATCTATTTCACTGTCGGAAAGTAGTTTTCCCTACCACCATAATTCGCCCCATTCTCCCGGTAAAGGTAACTTGGAAAAATGTTGATAATAAAATGAGAGCCGTTGTTTCGTACTTATACAAACTTTGCTAGCTAGTTCCTTAGTGTTTTCCTGCCATAATGAGACTCTACCAGTACGTGTCTTAAATATACATATACCTATAGTATCCGTAGCTTAATATTCGCCACCATTTACTTGACTTTACGCCAATGTTGGTCTTTTATTTTTCTTTACTTACAGACGGATAATGCCCGTCATTTTATGGTGTCAGCATCAAAAAGGATAATAAACTGAAGGGTGCCCACCCCAAATCGTTGTTATACTTGTCATACCTAAGCAGCCAACAACATTTAAGCTTGCCTTCATCCCGAAAAAAACGACAGCTGAAACGAGAAATGTTTCCATAAGGAATCGATTTGGACATAAGATATAGGCACGCACAGGGGACCAACAAAACGCTAGTCAAGATGTACGGAATGTTATTGGAGAGTGTACAACATTTTATACAGGTAAGAGGCCATCATATTTCTTTCACGACAAGTTCCAATTTTACAAACAAATACCCGCAGGCATTTCAGGAGTATTCGCTCTTTCGCAATATCATGTCGAATGGGGTTAATTGCTAAGTTTCCTTTGCTTCCAATATTATTATTGATGGTTTAATATAATTGCGAAAGCACTTCCTGGGGGGTAATCCCCAGTGAAAACAATTCGATTCAATTAAGAGAGCAATTACCGATGGAATGCATGGCACAGCACGCGACTATACCACCAATAGGACATCTCAAATTTGGGATTAATTTTCAAAAAAAAAAAAAAAAAAATGTTAATGTGTGAACTAAACGTAATTTCGTAATTTATTTCCCGCTGTCAAAATGGGCAATTAATCCGAAAAGGAAGGACATAAAAATTGCGTTTTATTGAAGCAATTGTGCTTCTTTAATTGAAACAATTTGGCTTCTTGTAATGGGGTTCAGAACCGAGCAAAGGATGGGAACGACTTGCAAAGGCTTTTAAGATTTTATTGTCGTTGACCCTAATTGGTCGTCCATAAGGCCAAACCAAAACCATGCACTTAAGTCCTAATGGATTTGTATTAGAACAGGGGAACGATAACTTCTAAAAAAAATTTATAATTCATTTTTATTTAATTCTTTTTCATCACATTTTCTTGAAGATGGAAAAGCATCGATTTTCAACGCTCATTGAAATTGGAATTTCGGAGAAATCCAGTCACATAAAAGATTTCATCATATTTGTAAACAATCGAAACTTTGTCTCTCTCATCTTCTTTGAGAAAACTTTTTGATTAATTGTATATGTTGAGAAGTTAAAAGTTGTTTATAGCCACTCAGTTTGAAGCCTTAGACTTTCTGGATAGGTGAATAAGTTAAGAAATTATCGATTTTTTGATGCATTGAAGATTTTTTGCTGATACCGCAAACTCGGCCATTAAACCCCAAGGGTTCCTGAATAAGCGCTATAGTACATTTTTTTTTCAAATAATTTGCATAGTGTGGCCGATCCTGCTTTAGCATGGTGCAGGTTAGCCTTGAGCACCTTAAAAGCGCTCATAATGGCCGCCCCATCACTTATTTAGCCTCTAACAAGGCGCTGATCAACTCGCGGAGCCAATTCGATTTTTGGGAAGTCGTTTTGGTGCCGAGTATATTACATGACTCCCGATTAGACCTGTTCGGTCCTAAGGTTTCAAGACCGGTTTTAGGTTTTTATGAAAACATTAAAAAAAAACCGGCTCACGGTTAAAAAAAACGGGTTAAAAACCGGCTCTTGAAAAAACCGATTCACCTAAAAATCGACCGAGTACTCGAAACCGACCGGCTCATGGTTAAAAAAAAAAACCGGGTTAAAAACCGACTCATTAAAAGACCGATTCACTAAAAAATCGGTTTTTAACTCGTCGGAGCCGGTCGGTTTTTAACAAGTCGGTCGGTTTTTTTTTAGTGAATCGGGTTTTTAATGAGTCTGTTTTTTTCACCCGTCATGTGTCGGTTTTTATGACCATAAGCCGGTTTTTTTAATGATTCGGGTTTTTTCGAAACCGGAATCTCGGTACTAACAGAAGACCGGTTTTAAACCGGTGGATCGGTTTTAGAAACAGGCCTGCCCGGTATGGCCCAAGGTCATTGACGGAATCGCGATGCCCCCCGCAATAGGATTGAGGACTTTTCGATTCCACTGGAATCGGAGACAAATGCTGGGCTATTCCGGCTGACAGTCAGTGTTATACATATTATATATAAATAATTATAGATGGAATTGCAAAAAAAAACCCACCTAATATCCGTGACGTCCTCATCAATATTTCAGGTATCGATTGTAGGGAATACTTTTGGGAATATCTTTGACATTTTCGAGTTTTTTTACCATGATAGACGTTTTCCTCTTAAATATTATAGTACATTCAGGGATTCAAAGGTATATTGGAAAACTCTATCGATTCGATATCTATCTATGTTAATGCCACATGTTTGTAAGTGTAAACCTATACCATCCATATTTCAATATCAATCAATCTGGAAAAAGTAATCTGCTATTTGTGACCTGCCATCCTAACCTAAATCATACTCTCCTTCCCCATTTTTAATTTTTTTTCTAAACCTTTATCTTTTCTTTTGCAATTCTCAAATTTCTCGGATCTTTCTCGCGTTCGAAGAAGTTAAATCTTTTCTCCATCTCATTTTTTTCTTGGATTTAAAATAACACGAATTTGGTATCAAGTCAGCACTTGTCGCATTTTCCCGCCGCGTCGCATCCTCGCCTTTCCGGCAAATGGAAACGAAAAAGTAAATCCTGTTAAACAATAAGCGTGAAACTTCCGTCATATCGGAAATCTGGATAAAAAATTCATTATCTTCTTGGCGTGAAGATAAATGAGATAAGTCGGGGGAAAAAGAAGCGAATCCCGAATTTGGCTTTTGTATAATTCGACTATCCGCTTGGCTTAATTTGGTGGATGAAACCGATCGTAAATCTTCGTATTTACTCAGGAATTTCCGAAATGTTTTTCAAGACAAAAATCGGCGACCTTACGACTAGAAGGATTACGGAAGCAGTTCAAGTGGAATGAAGCCGTCGCGCGTGTAGTGTACAAAGCTATCCTTCCTCATTTCATCTGGTATTTACTCAAATTTACCACAAAAGCATAGCCCCGTTCCAAACGACTTCCTTTGCTCGTCTCGCTTAAGCCTGAATGATGTCTGAGCTGAGTGAAGACAGAATAGAAGATAGATAAATCGAAGCGTGTCGTAATCAATCTAGAAGTGAAGGCAAAGATACGTTAAATGAAATGGACGAAATCTCATCCAGGATCTGTCAATCATTTTAGCGTAAAGCATATTACTGATGTTATCCATGACTTATCGTGTCGTGTATGCAAGATTTAGTTTGAAAACACTTTTGGGTTTCGGAAATATTGAGTGTCATGTTGTAGCCAGAAAGGTAGGTCTATGATAATTAACTGAGTATCAAATTAAATGATGTGAGTTTTTGAGAGTTGTTTTTTTTTTATCAAATCCTTCCTTATAATTGATTGGCAGATATGAAAAAGATCTTATTAATAAAAAGAATCTAACGAGATAGTTGCAAAATATCAATGACAAAATGGCAGTGAGTTAATAATTTTCCATGATTTTATAACTCTGGAGAGTAGTTTTATGCAAACGAATTTTCACTCGACTCGCAAAACATCGCAAACTCAGGAACGTCCTCAATACTCCACTCTTAAGTAAACATTCATTTTTATGCGACCCACTGTAATAAGGCACTCTGATATAGCGCAGATTCAAGTTTCTCAATGTGGCCCCGCACTAACCGACCGCATGAACGACTGCGTCGAAAAATTTCAGTATTTGTCGTTGAAAATATGTACGAAAAGCCGTTTTACTTATTTGCACAAAACAGATAAAATTTTGGCTCTGCGAACTATCCTCCGAAAACAAATGAATTTCAAGTTTTCAAATTTGGGGGACTGTTTATTTCTTGAAAAAAAAAAAAATGTTTCCACCTACAGAAGCCTTTGCTATGCTCACTCCGAACGTAAGGTCTTTCTGTGTGAAGTTATTGTTATGGAGTTTGTACTGCCTAAAGTGGATATCCAGTCTGGGCTTTCCTCAAGTAGACTTCCTCTTTATGCAGTACCATCGTATATTATTCGGTATGAAGCCATTATTGTGATGCATATATGGTAGACATGTATTGCCTAATGTGAATACCAACTCTGGTCCCAGCCACAAGTGGATTCCCGCTTTGGGCAGTACAAAACTACCGTGTATAAATTGGTGGAGCGTAGCAAAGTCTAGTGAAATAATAGCTACGTTTTGGCAGTTAGGATCAAGTGCAGAACAAAAATCGTACGCATTACACTAATAACCGGCTCTATCCCGAGTAACTTTGTTAGTGTAACGCGTGCAGTTGTTGTTCTGCTCTGATCTGGCCTGTTGAAACGCAGCTATTGTCAGTTTGACGATATTTCACTTTTGAAAGAGAAATAACGTCAATTGACAATTTTGGGAGCATTGTTCATTCGATTTTTGAATTTTTTTTTGAAGTGCATTATCCCTCCAAATTTGGAAGATTTTTTTCTATCGACAAAATTAATCCTTTTGGGGTTATTTTTTATTTTTTATTTGGGTTAATTAATAATGAACAATCACCCACAAATGAGGCCTTTTTCATAATTTTTTTTTGGGGAAAAGTTCATTGGGGGATAGTTCGAAGAGCCTAAATTTTTTATCCGGAACAACTAAAAAATTGGAATAAGCTATCTATCTATGAGCGCAGGCCTAACTTAACTTTCAACTTTTCGTTTTCATTATTGTGCTTAAAACTAGAATACATTAAAAGTTCTGTAGTGTTTTGTAGGTCCTAAACTACAATAGATTTCACGCTTTGGTGCTAGTGTCGGAGCCTTAAGCTACAATACACTACACACGTTTCGGACACGACTTGAGGCCCCTAATATTTTTTAGATTGTTGTCGACTTAGGGCCTCTATTTTTTTTTTATTTATACCATGTTTCTACATACGTTGCAATTTCACCTTCCGTACATTCCGTACACAAACTACTTCCGTGCTTCATTTTGTTGGATAGCCCCAGGGGTGGACTGGACCAACGGGTAAATGCCTGATGGGCCCCACCCTTGACGAATATTTTCTTTAAACCGGCGAACTCATTTTCCTAAGTGCAAAAAGTTAGAAAAATTCTGGTAAAATAATTTACATAACGTATTCCAATATAAGTCATGACCGCGGGCCTCGAGAATGTGGAGTTCCAAAAACTAAGGGCCCCATGATGTGTCAACCCCTCAATATATGCGGGCCCCAAGATGTATGTCGCCACCTAGTGAAGTATGGGCCTCCAAAATGCATGGAATCCTAAGATATATGGGACCCCCCCACCAAGATGTATTGGGCCAACTAGGGATGTTAGGGGCCCCAAGTACTAATACTGGGGTCCAGAATTGTTGTCTCCTGGTTCCGGATTTCTTCTTGGCGGCCCTGTATGAGCGACATCATGAGTGGAGCCCTGGACACGGTTAGCGTCGGGACTGCAGCGTGCGGACTCACTCTCTAAAGCTAACTCCCAACCTTAAATACCTTGGAGTCATCTTTAACTCTAAATTTAGTTGGAAGCTAAACATCGAACATCGCATCAAGAAAGCCCAAATAGCCCTCTACGCCAGCAAGAGGACCTGCGGCAAAAGCTGTGAACTACAGCTAAAAATGGCTCTATGGCTATACACTGCGGTGGTTCGACCAATGATAGCCTACGAAGTGCTGGTATGGTGGCCAGATCTTCGTAAAAAAATACAACCTTAATTTACTGAGCAAAGTCCAGAGAACCGCGTAGATCGGGGTCACAGATGTTTTGCGATCATGTCCCGCAGAAGCATTGAACGTCATCTTACATCTACTCCCACTAGACCTACAGATATAATTAAATGCTACATGTACCATGATAAGATTTAAGAAGTCTATGAGCTGGGCTCCCCGACCATATGGCCATGGCAGAATCCTGGAGTCTCTACCCAGGGAAGTACAGGACTTGCCACCGCAGACGACTTCGAGCGACACTTCACAGTTGGTTTCCCAACAAGGGCGGTATGGAACAGAGTGATCAGGAAGTACAAATGCGAAATCTTCACTGATGGCTCAAAAATGGCATGTGGGGTCGGCGCGGGGATCTTTTCCGAAGATCTCGGCCTATTAAAATCCTTTCGCCTCCCAGACCGCGCAAATGTGTTTCAAGCCAAAATACTGGCGATAAGGGAGGCATGTCGATTACTAAGGCGCACTGCTGTCTGCACAGATAACATCGTCATTTTCACCGACAGCCAAGCCGCGATCAAGGCTCTATCGGCAATCTAAGTAAGGTAATGCCGCATGGAGCTGGCCGGACTGGCCGAGCCTTACAACATCTGTCTTCTATGGGTTCCTGGACACAGTGATATAGCGAGAAACGAGAAAGCTGATGAACTTGCCTGACAAGGCTCATGGCTCAATATTGTAAAGAGAGACTTACGAAGGACACACGCACGACGACAACTACCATGAAAGACTTTTCTAACCAAGGTTTTGCCCCCTCCTACGAGGCGTGTCGTATCAAAACGGCGCATTAAGCGCTAATTGTTTCTTCTCGCATTAGCGGAAGGACAGCCACTTGAACCAACCAACCAAACATAAATGCTCTTCTATTCACTTACGAATAACGTCTACCATTTTTTTTTAACTTAAAGGAGAGTTTTATTCACTTACTGCGGAGCCATTTTTCGGCATCAAAATTAAGAAAACCCTGCTGTCAGCATGCTCGATGTGACCCGCTCGGAAGATCTGAACTTCCCGGTTTTTTCCTCCAGTCGGCAAAACTAACCGATTCTCCCTATATACTCCCCTCATCCCAATCATCTCACTCTTCCTTCTTTTTGAAAAAGAGATTTATTCACGCCAAAATGCCAATCCACCTTAACACTCCTAAAATGAAGCTGGAAAGTAGAGGTCTTCGCCTGTAATACGAGTGTTTTGTAGTGTCCGACGCCAATAGGCGATGAACTTTCTTACTCTCCGTCACCCCAAACAAATTTTCGCCCTTTCAAAAATGCTTAATTATTGTAAATAAGCGAGTTCTCAGTGAAGTGAAAAGTACTGTCAAATCCATACGAAAATTTCAAACCGGTGAAAAAATTACATTTTGTACGAGAACATTTTTTCGTCAGTTAATTCCATTCGAACTGTGTACCAGACATTAAGCAAAAATGCTCTTTGAAGCCGCATTCAAGAAATTTTCAAAATTCTCCTCAAATCCAACAGAGAGAATTCTTATAATTATTTGTGAAACACATGGAGTTTCTTTATCGCGAATTTAACGTTCTTTGCACACTACAGGAGATTTGGGTATACCTCGAGATATAAGGAAATCCACATCTACCCCCAAATCTCCAAGATTTACCATATATTTATGAATCTACAATAGATTTCGACCGAGATTTAAAACAAATCTGGTATTCTGGTTGAAATCTTGTTGAAATGTTTTTTTTTCGCCTGAATACAAAATATGCTTTCTAGATACATTTCGACACACTTTATGCGTGTAGGGAACAAAATGTACGTACATGTACAGCACAACTGGCAACTTAATCTTGGTGGCAGAAGAGGAACGGATGGTGTGCATAGGTTTCGGGTTTTGCAATTTATCAAGATTTAGGTGTCTGGTGTGCATATACTATAAGTCGTGCAATTTAAACACATTGCGAGATTTCAATCATCAAAGTTATCTCATGCAACTTGGACTTGCGCAGATTATTGCCATAAAAAAGCTTTTACCATAAAGCTTTACAATATTCCCTTACATTTGTATGTGGCGCCACAGCTTAGGCAACTACGAAAAAACGAAATCAAGAATCTCTTTTATCTAGCGAAAAAAGACATCCGCATACTTCGCAGTCGGTAGGATTCGAACCTACGCTCCCAGAGGGAATCTGATTTCTAGTCAGACGCCTTAACCGCTCGGCCACGACTGCTCCTAGTGGATTTGTCTTTTAGAAATAATTAAATGACACATCGATGATTGTTGGACTGTTTAAATTAGACAGTTTCACAAGGCGTGCATGGTATTCATAAGTTGTATCAGTTAGCTTTGTTTTGTCCTGGCTGATGGTTGAACCCATGGAGGAATAGTTGAACCCTAGTTAGACTTCTCTGTTTATCTATGGTCATTTGTTCAAGACGGTATTTTTTCGAAGTAGCCAACGAAAAATGTACGTTGCATTTTTAGTAATAAATTTCAATGTTTTAAGTGGTGATTTACTTAGAAATAAAGTGTATATGTGTTTTTATATTAGGCGCGTTTTTTTTTCAAAAGCCTGTAATGAACCAGATTATGGTCTGGTAGTGCTGCTCCCACCGGCAGATCGAAGCAGCACCTGATGAGTAGTGATCTGTTGGTGGTACGAAACCAGAGGCCGAGGGTCCTATAACACCCGGACCCAGATTCGCCCGCTTGGGCGTCTGATTCCATCCTTATCGCCTATTTTTTTCCATTCCCCATTTGTGTTGACTTCCCCAGGCCTATGAATTTTAGTTAATACGTAAAGGACAGGGGCAACGAGCGGCGAAAACCCCGCCCACATCTTCCGAACTGAGCCACAGTAAGCATAGGCCGCTGCTTAGCTCGTTGAGGAGGGGCTGGAACTGCGAACTACGAAGCAACGAATTCGTGCGTACGCCGTTTGTCCAAAATCGTGCGAATGACTATCGTCCATTGCTTCAGTATTCATCCGGATTCGTAGTAGAAGAGCAAAATTAACTTTTCACAGTTCATTGTTTCTTTCTATTTTCGCACTCGTTCGCAACAAAATCCCAGCAAGATGGGATCGGTTCGCAATTCGCGCCTGTTCGGACGAAAACTGACGAACGATACGGTCCCAGTGGACGCGGTCCCCCACCGAGTCACGTGTTTGGATCGTTCATGCGTTTTCGGCCGAATTCGGACGAATCGCAACTTTTCGCAGCTTTCCGGTAGCAGTGGACGAGATGCCTAAATGGCACGGCCCGACCGACCTTCATGGTCACCTTAGGCTCCGTCCCCACGGGCATCTTCGGATGCCCACCAAACCGTCCGTTACAAGCCACACAAAGCAAAGCAGGTTTAAGCTAAAATTCCGCATTGGTAGTGTTCGGTATATGCATGTTTGCGATAGTGATACGGTGCTTAGAGTTCTGTGTTGGTCCTTATAGTGTACTAGGGTTCTATACTGTACCCCAAAAAATGTTTCTGTGATTTTTATTGCTTTTTATTCTTAACAAAACGTGTTATGTTTTGAGTAAAATTCCAGGGTTCTGTATTGAACCGGAGCGGTTTTTAGGGTTTTGTGGCGCTCCAAATTGCAATTTTCGCAAATTCGAAGCACACATAGGCAGTGAATTGATTTGCGGTCCTGTTGTTGGGGCTTTACCGTCTTGTAGTGGAGTGAAATCAAAATGTTTGCAAATTCTTTGATTTCCCTCCCTTGGATGATAGTGATAGGTTTTTATTGGGCTCTGTATTGGTGTAGTGTATGTGGATCGCCATGTAAAGTGGGATCTCCATGTACTATACTTTTTTTGGTTGTGGTGCCGAGGAACGACGACCAGGGAAGAGGGTAGCGTTTACCCTGTGTCGTGGATGTCTAAAAAAAGGAAATTTATTAGTGGTCACAGCCCCACGACCTATACCAACTACGTGCCCTTGTATAGAGCGTAGATTGGTGGTAAATGAGTGCTCGTCTAGCGATGCACGGACAGTTAAAAGTTTTAGTGCTCGTCAAGCGATGCACCTTACCATGGTTTTGTCCACTATGAGTTCCGTTTTATGACTATATTTATTTAGTACAAATTTGTTCCTTAAATACTACTTTCACTACATTAAAAATTGCTTATGCTAACAGATATTATTTTTCCCATAATTCAATTGTGAGTCAAAGTGAACTCTGTACAGTTTATTGCTTTCTTTATGTTTTGGGTCAAACTCGGAAATCAAAAGTAATCAGATGACATTCTACAAATTCGTCATCGTACTCAAACCATGTACATACTCAACGTACTCGTTGTATCTTCATATGTAAAGTACAAATGAAGGTGTCAAATGTCATTGCGCGATGACTACCGGGCACACGTACTATTCGCGACTCGTGTTGAATGGTTTCGGATGACATGCCTTGTGTTTTACTAAAATTTATGAATGGAGAGTACGGAGAAATGATATTTGAGTATTGCACAAATGGTTTGGTGTTTACGTTTGGTTTTTGAGTTTGAGGGTGTGTAAAGGTACATAATATTACAATATCACTTCATTGGCCTTTGATGTACTATAGTTCTATACTGTACCCCGTACGACAGCACAAAACCCTAAAAACCACTTCGGTTCAACACAGGATCCTAACATTTTACTCAAGAAAATAACACATTCTGTTAAGTATAAAAAGCAAAAAGAAAACTACAGAAACATTTTTTTGGGTACAGTACAGAACCGTAGTACAATAGAGAACCGTAAGTACCGTATCACTATCACAAAATATAACCCCGCGCATACACCAATATCGATTTCGTTTTTACCAGCTCCCCTCTCACTCCCCCCTTCCACCTCATTCGGTCCACCCTCTCACCACCATCATCCTCATCCAGTGCTATTGCAGTAGTAGCGCACTCGACCCATCACCTCCATCTTGCCCATATTCCACTTCATTGCCAAAAAGTCCTTTTTCCACACCGAAGAACTCAAAATGTATTCAGCAATAGTCTAGTGTGTTTGCCTTAACACTCTCAGTCGTTTATATACATATTGCCAAGATATCACTTCACTGCTAAGAATATCCTTTTCCAATAGCAAAGACTTCAACATGACTTAAAGGATATTCCAGAGTGGCCGCCCCAACGGTGCGTCACTTCTCAAACCGTTTGTGAAATCGCGCTCTCTAAACGCGGCCATAGACGGAACGATCTGTCGTCAGATCGGCCGACATTGTGATCGCCTGACGGGTCGCACTGTGCATGTTCCTATCATTGGCGTTGTTTTGTCAGTTCCATATAATTTTGATCGGCAGATATTTTGTGGCGATTCATTGGCTGATCGTTCAAGCCACGGATCGCTCAGTCTGTTGGAGTTTAGTGGCTGCTACAGACAATGGCGCATCGCGATGGTGACTTTGATGGCCGCCATCACACACCAAATGTCAATTCAAATATTGTCCGTCCACATAATTGTCTTCGATGGGCCATCAGGAAATTGCGCATAGTGGGCCAGTGAAATTGAAAGCTGATAGAAGGTTGGTGATAGTAGCATTGCGATAATTGTTTAGTAGCCTGTCAACTGAAATCAGCTGTTCAAAGATGCATACGCGATGTGCTATCGCGTGGAGGAAAATGGCCTGAACGCCATCCGCCCGTCCACACAATGGCGATGGCCCCGAGTGGTCGTGGCTGGGCCATTGGCAGACGTAAGAGATGCGACATGTGTAATTAGGCGACGGTACTCATACGGGGATAGTCCAGTTGCGAATACTCGGCAACTGCGCTACCGCAGAGACTAGGAGATTCAACATGTTAGTCTCCGAGTCGCTTGATTACCTTCGTTTAGCAAAGCGCACTGGATAAACGCACATTCAGAATCAGTAGGGAACTGACTATGTTGATAGTAAACTCGCAACTTCAGTTGTGGCTGTGTGAAGGTGACGAATGACAGTCACAAGTCTTCAAGTCCCCGCATTCTAGTCGTCGTGTATTCGAGTTTTGAGTATTCCCGTGTGAGTAGTGCCTTAGTTATGTCGAAATGGTTAACATAACGGCTTTCGGCTTCTAAATATGTATATAGATTTAATTTGAAATTATGTTCCCGTTATCCTTCCAGAGTGAATATGGCAACGATGTGTGGAATAAAGCTATTCAAGCTACAGAATGCAAGTCTGCTATTTTCAACACTCATCAGGTAAATAGGTATAAACAATTTATTGTTTATTTTCAACTCAGTGCCAACAATAGCTTCGGAACCCAAATTAATAGTGCTATTTTTTTACGTGTAGATTTATCCTGATAATTTGATGCTGGATATTGCAGCTGCCCTATCGGCGCTTACAGGGAAACCATCCGATTTTTTTATGAATTATTTTGGAAAATGCTTCGTTCGATTTTTCAGTAATTTCGGGTGAGTTTGTTAATACGACTTTGCAACAAAAAAAATATTTAAAATTAAATTTATATAAATTATTTAAAATCTTAGATTTATACATACTTTTAATCATTTGCTTTTTTTATATACTCCTAGCTACGACAAAATGCTCAAAGCAACAGGTCGCTATTTTTGTGACTTTTTGCAGTCGGTTGACAACATTCATCTACAAATGCGTTTCACATATCCGAAAATGAAAAGTCCATCTATGCAACTGACTCAGGTGGATAACGAGGGAGCCGTTCTGGTCTATCGTAGCGGTCGAACAGGATTCTCCAAATACTTTATGGGTCAATTAATTGAAATTGCACTAACATTCTACGAGATGGATGTGAAAATTCGTGTGCTGGAGAGTGTCAATGATGCTGGTTCGACCGGAACGGCAGGACCTATACAATTATCCGGATCAAATGCCTTAAAATCGGTTGTCGTGAAATATCGTCTGGATTTCGATAATCGTGACTATGTAAGATTTGACTGAATCCGATTTGAGTGCTTGCTGATAATATATTTTCCATATTTTTGTACAGATGGCCCAAAGGGTCAATATTCAAGCCCATCCATCTCAACTAGCCTTAGGAAGTGTAGACATTAGCATAATATTAGAGTTGTTTCCTTTTGCTCTAGTTTTAGATCATGACATGAACATTCAACGAGCCGGCGAAAAGGTAGGCAATCTGAAAATATTTTCGAACATCTAAACAGTCTCTGATCTCTTTGAACAGGTGATAGAAATCTGGATTCTCCATAATCCGAGCAAACAACCGGAGAAATTTTTCGGTTCAGCGCTAACGGATCATTTCAAGTTGCGCAGACCAAAAGGAATACCTCTGAACTGGAATACTGTAATAAATATGCATACGGTCCTTTTCGAATTGGAATTATTACGAACTGGGCCCGGTCATGTGGTGGCATCTTCCGAGGATCTCGACGATATTCGCAATATGAAAAGTAATGGACATAATCAGAATGCCGATCTTGAGCATGTCCCTCCGACAGCTGTGCCGACTGATCGACGAGGCTCACAAGGACTGCGAAGTATTTTACTACAGGGACAATTGTTTTATATAAAGGATATTGATTCGTTGGTGTTTTTGTGCAGTCCGCTGTGAGTATAGTTTCATTTTTTTATTTTATTATTTGTTTTGATTATTCGAATTATTAAGTAGTGGGAAAACTGATTGAAAAAAAAAAACGAACAAAATAATGAATGTAAACCCGACCACACATTGTCGAACACGAACATAGTCACAGTCGACAATTTTCTTCAGAGGCTCTTTCATATAATTCGAATCGAATTGCTGAAAATGGGCAGATTCAAAAGCTGCAGAGCAAGTTCTGAGATGAACATGATCAAATGATCACCGAGCAAGTCATATTTCTACTCACCGCTCACGCTTTTCTCCTTTTTCCCTGACTTTTATATAAAGAGTGTGACAACGAGAGTGACGTTCAGCAGGCACATAGGGTATAACCCTGCGGTTGCGGTACCACTCGCGAGCAGTGTGTAATTTTGGGTAACTTCTGAGCCCATACCGCGCTCGGTGACCGCGGTGGTTCGGTCACCGCTCTACGATACTAAACTAGAGCTTGGATATTTTTGTTAAGAATAATTAACTCCCCGAAGGGAGCCCAAATCGTGTTCGCCGGTTTCGACCGCTGGTGCGAAGCGCGTCTCATCAGACGCCTCTGCTTCGCGCTCGCACCAGCGGGAGAGGCGTGACCGGGAACGACCAAGTCAGATTCAGATTCAAAAAATTTTTATTTAACATAAATTTGAATGACAATTCTTTTTACATCGGTATCTTATGGACTATACACATCTTTAACTTAGGTTTATATATGGGAGGCGGCTATGCATATTTGTCCTGCCTATATCTATGACTTACACGCTATGGTATAACTATTCTTAACTATTAAAAAATCTTCTACATCTTAGGGAAACTATTACAGTTTTAGTGCATATTTGCTTTAAATTTAAGCTAGTTGCGGTTTGTATCCGACCGTGTCTTGCATTTATATTTTTATATCTTATAGGCTACTTATCCTAATTAGATCTACTTAATCTAGAATAAGTTACAATAAAAATAATATAAAAAATAATAAATAATGGAACTGAAACGGGAGAAAGAAATTAAACTGAAACGAAAGAAAAGAAAACTAAAACCTGAAAAGAAATAAGACTAAAAAACTAAACTAAAAGAAAACAAAATAAATATATAAGTGCGACCCAGTGTCCCAGCCAACCTTAACTCCTCATGTGGGTTGCTCTTCGGCTGTATGAGTACAGACCTTCAAAGAAAGCCTGGTTGGCCTCGTTTAAAATAGCTGCAGGCTGGATGAACGTTTCGATACGCTGAGCATCAACCTCGCACATCTCTCTTATCCTAGCATTATTAGGCTCTTTTGCTTTTGCAAAGAACCGCTTAGTGATTTGGAGTATGTGCTGACTGAGAGGGGTCATCTTTGTGTTGGAGTACAGCTGGCTATTCCTGACATACCTCTTCCTCCTCCAGTCAAAGTAGTTGCCCATGCAATATCTTGCGTCCAAAAATTTCAACCTGCTTCATGACAGTTTTTGTGCATGTTAGCCATTTTGGTGCCCCATAAGTCAAGATGGACCTAACTAAAGTCTTGTACAGGATGACTTTCACTCTGCTAGAAAGGCCCACTGCTCGTTTCAGAAGGCTGCGGATGCTGCTATAAGCGATCATCGTTTTTTAGGGTTTTGTATTAAAAACAAAACCCTTATGAAATCGGTCAAATGTCTGTCCGTCTCTCCATGGAATATATCACGAACGGCTGAAGCTACATACTTGAAATTTTGTAGGAATGTGGAAAATTACTATAATTCGTCGGAGAAAGCGATGCGTCGTAATAGGTTAACTTTAAGGGGAGGTCCCCATAGAGGGGAAATGAAGGTCGAAATTTTTTTTCGTTTGGTACAGGCAAGTGGGGTATCGTAAGAAAGGTACCGTCGAGTACATTCCATTTTTGGATTTTTTTTTCAAATTTGAAGAAAGGGGAAAAGAGGGAGAGGGGAAAATATAAGCCCCGAGTTTGTCCCGTCCCCCCCCCCCCCCCCCCCCCCTTGCATTTCGACACCGTTATACTTAGAAATATGAAAATTTGCAGAAGAGCGCCATTTTACTAGCGTAGAAAACCTAGATTAATAGAATTTTGAAATTTCATCAGAAAAGGTTAATAATAGTACATTTCTCTGATGCAGTTAACACACCCCTGCACCCCTTAAGCGCACCTGAGGTCAAAAATATTGATGGCCAATAATAGCCAACATCATAGGCAATAATACCTCAAAGTTTCATTACAATCAAATAAAATAATATTTAATAATAGTACATTCATTTAAATTTTGACATTTTGACACCATCCATACAAAAAATGCACATAACCGGCCTCCGCTACGTACTAGTACTACGAGCACTGCATACTTGAATATTGTTTATTGTTTTTCGTAAAGTGACCAATTCTGAAAGGTTAGAGATTGGTGGTATAGGAGTGGGATGGGAGAGAAGTTTAAAGAGGGAGGTAGTTGGGTTGCTGCTTTAAGGGGAGGTCCCCATAGAGGAGAAATGAAGGTCAACATCTTTTTTTATCTGATATGGGCAAGTGGGGTATCATGAGAAAGGTACTACCGAGTACATACCATTTTTGGCGTCTTCATCGAATTTGAAGAAAGGGGAAAAGAGGCAGAGGGGAAAATATGAGATCATAATTTGGTGGCTTTCAACTAGCGCAGACAAAAAAAAATTATGGAATTTTGATATCTTCTCAAGAGGTATGCTGGTCGCTGACTCTACTTTCTATAATTATTCAAACAATTTATTTTCAATATTTTTAACGCAAAATTGCAATTTGCAATATCGTCTTAACATCTCCAAGAGTAGAATAGTTCATCTCCTATTGGCATGGGACACTACAAAACCCTCGGATTGCGGGCGTAGCCCTCTATTTTCCGGTTTCATTTGATATTCAGTTTAACGTGAAGATTAAACTTAAGGTTCTGGTGAAAAATAATGCCCACGTACTTCAGGCTAGGAGATGGAGACACGCTTGAGTTGCCGATTTTGATTTTAAAGTTAGAAAACTATTTGATTGCATTGGAGAACGGATATCTGCCGCTTCTCGCGAAAACTGTTACTTGAGTTTTGCCTCCGCTCACTCTGATACCCCATTTTTTGAAGTAAGCAGATAAGCAAACAAGATACTCGTTGATCTCCCTAGCCGCTGTCTTTGGTTTCATTCTTGATGCGTAGATGAGCGTGTCATCCGCATATTGAATTATCTTGATTGGTGAGGGGTCACGAGGGACCGGTATATCTGCGGTGAAGATGTTACAGAAGATCGGACCAGAAATCGGATCCTGTGGGACGCCCGAGGAAATTTCTATACGGTTCTGATGAAGCGTTGCTAACACTTACGAAGAACTTCCTGTTCTGGAACAAACTAATCGCTATTTTTACCAAACTAGGAGGAAAGCTTTCTCCAGGTTGAGAGCGCATACGACCGTGGGACAGTTTCTTTCGTTTAGTGGTTTTTCTATCTGGTGGAGTAGATGAGATGCAGCATGCTGTGTGCTATGTCGGGCCCTAAATCCAAATTGGTGAGCTGGTATGATCTCATTACTTTCGGAGAAGTTCAGGATTTTTGAAACCCAGACCTTTTCAAAAAGTTTTCCAAGATTTGGAAGTAGGGAGACCGGTCGGTAATTACTCTGGTCATGTGAGTCGCCTTTCCTGTAGATCGGTACGATCTTCGCAACTTTCCAATAAGCCGGAAAATAGCCAATGATAAATTCGCTTCTCAAATAAGATACATATCAAGGAGAGCCCACACAAGAGACCGCGCGCGTGCTGCACCCTCAATAAGCGAAGCGATACTGTCGTGAGGGTTGCAATGCTCTTTTGTTGGCTCTGCTTGATATGTTTCTTCAATTTCGTGCGAATGAATGAATTGAATGCGATTATCTCGAAAAAAATTTAAGATAGAGGCATTTTTTATGTATATTTTTGTGATCTTCAATTTCGTCTCAAAAAGTTTTTTGCTAGGATTAATAGTTACAGAGTTTATCTCTGTATGAATGAGCGTGTTACGTAGGTATTCAGATAGCCGGCATGCGCAAGGCCATATCTTGTCTTCCTTATATCATGATGTCTGCCCAGACCGAGTGATGACCGAGCACCGAGTCCTGCACCGAGACAATTGGAAAATTGAAAAAGGAAAGTGAGGGATGGAAGATTGTATAAGAACATGTTGTAGTGTCGTAATTTTCATGCTCAACATTACGTGCCCCCTCTAAAAAAAAAACACTTTTTTTGTGTTCAGAAGGGAATTATTCTTCTTCCGTTCTTGGAAAAACGTCTGATTCATATCTTTATTTCAACCGAGTTTTTGTCTTTCCGTGTTTTAAATTCCCGGGCCCGGGGCGTTCCACACCTTGCGCGGGTGACTGGGGGACATCATTTACGTTACTGACACGAAGAATTGATTTAGTTTTAAGAATAATTTAATGGTTGCGACCACTCGGAAATCATCCTACCTTGTGTAAAAGCGATCATCGATGACCAACATTCCCATGTGAAACATGGAACGTCAGTCTCCCTCACGCTGAAGATAGGACGACATCACTCGTCATCATGGGCGCGAAGACTCTCAGTTTAACCCGAAAGTCAATGAAGACTTACTACAGAAATGATCCTGTGAAGTATAGTCTTGTCGATTGCCGATTTCACGTCCCTTATATAGTCCACACTTTACAACACGAGTGTGAATTATATGAGTGTGAACATACAGCATCTCTTTCTACAATACCCAGTGAAATGAGTCATTGCCATTCAATCATTCAGTCGCATGTACGCGTTTGCCGGTAGCGCATGTGTGTAACTACCGCTCGTGATAATTCGTGTGATTTTCCGTTAACAACGGCCGGGATTTGGAAAAATGATTTTCGTTCGGTCTAATGGCTTTTACCTGGGATCGAGTTTTGTGTTTTGGTTAGGTAAGCAGATACATTAATTTGAAAGCGAAATCATACCCCTAGACAAACGAGCAAATTAAGAAGAAGTTGAAGAAGTTTCTTCTTCGATAATAGGCTCGTTCTTTTTGCGTATTTATCGGTGGATTGTAGGGTAACGAACACGCATTACACAAACAACAAGTTGCTTATTGTTTGTATAGCGCGTGTTTGTTACCCTATAATACACTTGATAGATACGCAAAGAAACGCACCTAATATTTCCAAACCCTCCGAAGTTTTTTCAAAATTATGAAGCCAGATCTACTGAATAACAATTAGCGGAATTGTAAATTCAGGAGAATTTATTGTGTCGACCAGAAAAAACTCAAGTTACGAAAAAAAAATATAGAGACTTGGGCTCGTCCGGGATTTGAACCCGGGACCTCCCGCACCCTAAGCGGAAATCATACCCCTAGACCAACGAGCCAGGTGACAGCTTGCGTACGCAATGATAAACAGTTATATAGTCGGGCAATATTGCAGTATTCTTAAAAAATTATAATCTGGATTTAAGAATACATAATTGGAGATGAGGATTTCAATGTGCTCATTTAATCAGATGCGATGCGAACATAGACATATACTACTGGACCAGACATGAGCCAGAAACGTTGAAGTAATTTCAAGTAATTTTCTCAGAGTTGCAGAAATGTGTGCGTGACACAGTCATTGCCGTGCGAAAAATGGCATAAAATGCGGGGGAACAGTTTGAGAAGCTGCGAATTTTTTTTATTTTAATTAGGAATTTTCTCCCGGGATCAATTAAAATTTTCAGGCAGTTTTAACTTCTATTTAACGAAGTTTTTTGTAACCATGTTTGGGGAACCCAACAATTGCGCAAACGCGATCGCAATCCAAATAAATTAGAGGGAGTACTCAACAAGATAAAGGTGGACGGCGAATCTAATCGTATTGATGTGAAAAGCAGCGTAGTGTCAGAATTGCATATATTCTTAAATTTCCTTTACAGAGAATTTTGTCTATTTTGTCTAATCGGCCCTTGCCAATTTGTTATAGAGAAGTTCGACTATATGATACAAATTTAAAATAAATTATACTTCCACGTAAATCTGAAAACTTCTATTAAACCTTCTGAAATTGAAAAAAATATAACAATCCACTCGTTTCAGAAATAATGTGTATTTCACACAAAACTCAACTTAATCATATGTAACATTTATAATTATACTTATTAATAATTCTTGAATTGAAATTCTTATATACAGTAAGTACATGACAATATTCTATCAGAAATGCTTGATGCCCCCTTCATGCTACGAATGCAGTAGCCAAAACTTTGTCAAAATGAAAATGAATTTTTTTGCAAGTTTTATATTGTTTTCTATGACATTTTTTCGGAGGAGTAACTTCCTTCTAAAAATGTAAAAAAAATAAACGTTAGAGTTATTCATACTGCCGGATACTATTTTAAACACATGAATCGCATACACAATAGATATTTGACTTAAGGAGACCATGAATATTGCTTCAAAATTTTGTGAATTGAAGATGTTCCGAAATAGTATTTAAGGGGGTAAGCCCACTTGCACCGGTGGAAAGCCGCTCTTCTACATTTTAATTGATATCTCAAGAACTCTTTGTTTAAACTTCTTCAAATTTTGTTTTTCTGACCGTTTTCGCCACGTTTGCTCCATTTTCTCAGGAACCATTTTTCTAATTGTAGCCAAATAGTAATACTTCAAACAGACGGGAGGGTTTTTAAAAAGAGTTAAAACTCGTTGAGAAAACAAAATGTTAAATTGTCAAAAATTTCTTAACATTAACTTGATATTTTTTTTTCTCAGACGAGTATTTCCCCATGAGAACAGGGTGGTCATTCTGGGGTGGGCAACCCAAAATTTTCTTTTTCTTTTTCACATCAGATTCGGAATCAGCGACCCAAAATTACTTTGTATTTCCCCATGAAAACAGGGTGGTCAGGGTGCATAGACAGAAAAAAAAAATGCTGGATGCAGATATGCTAGCACGAAACGGCTGCAGAGTGAAACGGGCAACCTAGGGCTACATGCGGGGGCTCGCAACGCCCTATTTCCCCATGAAAACAGGGTGGTCACTCAGAAATGGGCAACTCACTCAAGCGACTGCTAATTTACAACCCGCAGTATCGCACAAGTGTGCATGGATAATTTCGGTTTGGAACGAGCTGGGCTAGCTCCCCTCCTAGGGCGTTGCGAACCCCCGCATGTAGCCCTAGGTTGCCCGTTTCACTCTTTGTACATGTACCTGCAGTCGTTTCGTGCTAGCATATCTGCATCCAGCATTTTTTTTTTTGCCCACCCCTGAATGGCCACCCTGTTTTCATGGGGAAATACTCGTCCGATCGGGCTGGTTCGAACTATAAGGTGATTTTGGGTTGCTGATTCCGAATCTGAAGTCAAAAAAGAAAATTTTTTTTTTTGGGTTTACTTTTAAACTGACGAAAACACAAATAAACTTTTTTTTTATTAATTTTTCAATTTTATAACGGATAAAATCCCTTTCGAGGAAAACTGCAATGAGTCGGTATGAGCATCGAAATTTTTTCACGATTTGAGTTTTTCCCGTCATCTGGTTATCGAAAACAAACACCAGAAAACAGTTTAGGATTCACTATACCCGCAAACCGAAAACATCAGACATGGCGCTACTGTATTTTCAGCGAAATTTCCCGGCATAAAATCACTTTTTATCAATTAAATTTGCAAATTGAAGACATCCGTTATAATGCATCTACTTTATAACCAATTTATTGACTCATGTCGATAGAATTTTATGCGTTATTCACTGGTGTACTGCCAACAAATTGTAAAACACACTTTCCCGTAAACGAAATACTGCAAAGACCCACTATACCAATTTCCAAAATTGTCACAGAAACATCGCTTAATTAGCATTCATTTCTCACAATAATATGTAAGGTATTCCGGGTCTTTGATCGCCCTAAGATTTCCGTCAATTTTATGACCCGATTTCTTTCAAATTATTTGCACACGGAACAAGATGGCGAATGGCGGGGAATTCACTTCATTACATTTCGATCAAAAACTTTATTTGCACCGAAAATTACAGATCGAAGAAAATACGCACGATACGCGCAGAAATGCATTCTTCAGTTTATAATTTATCACTTTGCACAAAACCGTGGTGTCCTATCACAAATTTTACGATAAATATTTTAGGAGCCATGAACTTACCTGAAAAATGAAATTCCGGCTCCTGTTTTCCTCCCATCACTCGAACAACTTTTAACGCAGCACTTCATGACATTTTCTTTAAACACCGACGAACACTTTCTGTGTCAAGAATTTACACAAATCGCGGAAACGGCTCGAAATTTCCCAAAATTTTCCAAAACGACTGACACTTGGAGCCACGTGTGCTACGAAATGCTTGGAGAGAGAAAGAGAATGAGAAGGCCATTTTGCCGAATTTGGCCAGTGTTTCTCAAACTGATGCACGAAGTTAGTTCAAATCATGTTTATATAGTTGCTTGTTTCACGCGTTATTTACACTAACTAAGAATTGTGTATACAATTTAAATTGATTAGCGTGGTTCTTATGGCAGTGGGGAGTATATATTTTGTATCTGATGTCAAATTTTACAAAAAAAAATCATTTTCGTGAACTGATTTTAGCTGTGATATTTGTGAATGAAAGCAGATGGGGAATCACTAGTTAAACTCTCATTTCGACCTGCGGCGTAGGCTAAGAGCGAAAATGGGTCGTGTATATATACACGAAATTTGCTAAGTATGCGTGTAACTTCAAAGGACTGTGAAGATCAAGATTGTGATGTCTGGTCCAGTAGTATATGTCTATGGATGCGAATATACTTTAAAATGATTAACAGTTGTTTTAGGTACATATGTATGTATGTATTTAATACAAGTTGACGGCGGAGACGAACTTTTCTCGTCGAAATGCGAAAACTTTTTATTTGGTCTTGATTGTCGGATTGATTTGTTGTGTTAACTTTTCGACATGGTATTCTTATAATTAACGGATCGGAACAGATCAGAGTAGTGAAGACGAAAACGGGGCATGTTTTTGCTGGCAGTGTGGCTTGGTTTAGTCATCATTCAAACGTCAACTGAAATTTCAAGAGAAAACTTAAATCCTTAGAACAGGTACAATCGGACAAATTGCTTTTAGGCAGCAGAATCATTTTCTGTATTTACTATTCCACACAAAACGAACAGTTTATTGAGAGGAAATTAATTTAATTGCTTCCCAAACTCTGAACTGCCCGAAAACTTCGACACCTGCACTGCCTGCATTTCAAAACATGGATATACTAACGGCGCGGCATTCTTGCATTGACTTTCTATTCAGAGCAGCTCAGATTATATTGTTAGTGTAGTTGTGTGGTGTCAACCTGCTCTGCATAGCTGTTAAAGCGCCTATAGTCTCATATCGCCTGTCAAAATTGTCTCACGATTGAGAGGACAAATGCATCGCCGATTCATTCGTCAAGTCTCGAGTTGTATGGTCCTGACGAGATCGTACACAGATCATCAACAATGTAGTTGAAATGAAATGACGTTTGTTGTTTGTTTTTAAGAATGAAGCATTAAGATCCAGAACAACTTTTCAAGCCATGTAACCATGTAAAAATCCATTAGGTTTTAACTGCATCTTGAGGAAACATAACCTTCCTTGCTCAACCTTTATCTATCTTTACTTCCGACATCAGATGAGGAAATCGAAATTATCTCCTATGTCGATGACTGCTCCATTCTGGCAACAGGGAATAACATCACGGAAATATTCGAACGTATAAACGGTTATCTTGGAGAACTTAATCCATTTTTCACAGGCAAGAGTTTAGCCCTTTCAGCGCCTAAATCCTCGGCAACCTTATTTACCACATTGACGAAGGAAGTCATATTGCAACTTGAGATCTCAATTGACAGCCAACCTATTCCTACCGTGAAGCATCCTAGAATCCTTAGGCTCACTTTGGACAGCTTGGCCACGCCATCTCCCCATGCCTCAACTGTGTGCGACAGGATACGCGTAGGAATAAAATCCTTAAAGCCTTGGCCGGAATCACCTGGGGGAAATATAAAGAAACTCTCCTGATCACAAACAAAGCTGTCGGAAGATCAGTGGCCAACTATGCGGCTCCTGTATGGTTACAGAATCTCTGTGACACACAATGAGAACATATTTAGGCTTGTAAACGTCGCTCTCCGTACTGTAAGTGGCTGTCTCCTGATGTCCCCCCAGGACCATCTGCATCAGGAAACCAGGATGATGCCTCTAAGAGACCGCAACAAGCTTCTTGTCAAACAATATTTGGTGGGTTGTTACCGGGGGGAAACCCCAACACTAATCTCATGGACAAGACACCGCCACCAAGTCCTGTTAGGCGTGATTTGAGGGACGTCGAAAAAGATGTCCAGAGGTATAAAAGGGTTCCCATTGACAACGACGCATACAGATCAGCCATCGCAGCAACACATCACGAGGAGGTACAATCAACAATTGCGGGACTAGGTCCAAATGTCCTTCTCTCGGCACAACCACCAGCAATTTCTCCTGAAGGGAGAAGACTTCCGAGAGCAGCGCCTGCAATGGTATGCCTCATGATGTGGACCACATCTTCATTTGCCCAGCTGCACCCATACACTCCGTAAAGCAGTAATAGCACGTACGTAACACACTTACACAAACAACCTCCGACCATTTCTATCACGACAACAACAACAACAAAGAGTTTTAATACCTCATATGACCATTATGGTTCGGGCTAATTTCACACTAGTTCTCATGACCCGGTGCCCGGGGGATTTACGCCTGGTTAAGTTAGAGTTTTCTTTCCTCATGAACCTTGTTAAATACAAGATTCAATGGTGCAATCCTCATGGGCTAAATGTATGCCTGTAGAAGCTCTCCTTCCCTATGAGCCATAGCTCAATAAATGTTTGATAGTTTGGACGAAGAAGTCGAGTGAGGATCGTTTTTCTTGCAAACCGATTAAGCGATATGGCGCCCCCCCCCCAAATTTGGATTGAAGGGGCAAAAATGCCTCCCCTCTACCCTAGGTCGGCGCCTATAACTGCAACTAGAGATTTAAGCTCGGTCGGCCCGGTCGGCCTAGGCAAGATAGTACTCGATTTCTATACCGAAGATAAAAGTCTAGGCAATACGTTGGACTGGGGGCTTAACTGGACCAAATACGTCCAGACTGTCATTAGTGAGGCCACTTACTACTACTTTGCCTTAACCCCTAGCGGGGCATAGCGCGTCAACTACTCCTGCGCGCCATCGTACTCTGTTCTGGGCAATGGGGCGCAACTCCCCAAAAGACTTACCCAGTACCTGACACTCCTTTGCCACAGATCGACGCCATGTGATTCGAGGACCCGCTCTTGGTCGGCCTTGGTTGGAAATGGGGTTCCATTTCATGGCATGCAAAGCAATGCAGTTATCACTCTTCCGCAATGTGTGACCTATCCACTGCCATTTTCGCCTGCGTATCAATTCGTCGATTGGCATCTGACCCGTACGCCGACTTAGCTCTTCATTTGATATTGTTTCGGGCCAGAAAATTCTTAAAATTCGACGAAGACATGAGTTGACGAAAACTTGCAGCTTTCTGGTAACTCCTACGGAAACTTTCCATGTACTGCTCCCATACAAAAGTACTGATAGTACCAGGGAGCGAAACAGGCCCAGCTTGGTCTTGATGCTGAGATAACTGCCCTGCCAGATTTTGGACAGCATGCCGTATGCGCGTTTAGCCTGGTTGATACGACGAGCGATGTCCTGCTCCGTACCACCATTTTCGGCAACAATGCTACCCAGGTAGACGAAGTTGTCCACCTTCTCCACAGGCTGCCCATTAATATTGATGGCAATAGGTGTCGGATTTCTTTTTCGCAACGGCGGGCTAAGAACCTTGGTCTTGTTGGTATTAATCTTTAGCCCAACCTTGCTTGCCTCCCTCTCGAGATCTAACGCCATTGCGGACAGATCCATGATTTTGTGGGAGAGTAGGCATATGTCGTCAGCGTAGTCAAGATGTTGTAGATAAGATGTCAAAGTCCATTGAATTCCTCTGTCGAGTCCGGATAGGGCTGCATGCAACACATCGCCGATCACAATGAGGAATAGGATCGGTGAGAGGATGCACCCCTGCCGAACTCCACTGCGAATCTCAAAGTCCCCCGACACCTTACCTTTATGCAGAACGCGACATTTCGCGCCGTCATAGGTTGCCTTAATAATAGCCACAAGCTTCTCAGGGATGCCTCTCCTGCGCAAGGCCGCCCATATAGAATCCCGGTTCACACTATCGAAAGCCTTTTCGAAATCGATGAAAAGCAAGTGAAGCGGAGAATCGTATTCAGCGCATTGCTCGATGATGATTCGCAAGGTGTTAATGTGATCGACACAGGAGTATCCGGATCGAAAGCCAGCCTGCTCTTCATCAATTGTGCTTTCTAAGTGGGCCTTTAGTCTTTCCAGGACGATTTTAGCTATTATCTTGGCAACGGCAGGAAGCACACAAATGCCTCTCCAATTATTACAGTCTGTGAGGCTACCCTTCTTTGGAAGTTTGATGATCAAACCTTCCTTCCACTCAGTGGGAAAGGTCTCTGTATTCCACGCTTTATCAACAAGTGGGTGCAGCAAATCAGCAGTTACGCTTGGGGCTGCTTGATAAAGTTCGGCAGGGATGCCGTCAAGTCCGGCGGCCTTTCCTCGTTTTAGTGCAATAATTGCAGTGACTATTTCCTCTTTAGTCGGGGCAGTGGACCGTATACGCACATTTTGATGGTTAGCTAAATTATCTATATGAGGGGGAACTTCACCAGAGGTTACACGGTTCAAGACCGCGGCGAAGTGTTCTTTCCACCGCCTCATTTGATCTTCTTCCAAGATAAGTAGCTTTCCATCACTATCTTTCACCGGATGTTGGCAGGAGTTACGACCACCTGTAAATTCCTTGATGACACCGTATACGGCGTTTAAGTTGTTACTTCTAGCGGCTTCTTCTGCTGACGCTAAAAGAGAATTGGCATAAACTCTTTTATCGCGTCGCACACTACGCTGAACTTCTCGAGCTTTCTGACGGTAAAGGAGTTCGATGCTGCTTCGATTGTCGTCTGTGGCTGCAGCCAAACGAACTTTCAGCTCCTTTCTTTCAACAATCCGCTGCCATGAAGCGTCGGACATCCAGGGCTTATTCCGGCAATCCGGGTTTGGGCCAAGGATGGTATTTGCGCTATCAATGTACGCATTTTTGATGGCATCCCAGTTTTCGTTTATGTCACTATCTGGGTGACTAGTTATCTCAGCCGCTTTTTGCGCAAGATGGTCATTATATTGTTGTAAGACAGCTGGATCCTCATAACTGCAACTAGAGATTTAAGCTCGGTCGGCCCGGTCGGCCTAGGCAAGATAGTACTCGATTTCTATACCGAAGATAAAAGTCTAGGCAATACGTTGGACTGGGGGCTTAACTGGACCAAATACGTCCAGACTGTCATTAGTGAGGCCACTTGGATCATGAGGATTTGCAGGTCTCTCCTTGGAAAAACCTGGAGTCTCACCTCTAAAATGACTAAGTGATTATATTTGATGCTGGTACGATCAGTTGTGACATTTGCTGCGCTAGTATGGTGGCCCAAAACGCAGCAACGTTGCACCATACAGTTGTGTAATAAAAACATTTTGCATGCCTTGGCATAACAGGATCCACCCACACAAGTCCGACATCGGCTCTTTGAGGCGATTGTTGGACTTCGCTGCTTATTTTTATTCAGCAATTGCGGCTCTTAAGCTCGACGCACATGACAAGAATTTTGGTCGCGAAAAATCTTCTCATTTCCACTGTTCCATTAATTTTGACGTGGTTCCATGCATGCTCGCGATCAAAATGCTTGCCGTGTGTTTCGAGCTATAGCACTCTACGAGTGCGTCTGACTTACGGTATTCATCTGTGTAATAAAGGCCACATGAGTATTCTGAAGCGAATTCCTGGCATGCCGATCTGCTCGAGATCAGATTGCTAGACAGGGCTCATCGGAAAATAATTTCGGACGCTTGTGTGGGAAAGGTCCAGGACTGCGACAATCTCTCTAATTGCCTTGACCCCTCGAGGGGCATGGGCGCATCAAGATCTGTAGCATTTCTATGCCTTGTTGACGTTTCAATAGCATATCTACTTTTCGGAAGTGCAGTTGCTAGGAAGCACCTCCTATCCGCGCCGTCTTTATACTGACAAGCTCCGAGCACTGTGAGAGTTCTATTAGTACTCACAGGCAGTTTTTGATCGCGCCGAGATTTGATCTCCGGGCTCTAGATTAGTATCGTAGAGCGGCGACCGAACAATCACGGCCACCGAGCGCGACAATCCTAAGTTTTTATCAACCTCTACGGTCTGAAAGAAGCTCGCCGCTTGGGCAGAGCGAACTTGAGGTTAATCGTTGGTTACCTCACGGTACACCACTGGGTGAAGTATAACTTAAAAAATGTGTCTGTCCACTGAGACGGATTGCCGTCTTTGTCGGGAGGACATTGAGTCCAACAAACACCTTCTCTGCGAATGTCCCGGGGCGGCTCGCTCCAGGTTTATGTTTCTTGGAGATTCCATCGTGAGCTCCGCTGTCATTAAGAGTGCTGCTGCTGGTTTTCATCAGGTTGGTTGAGGGTCTTTTGGATTAGTGAAGGCTATGGCACAATATATCTCATGGTCGCTGTGCCTACCAGTTGGGTATCTTAGCCTACCTTTATTTATTATTATTATTATGACTGGATATGTTGAGGCGAATGCATTAGACTACTGTTGGATGTTGGGTCCTTTGTGGGTATCATTGATTCTGGTTCATGAGACGAATGCATTAGACTACTGCTGATGGTGTTTTGAGTCCTTCGATCAGGAAAAAGGACAATCTTGCATTCACCTGCTACATGAGCAAATGGACTTGCAAAGGATGGACCTATAGTGCAGATGAGCATGTGTTATTACAAGTTATCTCTTATCTTTGGACTGGTTCCATAGCGGTTCAGTGGTATTATTCGATCGTATGAAATGCTTCGACTTAATGGGGGAGTCGTGTAATATTTCGCATAAGAAAAAATAAGTGTCCCACAGATACAATACTTTTTGGTCCATCCCACATATTAGAATAATGGACGGGCATATAATCCGATGTGCGCTGTCCGTTTGTCCCGGCACTTCCCATGGTCCGCTCTTAACCGAATTTAGTATGTAGTTTCTTTGATTGACTCTTAGCTCGGCTCGGTAGGAGCAATTTCTTTTATAGACTGGACTAATGGTATATATATTCTGTTGTGTTCAAATCACCGTTTCATGCCTAAGTCTTGTCTCGTTTCGGCATTACCCGTGGTCCGATTTCAATCAATTTCTATACAGCTAAGTTACCCTACCTTAGGTATTCTAATTACCGCCCGGTGACTTTTCTTGCTGGTGCAAGTGTGCGTCAGGACAATAGGACCTTCTTGGTAATCAAGTGATATCTAGTCAAGATGGGTATCATATGACTGAGGATGATGAGGCGAATGCATTGGACTACTGCTCAAGGCATTTCGAGTTCTTTGATCTGGAGAAAAAAAGGCCATCAATAAAGTGAAGCCTAGCCAATATGGGTATTTTTTGATTCTGCAGGATGAAACCAATGTCCTGAAACACTACTGAAGGTATTTTGAGTGGCCAAAAGAACCTTCTTGAGCACGAGATCAAATGTAGGTAATACGGGTATCATCTGAAACAGGTTGATGAGGTCAGTGCGTCGCAATACTGTTGAAAGTATCATATTTTGAGTCCTTTGGCCAGGAAAGCAGCAGCTTCTTGGGCATGAGATGATAGCAAATAACGGTAATTTGTTGTTGTTTTCTTCTCGGGGTGATTATACCAGTCCTCTAGATGTAAGGGACATAGAAGATATAAAGTATAAACGACCGAAAGGACATAACAGTCTTGAAGGCAACTCAAAGTCGTGTTACAGACACATTTACTTTTGGATACGCACCAAAGGACTTGCGTCTTTGGGTACAACATTCTTAAAAGCAAATTATACACAAATTGGAGCGAATGGATCAAAATGAAAATTTGGATGGGACGGTGGACGGGTCTAAAGTGCCGACGAACATCGTCCTTTTCGTGTCATTCTTTATAGTTACCAATTTCAGATCAAATTCCAAAAATATTTAAATGAATTATAATATTTATTCCATTGAAAAATAACATGAAATTTTCTTGTGAAAAAGTGATGTCTGGGATACAAAATGTTTCATCGGTTGTGGTGTAAAGTGCTGTAACTTTACGCCACAACCGATGGCCTATTTTCTATCTCAGACATTTTCAAGCAACCCAAAAGCCTCAGATCCTGTAACAACCTCTTCTTCATTTCAGCATTAACAACCTGGACGAATTACACGGCATGGGTCTGTACTTGAATGATCTTAACCCGCACGGACTCAGTCGCGAAATGGTCATGGCCGGTTGGCAGCATTGCTCAAAATTGGAACTGATGTTCGAAAAAGAGGAGCAGCGATCGGACGAACTTGAAAAGTCCCTGGAATTGGCCGACTCCTGGAAACGACAAGGCGATGAATTGCTCTACTCAATGATACCCAGACCGGTTGCGGAACGATTGCGCGGTGGACAGAATCCGTTGAATACGTGTCAAAGTTTTGAACAAGTATCCGTTCTTTTTGCTGAAGTACTGGTAAGCTCTGAGATACATATCTAGATAGATTTGGAAGGATATATCAGTAATATGTTAAATTCGCTTTAGAATCAATCATACTCAGGCACAAATATGCAAGATGCCATGAGTTCAGTTTCTACGTTGAACATTGTCTTCTCGGCGTTCGATGAAGAGATTATTACACCCATGGTTTATAAGGTGGAAACTGTAGGCCAGGTAAATTTTAAATTATGTTTTGATAATTACTGTATTTTACAAGCTAGTCTGCATTGGTTCACATAGGTTTATATGGCAGTAAGTGGAGCCCCCGATATTAATCCTTTACATGCCGAACATGCAGCCGACCTCGCCCTAAGGATGATGAGACGTATTCGGAATTTAAATATGCCCGGCGTGCAAGTGAAAATTGGTAATTTTCACTTAAGAAAATTCCAAAATTAAGTCCATTAATTTTTTAATTTAACTGAAAACAGGCATCCATTCTGGAGCAGTAGTTGCTGGTGTAGTGGGTCTCAAGGTGCCTCGTTATTGTCTTTTTGGCGATACAGTGAATACGGCATCACGTATGGAAAGTAGTGGCGAACCAGACAAAATTCAAATTACTTCGATGACGGCTGAGAAAATTAAAGCAAAAGGATATAAAATAGTTTCGAGGGGTCATGTTCAAGTGAAGGTGCGGGCATCTGAATTAAACCGTTTCTAGAGACATGCGAATATATTATATATTCGCACTCTCTATCTCTATCTATTGTACTTGATTTCGTTTTTATATACAATATTTTTATTACAGGGCAAAGGCGATATGGAGACATTTTGGCTACTCGATGGACCAGAACAGAGTACAAGTAAACGACAAATAAGGACACAATTTTAAACATTAGACGATTGCTTAGAATGAAAATGTGTTTTTTCACATTTCTGAATTTTTTTTTAACTAATGCATAATTACAATCTAAAATAAGAAAAAATCTGGAAAAAAAGAGCACAATTGTATTTATAAAATAAAAAGTAATAAGAATGTTTTTAGTGCGACTGATAAAATGGGAGCAATGAAAAGAAAAATCAAACACAGGTTCTAAAATAGATTGATACATTGGGATGTAAGGTAGATGTAGTTTGAATAACTCTGAATAAATCTAAAATGATGCAAAGTGGTTTCAATTTGGCGTTTTATCTGTCCTTTCATTTTCGTTCGTTTAAAAATTAAACGCAGTTTAATTCACAAATAACCCGAATTTGGTTCGGTTTTCAAAAACATTATCAGCCCAACATAAATAAATTGTTATCAATATGCACTTGGACTTCAAAATTGAAGGAAATTTGCATATGCTGGGTAACATGATGAATGTAGTGTAATCTATCTATTTATTAAATCATCACAACCTCTCCAAAATGAAAATTGGTTACAAGAGCACTTATTCATGTATTACAGCTTTTAATAATAATTATAAACGATAATTTTACTATGTAAATGAACATAATCTTCTTCTTCTTTCTCCTGTGTCCAAGTAGGGCTTGGTATCCTGATGTCACCGCTGTATAAGTGTCACCATACATTGTCGAACTCGTACTCGTACTCGAACCTAGTACAAGTGGATCGGTTTTCTTCATAGCTATGTGAAGTGTGTGTACTAACTCGAACCTGGTACAAACGTCCTCTATTTGTACCAGGTTCGAGTTCGACAGTGTATGGTGAAACTAAAACAGACGTCCACGGGCTCCTAACATGGACGATTGGCTAATCCTAACGGATTATATTGCCATATATATATTCTACTGGTTTAAATCCACGATATTATTTTTTCATTAAACAGTTAGTATGTAATAACAGTTACATATATACAGATATTAGATTTTCAAAATGGCGTCTGCCACGTGGTTATTAACTTTGTGATTTCACAATTTTTAGTAATATTTACTAATGTAGTAGTATTAAGCCCTAAGGCCGATGTTTAAAATTGTATCAAGCATAAAGGCCGATACGTGGGTTATAGAAGTTTTGATCGTCAACGTGAAGACGATACTGAACCAATTTGATCGTCAACTCTCCTGCCCATCTAGACGATTCTGAACCCTGTGAGCCATCCACTAAAATCCAGTTTAGACGTTCGTTAATGTGCGCTGATTCGCAGCACAATCACTCCACTATAAGGCAATTCACTAACAAATTTCACAGGGAATTGTTAACTATGTAGTTTGCACAAATAGGTATGTAGGGTACGCTATTGCGCAGCAAATTAATTACAGCCAGCTACAGACACGTCCTCCCTGGACGCTGGCTAACGGATGACTGATAGGGATGGGAAATACCTACCGGTTTTTCCGACAACCGGTATTTTCCATTTCGAATAACCGGTTATCTCCGGTACTATTTTTATCCGGTTTTCTACCGGTACTACTTTCTAAATCCAATAACCGGGGAAAAATAACCGACATGCGAAAATGCTAACTTGTTTTTTCAAATCGTTCGACGCAAGAGAAGAAGAAAAATTCAGCCGTTTGTCCTTCTGATTCAGATTTAATGGGACCGCTTTTTTTAAATAGCCATTGCGCATGCACCAAAAAAAATATGTTTGAGCCCCATTATTGCCAGCCAAGCCATCATGTTAGCCAAGAAGTTAAACACCACTTGGCTGACATTGGCAAACTTTCACCCTTCCCTCAAAGGGCTGAGGTCACAAGCAACTAAAATGCTTTTTGGTCATCACTAGGAAGTAGCCAAGGGTGCTCCATTGGAATCATTTTCAAATGAATTGAAACTCTATCTTCAGCAGCCGTTGCTTCATAGGGGAAGTAGTGATCCTTTCAATTTTTGAGAGAAGAGCAATATGTCTGCATGGCGGGTTTGTCATTTAATGCACAAAAATATTTAGCTTTGATCGGGAGTACCGTGGCCTCTGAACGACTGGTATCAACTTTAAATGATGTGGGTGGTATCTAATGAAAGGACCCGACTAACGGATTACCATATTAGCGAAAGAGTATTTATGAATAGACTGGATACCAACTATTGCCCCAAAGCTTGATTTGCGAAAAGGGAAGATTTTGAGTTTGCGCTATTTTGTAGACCCTTTGGCATACATGTGTTTGGGAAGCAACTTTTCTTCAGTGCAACTCTTACTTATTTTGTAAGTCTAAAACATGCCATACACACACCAATCGATCGGTCGATCCGTCGCCCGATATCAATATCGGCCGATGGATCGGCCAGTGTATGCGCCTATTGTTGACGATTTTTTTGATTGTTCCATATAATTTTGATCAGCTGATATTTTGTAGCGATCTATCGGCCGATTTATCAGGCGACGGATCGCATAATGTATGGCGGCTATTACACTGAAGGCTGCTCCCCAAACACATGTACGTCAAAGGATCTACAAAATAACGCAAGCTTGTCAACAATTATTAACTTATTATTATTAAATAACCGGATAACCGGTTTTTCCCATAACCGGTAGATTGGGTCGGTTAAACCGATGGCGAAAATAACCGGAACAACCGGACAACCGGTAGATTTTCCAATAACCGCCATCCCCAATGACTGACCTGAAAACAAAGTAAAATTATCGTACGAACTGTGCAAATATCGAATGTAATAACACAGAAAGTAGCTAGGCCCATCCCATAAAAACACACGTGGTCAATTTGTTATCTGTCTATAGAACTTTGGATGCATGTCCTTATAGCAAATGTGCCTTTGTGGGTTGGCCCCAACACTCCAATTCAGCAAATACCGATATTTGAATGATTTGTTTTTCGTTATACTTCATGCCCAAGAAGGTCCTATTTTACTTTGATCTTTGAAAAGCCTTGGGAAAATACGTGCTCAGGGTTATACAAGTTATATACCATATTTAGTTATGATCAAAGTACGGAAAGTGATTGTTCAAACGAACAAATGGACAGCATGCATTGGACTAAATGTCCCTACGATACACTTTTATCCGGGATGGCCCAAAAATGCATCATCACCAGCCCAAAAATAGATGCGTTCAGAATGCTCAAATGTTCTTTAAGCGTATTCACAACAATCAGTAAGCAATTTCTGATCAGAAAAATAGAAAAGATCATCCGTTATTGTCTGTAATTGTCCATCACTGTTGACTTCTTTAATTTAACAATTTATCCACCCACACTTTCAGTCATCAGCTGTGAGCTATACAGTTTGTCAGAGAAGTTCCCATTGATGGATCTTGCCGATCAGAATTGTTGGAATTTCTGCTTCAGGGAGTACGAACCTAAACCTGGAAATTTTGTACTTATGGATTTTGCATTTACAGTCCGCGTAATAAAGATAGCACACCACAATTTTTATGTATTCTGAGTGATTGAAACTCATAGCAAGAATACATTTACAATTTGCCTTAATAGCAATAGAAAGAGAAGAAAAGCTATATTTGCTGAAAAAGCGAAGATCCAACCCGTTTGACTGAAAACGATCGAGCGCCTTACAATATGTTGTTCATTGCCTTGACGCCTCCAGGGGTATGGGCTCGTTAAAATATCCTATATTACTATGCCTTGCTGACGGTTCGATAGAACATTACTTTTCGGATGGTGCTATTGTAGTAGCAACGCGTCTGGCATTAAAGGGGGTTTGGCAGCTCTTGGCCGTTGCTGATGCAACGAGTAACTCTGGTGCGTAGAACCGGCTGCCACAGAATATACCTATAGTTGCTAGAATGGACCTCGTATCCACGCCATCATTATACTGACAAGCTCGGTGCAGGAGCTCTAGTAGTACCCACAGGCTACCCATAGGCAGTTATTATTAACGCGTTGAGTATTGAACCTCCGTCTCCCGAGATGTAACATAGTGGAGCTATGACTATGACCGTGACCACACGGCTACCGAGCACGTTACAAATATGGCGTGTGCTCTCGCGCCACAACCATCTACTTTTGATTTGGTTTGCTAGATGCGCCATATGCGGTCCAAACGGTTGTTGTTGTTGTTTTAGCAATGCAGAAATTTAGTTTCATCGAATCAGCGCGTCCGACTCAGTTTCCTCAGTAGGAAGTTGCATAAACGCAGCTACTTGGATAGGGTTCTCCCAGAGTGCTATAGGTGTTAGGTGCGGAGGTGCTGCAGGGCAGTCGAAGATGTGCTCAACGTCGTCAGAACTGTTGCATGCCGGAAAAGTGTTTTGGATGCTGTGGTCGATACGGGACAAGTATGATTTGAGGTGCGAACACCAGCCTAAACGGAGCTGTGTGAGTGTGGTCCTATAGTCGCTCTGGGCAGGTTTCGTTCATCCGGTGAGATGTCTGGTGGTTGAGCGTCAAGTACTATGTTGTTATTCAGGTCCACAATCGACGTATGTACTTCCTCCCTGTGCAGCATAGCGATGGCAGATTTATAGCTAGCGCTATCGAAGGGGACCCTCTTAAATCGTTGGACCTTCCTTTCGAGTTCTCTCAAATTTCGCCTGATGTATCGTGGCGGTGGGGTTCTGTCGATACGGTCAAAGTTCGGGTGATTATTTCGGTAGCAACCAACTAGATGCTGCTTTGATAGTATAGTTTTGGTCTCTTGGTGAAGATGGTCTTGATGAGACATCAACAGACAGCTTGTGATGGTGCGTAGAGCTGCATTTTGACAGGTCTGAACTGAATGTGTTTCCAATTTGTGTCACTTAGATTTAGTGTCCGCACTGGTGCCGCATAATTTGCTACAGATCTGCCGATCGCTGAATATGGGTCGCAAATGTGGGAAGTAAGCCAGCTTCAAGAGTTTTTGCAATTGGACACAAAAGCGTGATAGGACGGTAGGTGTCGCCTTGCGTATGCTTTTTCCCGGGTTTTAGTATCGGAATCACGTCACTTTTCTTCCATATTTCGGGAACAACAGACGATGACGAGAGGTTGTAGGCCTCCGTAATGTCAATTGCAGGCATGTCGAGGTGCTTCAGCATCTCGATATGCCATATGGTCCTAGGGCTTGCTTTGAAATTCTTGGCGTTTTTTATGGCTGAAGCAACTTCGTTCGATGAGATTTCATTCAAGCGTATGGTCTATGATATGGTTTCGAATGGTTCTGCAAATTTTACGCTTTAGCCTGTCGGGTGGCGGATGTTCAATGAATTGTCTATTGAATAGGCTAGCCCACTGTGCAGAATTATTAGTCCAAACGGGTTATCCAGTAATGTAATTTAAGTCTTTCTGTTTGAATTTTGTAACATAAGAAATTAAACGACGAGACTACTTACGCGCGTACACGACCACGATACTGTTCGAATCATCTATCTGCAAAGATTATTTTTCAAATAGATGAGAAAATGTGCTAAACTAGTCCACATCAAACTACTACAGGCGAACTACGTAAAGCTTCATGCTAATTGAATTAAGTAAACATTCAAACTATGGCTTTTGAGGTGAAGACACCTCACCAATATGGTTCGTTCCGGAGAACCACTCCAATCCATGGGTGGATACTGCCCATGAACACTTTCTAGGAGAATTACACAGCCCATCTCGGGTGGACCGATCTCGCTAGAATCCATATTGGCCATTCAGACGTGGACACCACATCCCGTCCCGGGTGGAACAGTCTTCTCTAAACCATCCCAGAATGATAAACCGACCCATCACAGGTGGAACTATCATCACCGGTGACACTAGCTCAGGATCTTCCCCAGGTGAAACCATCTGCCCTGAGCACTGGTATCTATTAAATCACTAAACTACGAATACTCAGGATGACTCACCGGTCCTTCCCCAGGTGAAATCATCTGCCCTGAGTAGTGGTATCAACTAACGACCAAACACCCATCACAGGTGTAATGGCCTCACTAGGGCAATCACATGCCAAAAGCACAAACGGCATATAACACACAAGGCACCATTTACATGCACTATAATTAAACACAAAATCCCAGTGATCACTCACCTTCTAAACCTGCAACAGCAACAATCTCAATTCAACCACACAACAGTGAAACAATCCAAAACACAAACACAACGCTATAAGGTTCACACTCGAATGAGAATACAATCTCAATTCTTTTTGTGCTGACCCATAGAGCCTAGACCAAGGCTGTCCAACCCGCGGCCCGCGGGCCGCATGCGGCCCCAAGCAGCTGTAAATGCGCCCAGGAAGAGACTGTTGCGAAAAAAAAAAATCATTTAACTGTTGGGATTAAGCGACAATAGCAAGAAAAAAAACAGTCGAACTTACGAGTTGCATTGACTGAATATGACTGTGCACGTGCAGTTCTGATTCTGATGAATTTCTATCTCAGTGGATCAATAATATGCATATATGAACATATGTATAATAATGCGAAACGACGTGCGTTTGGGCACAAACCTAACGAGAGCAATCGCGTTGTACATTTCGGTATTTTGTGTTCGCCAAGTAATACGAGATTTGAGATTTTGTGTTTCTGTTTATTGTGAGTGAAGAAATCAAAGTGGTTATTGGTACATATGTACATACATCAATTCAATTGTTTTTTGTAACGTAAGTTTTCATGGCGCTAATTAATTACGCTTTCTAGTTAACTCTGGTCTGAATAAGACAGTAAGTTTCCGTGCGGCTAATTAATAATGCTTTCTAATTAATTCCGGTCCGAAATGAACAAATCTGAAGTCAATTTTCCCAAATTCGAGGGCGTTTTTGAGAAATTTGCATTTCAACATCCCGTTTCACTGCAAGTAGCGTTCCGTATTACCAAGGTTTTACCGCTCGAACGAATCTGTTATCATTTTCACTTAGGGGTCGAGTCTCTTTGTTGGAGTTCTATAAAACACATCTTCCAAGAGACAAATATCCCTCGCTGCATAGTCATGCGTTGTTTATGTCATCATTGTTTGGAAGCACATACATCTGTGAACAATTATTTTCAAGATTAAAGCACGCTAAGCGTAAAAACAGATATTGAAACATTGGTTTCCCGAATTCAATGCCCATATTCAAATTAATTTTATGATTTATTTATATTTATAAATATTAAAATTACAAAATCAGAAATGTAAAAAAATATAGAACATATAAAATAAAGTCTTTGAAAAAAAAAAACGGTTTCTAATTCTAATTTCATGTTATTTTTTTTTCTTATATTTTACTCATAAACTATGTTTTTTTTTTTGCGACCCGGAACAACTCGTCTTCTGTCAATGTGGCCCCGGGAAGCTAAAAGGTTGGACACCTATGGCCTAGACCAAAGATATTCATTTGGTCCTATAAACAAAAAGGGACATAAACACTTCCATTTCAAGTGGAAATTGAAAAACATGCATGAAAATAGAGAGTTCGATCTTCAATTATTCATTTTCTTAATCTTAGGTTATCTTTAACAATTTTATGAAGTAATTTTGGTAAATAGATGTATTTCTACTGTACTTTCGATATTTAATCGAGTTACGTCAACAAATCCTGTATTCGATTCTGATAATCCCAGCATTTTCTGACTGCTTTCTTATCTTAATAATAAATAAAACCTCCATTTGCGTATCTTACACTAAATTAGATTCATTATAAACATATTGTATTTTTCTTTTAAACAATAGTTCGTTCTTGTTAATTCGCTTATCTGGCTTTTCCTGGTGATATATTAAGATAAACAATATCCGATTCTTGTGGGAGAGCAATACCAGCTAGTTCTATTCTGTAAGAATATTAATTTCATGCAAGCGAGTTGAATTCTTACCATACCAACTTGTTTGTCGGTTGCATTTCGCTGTAAAGGAATCCACGTCCACCTCTCTTCAAACAAAAATCATATTACATATTTTAAACGTGGGTTCTCAGTATCTGAAATTGTTAGTATCTCATTGTCTTGGAATAATTTATAGGTGTGCGACCACTCGGAAATCATCCTACCTTGTATTAAAGCGATCATCGATGACCGACATCCCCATGTGAAACATGGAACGTCAGTCTCCCTCACGCTAAAGATAGGACGACATCACTCGTCATCATGGGCGCGAAGACTCTCAGTTTAACCCGAAAGTCAATGAAGACTTACTACAGAAATGATCCTGTGAAGTATAGTCTTGGTGTTGCGGCGTTAATCTTACTCTTTATAGTGAACAAGACGTGCTATGGCTGCGAATCATTTCGGTTTGCAAAACATACAATACTTCTTTGCTATACATTGCGTGTGACGCGCATGTGTCATTTCTTGGTAAGTAGAAGACGTTTCTGGTGCGATACGTTGTTGCAAACGAATTTCTCATGAAAGTATTGCTCGAGATGTTATATGTAGTGTGTGTCGATTATTTGTGGTACTTTGCTACCGAAATCTAAGAATATGATAAACGAGCAAATGTTAAGACAACATAATAAACTTAATATAAATGTATTTATGGATATCTGTACAATCAAGTGTCTATTTTCATGTATGTTGTTAGTTCAACGTCAATCACCTGGCTCGTTGGTCTAGGGGTATGATTTCCGCTTAGGGTGCGGGAGGTCCCGGGTTCAAATCCCGGACGAGCCCAAGTTTGTATTTTTTTTTTTATTTCATATTAATATATTTTTAGATACATATGTACTAATATTATAGTAAAAAAAAATTTATTGCTACCCTCCTATATTAACATGATAACACTCTTTAACTTCACAAAAATCTTTATTTTGACAATTTGATGAAATTACGAACTGGACTGGAATAATAAGTCATTCCCCGACATACATACGTATGATCGACTTACGTAAATCCGCACTCACGTACAAGCTAAAAATCATCGGAGCGGAGCAGGGCATCCTTCGTCGTATCCGCCAGGCTAAATGCACCTACGGCATGCTGTCCAAAATTTGGCAGAGCAGTTATCTCAGCATCACGACTAAGCTGCGCCTGTTTCGGTTCCTGGTACTGTCCGCGCTTTTGAATGGGTGCAGTACATGGAAAGTTTCCGTAAGAGTTACCAGAGTTTCGTCAACTCATGGCCTCTTTGAATTCTAAGAATTTGCCGGTCCGAAACAATATCGAACGAAAAGCTAAGTCGTCGTACGGGTCAGATGCCAATCGACGAATTGATATCCAGGCGAAAATGGAAGTGCATAGGCCACACATTGCGGAACGATGATAACTGCATTGCTTTACATGGCACGCTATGCCCCACTAGGGGTTAAGACAAAGGTAAAGAATCATTTGACTCAAGATCATGGGCCAAATGCACTATAGGCCACTATTAATGGCATTTTGAATCCTTTAGTCAGGAAAACTTAGAAAATATCATAATTTCTGGATCGTATTGATGTTCTCACCCCTTTGGACGTAATGAACAACAACATAGGATATAGAGGATTTAACGGACATCATCATCTTCGTGGCGCAACAGCCCCACGTCGGGCTCTGGCCGCCTGGATCGTTGTCCTCCAATTATCTTGGTCACGTGATCCCGTCCTCCAATCTAGGAAGCTCAGTAATTGCTCGGAGTCAGCATATACTGCTTTCTCCCAGCGAGCGCTCGGTCTTCCTGGCAATGTCGCTCCGTCGACTCGTCGTCCGTTCATTACTTTTTTAGGAATGCGAACATTGTTCATTCGTTGTACATTGGGCGATTTTCGAAACTTCCAGCTCAGCGTACAGTTCATACAACTCATGGTTTTACCGGATGCGCCAAACATCTCGGTCGTAAATTGCTCTGAAAATTCGGCGAAGGACTTTCCCTTCGAATGTGTTTAGCATGTTTTCGGAGGCTTGGGTTAGGGTCCAAGCACCCATAGCATGACACTAGTCGTATGATGGTTTTGTATACGTGGAGCTTCGTGTTTCTGTGCACATGCTTCGATTTCATTATGGAGAGAACCGAGAAGAAAGCCTTATTTGTTAGCTGCATCCGTCGTTTGATTTCGTCAGTTTCGTTGGCGTTCTTTGACAGGTTGCTACCCAGGCATAGAGGAAAAATATAACAGAGTTGGAACTCAGTATAAATTAAGCAAAGGTTGCCCATAGTATTTCACTTGCGTATGTGTTGTGTTCACTAATCGGTACACAATGGATGTGCAAAAAGTGAAAACTAAAGCCCCCCATCTACCTTGCGATCAGTCGACGCCTATCTGGCGATATTGTGATCGTCAGTTCGATCGCAGAGTGTATGCGCCTATCGTTGTCGTTCTGTTTCTACAGTTCCATATAATTTTAGCCGCGAAATATTTTGTGGCGATCCATCGTTAGATTAATCCGACGATAAATAGCGTTGTCGTCTTACGATGAATTGCATTGTCTATGGGGGTCTTATATCCGCGTTCATTGTGCCTGGCGGGGCCTCTAAAATCGCAGTGAACTTCGCATGGCAACGGATAGCAAACCCATTTCGTATTGGATGCATTATCAATGAGATCGCATGCTGTTTGATCCTCTCTGGCAAATGTACATGAACGCTGATAAACTGTGAAAAGATGGCGACCGTGCGCTCGTCAGGTAAGGGGAACCATGCGAAATTGTGGGATGGTCATCAAGAATCTTTGTGGGTGCGGGTGGGTGAATCTTTGTGGGTGTGGCTTGTAGCAAGTGAATGAATAAAAAGTGTGTGTTGAAAAATCGGAAACTGAATCTTTATGGTCGCATTTTAGGATGTCCGGAAAGAAAAAAACATGCTATGTGGTCTATGATTTAGTATTATATATGATTTATGGCATATGAATTATGATGTAAAATGATTTTTTCTAAAGTGGTGGAGGTGCTATTAGCGTGTTTTTAAAATTTGTAAAATTGTTCAAATAAATCGTTTTTTCATCACAGACGTTTCATCATGCACTTGACACAAGCCACGCCCCCAAAGATGGAAATGCACGAATGCAATGGCCGAAAATGGTAACTCACACATATGAAATTGAAGAACCATGTCACGCATACAATAGCAACTGAGGAAGCTTGGGCGTTTTAATCAACAGACAGTTGATTTGATGTGTTGCTGTCCTTATCACTCTAAAGGTCGGTTTACTTTAAATTGTAGCCGTTGCTTCTAGAGTGGTGAGGCTTATTTGTGTGCGTGGGATTATTTGCATCCTGCTTTAAAAATAAATCTGTTCTGAGTTCCTGCTCTTAGTATACCTGCTCTGTGACCCAAGTATGTGAAGCCGTCTACGAACTCGATGCTAAGGTCCCTTACGTTGATGTTCGATGACGTACTGACGTCCTGGTTCTTGATTGCATCATTATTTTTGTTTTGTCCTTGTTGATGCGTAGTCCAACTTCTTTCGCAGCAGTGTCAAGAGTATGCAGAAGTTCTTCTGCATCTGTCAGTATTCGGGACATGATGTTGATGTCGTCTGCGTACGCTATCAGTTGTGTCGATTTGATGAGTAGCGCTCATCGTATCCATTACCCGAATGGCGTATTCAAGTGCTAGGTTGGAGAGCGTCGACGCCAGTAAATCGCCCTGCTTCAAACCTGTACGTGTTTCAAGAGGATCAGTCAGCCTGTTCTGGATCCTGACCTGTGAGACAGAGTTGGTCATCGTCATCTTTGTTAGTCGTACTAGTTTTACTGGTATATCAAATTACAGCATGAAATGAAAAAAATGTACCATAATGGCCTCGAAGGTAAATCAAAGTCAAATCAAAGGCACATTTATTCAGGAAAACGCACCTAAAGAATTAATTCTTTGGGGACAACATCTTTCAAAGCAAATGAAAAAAATGAAGATGTATTTGCATGGGAAGGGCCAAAAGTCCCCATGAACTTCGTGTCATTATTCTTGTGTTCAAAAACATCAGGCCTAAGTTCCATTAGAGTTTCAAAGTTATACGATTGACATAATATGCAAATTGAGCACAGTTCGAAATATACTCGATCCTTAAGAGACTAATATGGGTGCAGATGGAGATGAATTAAAAACTCTGTTAATTTTTTTTATTATTTTTTTATTTTTACTACGACGAACATCGACATCCTTTCGAACTCCTATTTCGGATCCATTGAACATAATTGGGAACACGTGTATACACTCCTGGATGATTCCTTGCTGCGCAGCCATCTCCCCACGAAATGACACCTGGAATGGAAGAAAGAATGAAACGTTTTATTTTTATTGTTGAAAATGAAGTGTAAAAGGCAAGGTAACTCTTGAAAACTTCACTATAAAATGTACTATTTGGCTATACTGTATACATATAGAAATATCTAATCAGTTACATACCAGCCAAATAAAATCTTTTGTTTTGCGGTACCATCAATGGGCCTCCACTGTCACCCTGGAATTAATAAAGAATTTTGACCAAAATTAGTTAGTAAAAAATTAAAAAAAAAAAAAAAATAAACAAATCATAAAAACTATGCTCCTTACCTGACACGCATCAATTCCACCACGTTTTGGATATCCTGCGCACATCATATTTGATTTTATTTCATTTCCGTAGGCGGTTCTTCGACACTTTTTGTTGCTCATGATCGGTACAATAGCCTCACGTAGCTTGGCCGAAGGCATACTGAATTCTCCAACTGCTCCCCAGCCGGCGATAAAGCCCTTTATAAGTAACAATTTAATGTAACCTTCAAATTATTATTTAAGAAACGCTAGGGACCACTTACCTTCCTCCCAGTAAAGGACATTTTTGCCGACGGCAGGCAAATGGGCCTAAGCAAATTCGAGCCAATTGGTACTCTCTTCGAGAGAGTCAATATTGCAATATCATGTTCCAATGTTCTTGGATTATATCGGCCATGTCTCTTGTAGGACTGTATCTAAAAAAAAGGATAAATTATTAGTACTTCCGAAAGGCAGTTCAAGGCAATATGAATCAGCTACCTTTCTAGTAAACGCAATGCCACGTTCCGGTTGTCGGAGATCGTGTTGAAGAAATCCGGCGATCATTCTATTTACCGAAAGCCCCTCTGTACAATGCCCGGCCGTGACAACATGTAGATCCGTAATGAGAGAGCCGCCACAGAAAAATCGACCACCGTATTTCAGGACTACCGTCCAAGGATAGACGTATTTCGAAGCGATCTTACCGCCAACTATTCGACGTATATTTCGGAAACCGCATTCTGGAATTGGTAGAAATTCCCAAATAAAGAAACATCCCTAATAACAGAATCCCTAAAATCAAAGTCTTCAAACACGAAATCCCGAACTACAAAATCAAAATGTAAAGATCCGCTAGGGTAGCGATCAGCGGGGCTCTCAGAACGCCCCCGTCCCAGGCCCTAAATATTATACTCAACCAGCTTCCCTTAGCGAACAGATGGCTGCATGTACAGCTGTCCGTCTTCGCGAGACAGGTCAGTTGAAGACACTGGACACTCGAGAGTTTTAAACAATCCAGATATCCCTGCAGTGACGGATTATACTACGCTAAGACATCTGTTTAATAAGAACTTCACAATCCTGACAGCCCAACGGGCAGAATGTCTTTTGTAATGAGCAATCTGAGCAGCCCGCCAACCATCCCATCCTTACCGCCCATTTTTCGTTTTATTCTCCGTTTTCACCTTCCCAGTTTCTGTTGTCTTCCCTAGGTCTATGCATTTTCGTGAATACTTAAAGGACAGGGACAACGAGTGGTAAACCGCCCCCCCCCCCCCCATGTCTCCCGAACTGAGTTACAGCAAGCAAAGGCCGCAGCTTAGCTCGTTGAGGGGCCTTTTCTTCGCTAGAAGACACGGCCCGAGCTTCACGGTCGCTTTGCTACCTTAGGCTCCATCCCCACGGATATCTTAGGATGCCTTCCGTTACACTTTTTGTAACCTCCAATTCGATATGATTCATGCCAGCGGACATCTAAACCTATCGCTTCGACTTCCTTACCACTGTAGTGTTCGTGTAGTGTAACCGCAAAGGACGTTGCCATCTTTACGTATAGCCAAGCTGCAATTAGAACTCTATAATCTGTACTACTACTTCAGGAGTGGTGCTGGAATGTTGCGTATCTCTTTTGAAAAAGGGCAATTGTTTCAACATTGTCCTGTGCTAGATGTCAGGCCATAGTGGTCTCGCTGGAAACAGTAGCTGGAAACTGTAGAGCTGATGAGCTAGCTTGACGAGGGACAGTGGGAATTGCACCTGATAATTGAAGCAAAATTGGTATGCTCATGGCCTCATACAAGCATTTTATTAGGTTGGCTGCGTCTTGAAAGACCAACTCAAGGTGGTTACGTACATAGCAGTACGTGCTACAAATCTAAGTTGATGTGGCCTAGGCTGGACTTGGTAAACGTTAATTTTTGCCAACTCGAATGTTTTATCGTTAGCTCAGGCTGGTTCGAGGCATAGGTTGATCGGGATGGCATATTCCGTGAGGTATCACAACGAACCCAGATGTGGTCAATGTATGCCGTGGTTACCATGGCAGCCACCTAACCTGATTAGGCTAACATCGATGACTCAACGGTTCCGTCATTACTAGGGGACTTGTCTGATTCGGACTTAGTAGCCTCAGACATTGATGAAGATATTGACGCTATTGTATTCGAGGCGAAAACCCCTAGTCAGTAATGCTCAATTTCCTCCAAATTAATTTACAACACTCAAAAGCGGCTTCAGCCACTCTCATACTCCACCTGTTCCGCAGAACGGAGGACATAGTTATGATTCAGGAGTCGTGAATTGTGACCAATCGTGTAAGGGATTTAAGGGCTCCAAATTAGGCACCATAAAATAAGCCATTTGGAAATAAGCCTTGATGGATAATTTCGGCTGAGTCCGAAACTGGCCATCCATGGCCACTTGCGATCCGCGTTTGGTTTGGAGATTTAATGGGGAGGGGAGAGATTGAGATTTGTGTTTGTTTGGAGATTTTGTTTTAGAGATTGCAGTTTTGGTTATTTTATTTTTAAGGATCGTAGTTTTGGGGGTTTTAATTTTGATATTTCAAGTTTGTGCATTTGGTTTTTGACGATTTTGTTACGGAGATTTTGTTCATCGGGATATCGTATTCAACGCGAGAAAACTTGAATAAGGATTTTAACGAATACTTACGACAGGAGGGACATTTTTTCTCCGAATCCATCATTACAATTTGATTTGCATTAGCAGGTTGATGTCCAACGGGCAAGTTATGATATTCTGATGTAGAGGAATTCGCTCTTCTGATAGTGTCAATGTGGTCTGCATCATTTTCATCGATTTGATTATCATTTTCTGCATGTTCAGCTTCGTCGGCTTGATTCAAATACTTCAAATCATCTTCGGTCAGTGCATCCAGTGACGTTGCATTCTCAAGAAACGAGTCCGGAAGCCAAAGATGATAGATCACATCGTTGAACCTCAATCCAAGATCATGTGTGGAATTTATATGAATCGACTGGTAGTTTTTCAGTGATACGGGATATGTGTAGTTGATCTGAAAGAGTTTGTAGGGGAGATTACGTTATTCGGGTCAACGTTTTAGTTATTACAAAAAAGGATTAATTGTAATCCTCGGTTTGGAAATTGAAACAAAAATATATTAGTTTTTAGTTCTTTACTTTATTTATAGCCCCTTTCACTTGTTTTGTCCTAAAATAAGTAATTAAATTAATACATAAAAAATCACTCTCGACACCAGCACGCATCTTTAGTCAGTTGACCGATCCAAGTGTTATATTTCGATATTCTCGTATAGATTCCAGGATGACTTCCCTGGCCACATTTTTGTCCGTGAGATGCGATACCTGAAAAAATATATGTTTGAAATAAATTTTTCTCTATAGTCTGAACAGTCAGCAGTCTCATTTTTGCGTACCTGCCAGCCTATATTTTCCACGTTGTTTGATCATCAGCGGACCACCATTGTCACCCTGAAAATGAAAAGTGATTAGTTTTTTAAGTTTTCAGCACACTGTGGGATTTTCTCACTCTCGATAAAACCTGACATGCATTTAGGCCCTGAGCTTGCCGATAACCGGCACAAAGCATCCTTTGATTGGCATCATCAGCTTCGGCATTGAGTCCACACCGTTTGTTGGCGAAAATTGGTACAATCGCTTTTCGAAGCACACTAACTGGCTCGTTTTCTTGTAGCATTGTCACTCCCCATCCGGCGACAATAGCCTGGAAAAGAGGTCTGAATGTCAGTTTGTGAAATTTTGTTTGGGAGAGTATATCCTATGTGCAAAAAATGGAACTAATTTGAGGTCCTTTCAGGCCAATTTAGCTAATCCAATGATTCTCAAAATGACTCTAGAATTAATTAATTCGCACATCGTCAGACATTCCCTCCACACTTAACTCATATCCTTTTGCATTACATTTTTACCGGCAAAACTGGATCCTCTCAGCGGCAAACAGATAGGCGTGATTCTTTCTATAGGAACGGAAGGTGTAATTTTCAGCAAAGAAATATCATCCTCCAGTGTATCCGGATTATAGCTAGGCGGTCTGAATACTTGTTCTACAGTCCTTACCACAGGCTTTTCGTATTGTTCGATTTGTTCGTATTCAAGTAGTCGAACTGTAATCATATTCGTTATATAGCCATTAGTACAATGTCCTGCTGTGACAATGTATCGATCGTTAATCAGTGCGCCGGCACAATACAATCGTCCAAAGTAGCTCAGGTGAACGAGCCAGGGAAATTCCAAATCGATCGATACTCTCGGTTGACCCTTTCGATGCCAGCCTTGTACACCGCATCCTGGAAGAGACTCGTTTACTAGGATATACTAGATCAATTGTATTTCCGATTCACTTACGACACGGCTTACAATTCTTGCTTATATCATTTATAAATTGAGACACTACCGCCGGTTTCACCCGCTGATCAGTGCGGATCCTGATCCTTTTGCGCTGACCATTCATATTGTTTACAGTCGGACGTCGAATCCTACGATTTGGGCTTTGCAATTGTGCCGGACGTTGCAGTGGTCGTAATGGTCGCCTCAGTCGTTTCTTCGTATTCTTGCGACGATGGTTTGGAAAATTTGACGGCTTCGGTTCGGTGGCTTGATCCAATTCTTGGGAGCTCGCATGCAAATGTCCTACGGTGAAATCATAGTCATCGTAGTCTCCTTCTTCCTCTATTTCTCCTTCTTCGTCCATAGTGTCCATGCTGTTGGTGTCCGAATTATTATGGGAATTGACTTCATTTTCGATCATTTCATCGCCGACTGATATGAACGGGCCCGTGATATCGTCATCTTCCACACTTAGGATTGTTTCGTTAGTGTCAACGTTTCGTGATAGAATTATGATCTGAAAGGACCGAGTGGAAAGGTGGTTAAAAATCTGAACGAAGGATAAGTAGGAGAATTAAATGATATTTACATTATGTACAGAAGCAGGACTTCATGACCACAGCACCATTTGGAAGCACTATCACCAGAAAAACTAAACAACAGTACAACAGTTACCAGAAATAGAACAAACACACTATTTTATGATGAAGACAATACTGTCAATCGTCATTTTTAACTGCAATCACTGGAAAAGCTAAAAAACAAAAACGTGACACCCTGAATTGCATTTTCAGTTCAAGTGTGTGTATTATTTTCCGAGACATATAAATTAATGCTCCAATGAATAAATAAATTTCCGGTTCAAACAAATACGTTTCAGAATTAAATGTAATTTTTCAAAATAAAATCCATTTGCTTTACATTGAAATAACAATCTTTCAGACCAATGAAATCAGGTTGCGAAATAAATTAAAAAAAAAAAATACACATCTGGAAACTTGTTTCTTTCCCTACTTCTTCATAAGAAAATTAATTTACTTGTATTTAATCTGGAAATTTATGCATTTCATTCGGAAATTTATCTATTACTCAGCAATTGATTCGCTTAGTCTTGGAATTTGTGTATTTGAATCGGATAAATTTATTTTTGGGAAATAGTTTTAATTGATCCGGAAATTTTCCTCGAATATTTATTTGATTTTCTAAAAAAATGTATGTACTTGAACCGGCAATGTTATCCTGATGAGCTTACATTTCCCGTTATACCCGAAATAGAACTCCACGATATATGTCGACGGCTACATACTTGCAGAGAATATACTAAAAGGTCTAATTAAATCATTATGGACCGTTTTCTCAATGTCCGATTAAACTCTTTGTTAACTAACAGGGACACAAATTAGTCGAAGCTATAAACAGTCCGATAAGTATTTTCGTTTTTTCATACGTCTTATACAAATTACCAAGCCATAAAGTGTGGAACTTATCTCAGACCACAATTATGGCAAAATCAGCTGATTTTCTTGGCGGAGTCCTACCGTCCACGAATCTATTTTGTGTTAGTACGGTCTTTTAGCATATTCATTTGCAGCTGATTTTTGCAAATTCTCTTCTCTCGGATAAATTTCCAGTAATTCTGTTCCTTATTGTCACTTTCATTGTATGTATATGTTTGAATTTGCAAAATGAATAGTTCTAGCTATCAAAATCTCAGCAGCAGGTATCAGGTGTTGGGTTTTTGTTTAGGATACATTTTCAACCGGAAACCAGGAGTTGGGTTTTATTTTAGATAAGAGATTAATCGAAGGCTAGGAAACGGTTAGCGTTTATCCGATTAATAACGCTAAACAAATATTGAGAAAATCAAATTGTGCTACCATAAATGGCAGTTCATTCTTAAGATAAATTTTAATCGGACATTGAGCAACTGGCCCTAAGTCTCTCTAATTGCATGCGCATTCATTTGAAATTTTGTAGTCGTTTTTTTTTGTTGCAGTAGTTCGGATGGCACAAAGGTTAGCACGTTCGTCTTCTATGCACTGAGACCCTGTTCGATTCTTACTGAATTCAGTAGTCTTCGGTAAATATGGGGATTTACACGTGTTCGACTATCAGCCCACTAAGCTGTTAAATGAGTACCCATTTGGGGTAAATAGCTCGGTGGAGCCTGTTTCTGATCACACACCGTTACGATCTAGTTATTGGGATGATGCTAAATTATCTCGAGACCTTGGTCCAAATTGGACTGTTGCGCCAATTATTTGTTCATTTATTTTATTTTGAAATAGTCCAGGTGATCTTTTTAGGAGACCATTAATATTTATAAACTTAACATAATCAAGGCCTTTAACTGTATCAGTCCCAGAAGAGTATTTTGCACAGCGGTCTTAGTTCTTCCCTATACTCTTGTAGGGACCTTCTCCACAAGCTGTCCATTGTGTCTATCCGCCGCGCCGTTAAAAGTCGTAAAGAGGCAGATTTATATACGACGACATGGGTTAGTGAAAGATGGGGCGGACTGACAACGTATGCCACATCTAGGAAACTATGGCCATCATACATCATCGAAGCACTTAAACCAAATGCCCTCCTAAAGAGAACCCGTTCGGATGTCGCTAGAGTTACAGCGGTCATGACGGGGCATTGGTCAGTGGGAATTCACGCGGCTTGCGTATCACTTTCATATTCTGCCGGAGCTGCAGAAATGAGGAGGAGAAGGAAACTCTGATCCATTTCTTATGCAAATGCCCGGCTCTTGTAAGAATCAGGCATTTAGAATTGAGCAGTGCTTTCTGCCGATATATATCAAAGATCTTTTCGAAGGATATCGGGGCGATTATATGGTTTCTTAACTCCATAGGATGGTCTGAGGACGTATACTTTTGAACGACTTCGATAGCAATGGATTATTGCTCTTATGAGGCGTGTGGCATCAAAACGGCGCACACTTAGCGCTACTCTATCCAACCAACCAATCATAGTTTTGGAGATAGAAGCCTAAACTTCAAAATTCCTTTTTAAACGGCGCTCTCTCTTTCAGCTTCAGGTAGCAAAGAAAAATTGCGCTATTTTTTAACAACTGAATAACAGCTTAATAATATAATCCACACCGAGACGGACTTTGGACTAATACTAAAAAAATTATTGTGAAACCAATATATTCAATTTGATATTCAATACGTCATTATTACAATTTTTATTTTTATTTGTATTTTAACGACGGGATGTAACAGTTCACTAACATTTTTCTAACGGGGGTATAATTCCGGATAATCGAAATTTGCCACTATCAAACACACAAACTTCACATAGTTAAGAGGCACAATTTGAAGTGTGTACATTTATGTAAAAATGCTTTTCAATAATTTTATTTTATGTGTAATTGTTGGAGAATAAATATTTGAAATTCCCTTTTTGGGTTCCACATTTTTTTTTATATATAATAAAAATCCACTATAATAATATGGTCAAACATACATTTGCATATGCAACACTGCAGCACAGTATCACTAGCAAAGCCGTGGAATGCATCATCTCACGTAAAATCAAAAATATCACTCGGCTAATCAATAGACGGCACTGTCTGATACAAAAATTAAAAAAATAAGGACGACAACAAAAAATGCAAATCTATTACTAACAAAATTATTCCGAAGTTTAGAACCTTCGCAACCGACAACTTTTTCTTAAATGGCTGGGCGCTAGAAAAGTTGTGGCCTTTTTGTAAACTCATGCCAATTTGTTTTTTCGTTCCTTTTTCTCCTAACGTTCTCATCACCCGAAAATTTGTTAAGATACTGGTACTTGTATCTGAAGTACTCTTCTGGGTCTACTAAATCATGTATTTTGACTTATGACTGTGGTTCTATTCTTCTTTTTTATCTTTCGAATTTCATCACATCGCACTTGTACGATGTCTACAGATTAATTTTTTTTAGAAATATTTGTTGCTTTGAGATTTGTGTTGGACGACGGTATATTATGCACATATTTCTGTGTTGCATAGATGATTAAAAATTATTGTATGGTTTTCTCTAGTAACCAACAAAAAAAAAAACATGTGGAAAGAAGAAATATTTTCATTTTTTAAGTTATGTATGTATGTTCTTACATATGTGTCATGAGAAAGTTCGCAAAAAGGTTGCTTGTTCTTCTTTACGAAAGAACCTTTGAAGGTGCATCCAAATACATGGGAATATTTCGTTGATTTTTGAGTTTATTTTTTTTCTTTGAAGTTTTATAAATGAAAATATCAAAATTTATTAAATTTCGCTTATTGTCTATTATTTAATACTACAATAGTATTTTAACATTTTAACGAGACTGCTTCTGAAAATTTACAGAAATGGCATAGGATCTTACAACCTGAGAGCAACTCAATCTTCAGACCAGCCAGAGC